>JZKD02S0057851.1:1022109-1040882 GCA_000966675.3 Picea glauca | reverse complement strand
AGTTGTACATTTAATTATCAATCCAAGGTCGTATATTACTTATGAACTGCCATGCATTATATATGCAAGTGTAGTGTTGTAAATTCTAAGGGGTTGTAGTACTTCGAATGTCACAGGTTGAGATTTCAAGATACTTAATTAAGTCACCAAGCCAACCTACTTCTAAAATTGTAGGAAAATAAATATGATGTTTTCATGAAAAGAAAAAAAACACTTTCAAAAAGTAAATCTCTCTTACAAAAAGTTAATCACACTTTGCAAAAAGTAAATCACACTTGCGAAAAGTAAATCACACTTTGCAGAAATTAAATCACACTTGCGGAAAGTAAATAATTCTAACATAAAGTAAATCACAGTTGTGTAAAGGAAATCACACTTGCAGAAAGTAAATCACACTTGCAGAAAGTAAATCACATTGTCCTAAAGGAAATCACACTCGCAGAAAGTAAAGTTATGCTAATATATAATGGCAACTTACTCAAGTAAAATGATGATCTTGACTTGTTATAACTATTGTTTGTTCATACATTCAATGATGATTGAAAAATAAAGTATCAATACCAAATTGGTGAAGAATAAAATTGTCATAAATATGAAAGAAAGAAGAATAAAGTAAAACTAAAAGCTGAGTTGTAGCAACAAAGATGAAACGCGAAAGTTGTAACAACAAGTGTTCCAACAATGTGAGTTGCAAAAATGCCTACGATTACAAATTTACATAAATTGAATTGAATATGTTTTGTAACTTATGGTTGTAGAACTTACAACATGAAGAAAATTATTATTAATCACACCTGAATTGCAATTAATTGTCTTCAAAATCTAGAATTGCAACAATATAGAAAGTTAAAATGACTACATAATTTAAATGAACATAAATGAAATGCTAGTCCTATTATTTAATATACATGAAGTACCTGACTAAGTAGGGGGCACTACTCCCTGAGAAAAGGCATCGAGCTACAAAATCAAAACCACATGATCACCAACACATCAACACATGAACAAGAGAAGAACAAAAAGTATATTGCAGAAGTTTGAAAGTTACAATAACAACCAATTTCTATCACCAGAATAATTCTTCCTCCTAATATCAAGGGATATGGGGTGTTTGTACAGTACAAATGATGTATATAAAAAAAAGGGATAGATGGATAACCATTAGAATTGATCATTCTCCATTTACATTGATATTGCCAAATTTTAGTAAGGATCAGGCGGGTGTTGACTCTGATGAGCTGAGCGATAGTTGGTAGGGAAATAAATTTATCGATTGTTTGTCCACTTGCCTCCCAACACTTTCCTATGCGAGGATTGTTCCCTATCCATTCACTGTATTGTTGACCATTGTGTTGGCAAACTTTGTACTCCGATTTGTAGGAATGATGTCGTACCTGGAATTGTAGCAACAATGTCATTTGGAATTGCAACAACGATGTTGTACTTAGAGTTGCAACAATAGAGAGTGCAAATAGAGTTGAAATAGTTATATTGTCCTTGAATTTTTAGAAATAGAGAGGAATCATGACCCTTGTAAGGAGATTCACCTACTACAGGGAGTTGCAACTACTAGAAGGAAACCACTATAATTTCTCTTGTATAACAATCTTAGTGCATGAATGTAACAAGTTCCTTACGAGATATGTAAGAATAACATAAAAATGGCATATGGGGAATGATTCATACCTTGAATAAAAGTGTGATAATACTAGATAAGGATGGTGTTAAAAAGGAAATTGATCATTGGAAAATGGTAAGGAAAAATATATTAGATATGTGTCGAAAGTATGTCAATTTAGGTACCTATCATCTCCCCTAGCCAAAACTCTTTGCATGTCCCTTTGGAACTAGCAATTACTTAGGGTTAGATAAATCAAGGTGACCGTGGAGGTCATTGACACTACAGTCTACCTCTGTTGTTTCCTCCTTATTTTCATTGGTGTCATGTTTTGTTTTGACTCCTTTATTTTTTACTAATTCCTGCTCTATTTTTGTTTGAGTGGCATAATCATTTGACATAAAGTTTTTGGCATGGAAATCTACTTCCCTTTTTCTTTAATTTGATATGTTTCTTTTAATATAGTGAAGGGTTCCCCTACAACAAGAGGACTTGATGAAGGAGATGAAACACCTAATCCAAGGAGATGAAACACCAAAAGTTATGTTGGCCTCGATGGGTAAGTTGGTACCTTAACTTCCCGGGGTTGTAACTTTTGCATACAACCTCCATTTTAGGCATGTGATATCCCATTGGAAAAGTGTCTTCTAGAAATACAAATTATTTCAACAAAATATGACTCCGTCTACAGTTTGACTCTGGCAAGACAAAAAAACATTGTACTGACATGAAAACTTCCAAAATAAGTTAGTTGGATTAGGTTGGAGACCACCAACCTCCACCTGGAATCCTTGTCAAGAAGATCTAGTTGGAATAGGTGTGTGGCCACTAATATCCACCTGGATTACTCCTCTCCCCTTAGGAAGCAATGTTCTACATTGCATTGACTGCCCCCATCAGGTGAGGAAGTTTATGTTGAATTTGGCTCCAAGTGAGCCACTTGCCTTGGTGTAGGAGCTACCCTGCTTTGACAACCCAATAATGTTGGATCCTCTGTTGGAGAGTTCCCTTAACCTGTGTATATATTATCTGATCAGTCTATTCATGTTCCATTCAATCATGGTTGAGATCTGTTGGTTTCAATTGTTCTGTGATCTTCAAGGTGTCCAATAAAGGTGGAAAATATGGCCAAAAGAGGTCCACATTAAAAAATGGGTGCAAGCCAAAGAAAGGGGGAGTGTTGAGCTCAAAATAATTGTCACCCACAACCTTGGTGATAGTGTAAGGCCCATAACAAAGTGGGTAGAGCTTCTTATGGGGACCTATAAGGAGTTATTTCTGCATATGTAACCAGGCCTTGTGTCCCACCCGAAACTTGTGTGTTACCTGATGTTGATCATGGTGTTTCTTGTACTTAGCATTGGATTTCTAGAAAATCTCATGGACCTACTGGAGGATGTGGTGAATTTGCTAAATGAATCTGGTGGATTTTTCAACCTGAGAATGAACATGGGAAGAATCTGTTTGTGTGGTTGCAAGAGGTAGTGCAACATCAATGGGACCCAGGGGTTGGAATCCCAACCCCACCTGAAAGGGGCTATTGTCGTTGGAGCTATGGTGAGCCATGTTGTAGTTGTGTTAAACACATGGAAGAATCTCATCCCAACTACAAATATTCTTATATTTATACAGGCGTGGGATGTGCACAACCATCTTATGGATGACCTTTTTTTGGCCATCGGTTTGAGGGTGGAAGGAAGTGGATTTAGTGGGCTTGGTGTCCAACAATGATCCGAGACTCGAGAAAAATGTGTTGAGGAACCTGATGTACCGATCATAGATGATGTTCTGTAGTATCCCAAAATGGATTCACACTTGGTTGAAGAAGATATTGGTAGTAGCTTCTGTTGTGAGTCTCTTATTGCAGGCTATGAGAATGACCATCTTCAAAAACTAAGCAACCACCACAAGTACACAATCATTTTCTTTCTTTGTGGATAGAAGGCCATCCATGTAATCCATAGAGATGGGTTCCTAAGGCCTCTCAAGAGTAGGAATATGGGTGTATAATCCTTTCTTCTTGATGGATGGGTTGGCAATAGCAGATGCAGTGAAAGATCTAATATACTTGTTGATGTCCCGTCGAAGTTTTGGCCAATAAAATGGTTTCTTTAGAATGACCACAATTCTCTCCATGCCAAAATGTCCTTCATCTGACTATAGTGAGCCTCCCAAATTATCTTTGCACTCTCTCTTCCAGGAACACATTATAAATTGCCTAGATGGCATAACAGTCCATCCTGAATGTGAAAATCAGTAAAATTCACGTGTGTACCCAAGAGTTGATAGGTGGTGGAGAAGTCAGGATCTCACTAATAAAGTTGGGGTCATCCATATGCCTCATGTCCATAGGAATGGATGATGGTGGTGAGGGAATCCACAGGAAGTCGACTGAGGCAGTTAGCGACACAATTTTTTCTCCCTGATTTATACTTGATGTTGAGATGGAACTATTGTAGGTATTGTTACCCATGATTTTGGTCATCATGATGATATATTGATTATGTTGTACTCAGGATCTTCATTAGAAATTTCTCCTGAGAAAATTTACCTTCATCTCTTTCCAGAAATCACATTTTTGAGGAAGGTTTGCAGGCTGCCAATACATTTGCCTGTGAGAATGCATGATTCTCGCAGGCTGCCTTAAGCCAGGGTGCGAGAAGTTCGCACTGTGTATAACTACTAGGGTGCGAACACTTTCTAAAGAAGGGAAAAAAATGAATTCTCTAAGCTTCTATAAGGGAATCTTCTAGAAGGATGAGATGGAATTCGAATGGTTATCTAAGTACTAGATTTCCTGATATTTTGGGATCATTCTTATCCAAGTAACTAATTCATTCTCTCCTATATATTGAGTGAATTCTCATGGAAAAGGTTAAGCAAAGAGAAGCCAACAAGGTTAAGAAGACATTGGAGAATTAGTGAAAGATTGTGTGAAGGACTAATGCTACAACAGCTAAGAACTTCAACAAGGTTATCAAAAGTGGTTGATCTTCTTCATGCAAGTGAGAAAGTGTGTGTGTCAGAGCCAAGGGACATCAAAAGGAGGTTTGCAACATCAAGGATCAGGTTGTAATCTTTACTTTCCATCAATATGATACAGCAATATGTCCCTTTCCCATAAAGTTAAGTCTACTTTATTGTATAATTCCTTGATCATATACATAGATTGACTGTTGAATATATTGAGTTGTTTTCACTTCGATTGGTTTGAGCTGTCCTGGTCTTGACTGCAAAAAAGCATTGGAGCGAAGATGGAACAAAAAATACCAAAGGAAGCTATCATAAGGTATGTTCATGATTCTTGCCTCCTAGTTCATTCAATAGTCGAAATCTAGGGAAAGAGTATTATTCTGTCTTGCTTTGTTCTAGATCCAGGTGGATCTAGGGAGATCGGTTTGTGTCCGCACTTATGGATTTATCCAATAACAAATTTGGTGACTCCACTGGGGATAATCCCATTTGCTTTGTGGATTTTGATATTTTTTTGTGGCTATTTTCTCTGATTTCATTTTTCTGTTGTCCTATTAGTCTCTGAGTCTTCAGGATATCCTAAAAGACCTTCTGAGTCTAGAAGCCTTTTTGAATTTTACTTCATTTTTCAATTTTTTTGATATGTTCAGTAATTCTCGCACTACACCTCATTGTAGCCTGCCAGAATTGGTCAGGTTCGCACCCTGCTTATAGGGTTCAGTGCGAGGTTCTCGCACCTTGCTCAAAGGTTACCTGTGAGAATCAGTGATTCTCGCACTGTGTCATATTGCTTTCCTGCAAACATTCTTTTTCAAAATTTTGAATTTGAGTTTTTGTCTTTCTGACTGCCCAGATCAGTTGGAACACCTCTTATGGGTTTCTTGGACCATTGATTGATATATATCTTTCTTTATTTTGCATGCCTGAACAGTTTTAGGGTTTCAAGGATTTTCTTGTTTTTTGTGGCTTGACTTTCATTTCTTGACTCTTCTTGGAAAAACCATTCTCTCTGACTTCAGATTTTGAGTGTGTTTGATTAGTTAAGATCCAGTGATTGGTTGAAAGTTAAGTTTGTTGGTTTTCTCATTTGTTTATTGGTTTTATAAAATCATTTTTCTTATGCAATTGAGAATACTACTTTGGTTTGCTCTTTATTTTTGCTTTCGTTGAAAGAGTAGATTGGGTTATTTGCTTGTTCATTGATTTGGTTTTCTGTACTCTTGCTATCATAGTTTGAGTCCTTTTTGGAAAGTGAACAACAAGTTTTTCTTTCAAAAAATTCTCTTCCTTTTAGAAAACTTTGAAAATCAAATTTTAGAGATTGTTGAAGATTTGAAAAAGACACAATAGAGCATTTTCATTTAATAAATGATTGTTTGCATTGACATTTAAAAGGAAATTGTGCATTATAGTTCAGGGTTGATTTGGAAAACTTTCTCTCTCTCCCGTACATAGGATTCATTGAACGAAAAGTGATATATTTCATTCTCATCCTTGCATTATTGGGTCAGAGTCATACAACAAAAGTTTCACTTCCGTTACCTTTGAGTAAACAACAGCTCTTAAAAACATTGTGTAATCATAAAATTTATCTAGTAACTCTTTTCTAGGGCTCTTTTACACCAACATTTAGCTAGGCTAGTGCTTTGGAGTAAGAAGAGAGATACACTCTCCAAAAGCTCAAAACACACAATAGCATCTTGAGTTAGGGAGTGATAAATTCCATTTGCAACATATTGTCATGGGAAGACCTTCTAACAAAAGGGTCAAGCACTAGGTCACATTGATGTTGGCAGAGTTACTCACCCCACTTTGTTGACATCAGTGTAGAGATTGTACATATTACGGGGGTCACTCGGAGGTATCCCCACAATGATGAGTGGAAGCCTTTTGAGTTGATTTCGGGCTAGATACCCTACCCTTGCATGTGGATCAGACTGTCGACTGTTCCCCCAGGCTTTACTGTTGTTGGTGGTGACCTTAGTGGCCTATCTCTCTAGGTTCTTACCCAAGGTGACTGTGAAGGGGAAAGTCTTCACGGTACCTGGAATTGACGTTGACCAAACTCACTCGGGATCCTTGGAGGGTATACCCATGATTATGTGTGGGATCTTGCACCAGGGTGTAAGTCCGTTCAGCAAGTCGTCAGCGTAACTTTTCCACCCTAGCCCCGCTCCTTCTCGTCTAGTTGTTGAGACATTGGATTTCATCACCAACTAGTGGCTTCAACATTAGAAGGTCTTGTTTGCCTCGTGATTGCTTTCTAGATTTTTTTTACTAGTGTGTGTTGTTTGTTTCTCGATGTTAGCCATAAGAATTTCTTCGCGGAGCTTGTCACTCGTTTACAATTTCTCCCCAATGAAGTTCATGTAGAATGCAAGGTTTATCTCCAGAGCATCTGGACGGTTCTCAACCCTTGCCTACTAGTACACCTGAGGGCTCTCCTCATCAGAGTGAGGTCCCAGTTGTTACTCCACCACACGTGGAAACAAGTGAAGTCCCAGTTGTCATCACACCACAAGTGGAATCAACTGAGTCTCTAGAACCTTTTCGAATTACCAATACTAGAGAGGACTATCACATTTTCCATGGTGAACAACATTTTGTGCGATTAAATTCTTCCAGAGAAGCAGTTGTTACTTCTTCTGAATCAGCCATTGGGCGAGAAGAAGGCCAAGCTCCTTTTTGGTCAGGTGATTTCCGAAGGGTTCTTTTTGGTACTGAGTCACCTACAGTCTACAAAATCAACCCTTCGGTGTTTTTTGAGACAGAGAATATACCAGTGACTACCACTTATCACTTTGTTCTCCCTGACAAAATGGCCCATATCGCGAATACTACGAGTGTCCCAATCGGGATTACTGCAGCTAGTCTTTCTCCTATCAATACCCAATGAATGCCTAATGTCATTCTGACACTACCACCGGGGTACCATGCGTTGAATGCTTTGTTGAATGCTTATGTTCCAACACCTCCGCAAACCCCATCTGGTACTCCTAGGGGTCCTTTTGGGCCTCATATTCCCAGTTTTACTCCGACACTCCCTCAATTTCCTCCTGGCAGTCCTAATCCTAGTGGTACTATACCATCCATTACAAAACACTTGCAGATTCCCATTGGTGGACAGGGTGGTACGATTCAATTTCCTCTTACTGGACATAATACAATTCCTATGAAATTTCCGGTTGGAATGCAATCTACGATAGGGGGGCCAACCCCACCTTTTGGACAAACCATACCTGCTGCCTTGACCCAGTACTGGAATCAGATGCTACAAAATCTTCCTCAAATGCCTGGGGGGAAACAAACTGTCCCTACTATAGGCCAACCATATCTAGGTATACCTAATCCTATTTGGGGTCAGGCTCACAATGCTCAAACTCAGGTCCCTACTCAAACTCAAGGTTACAATCCTTGGAACTACTATCCTCTCCAACCACCACCGAATCAGCCAGGATCTTCCCACTATGGGTAGATGGCATATGGTCCTACTGGTTTGCCGACGGGGCTTCCACCCCAAAGTCACCAGTATCCGCAGGTGAATAGACAGTTACCTTTTCTTGCTACTTTGGATTTTCCAGATTTATCTAGGATTCTGAATGATCCTATTCATCACTCTCCCCAATGCCCCGTTATTCCAGCCAAGCTTCCATAGGACATTCCTAAATTTGATGGTAAGGTGGGAGAGGACCCGAACAATAACGTCATGACTTTTCACCTATAGTGTTCATCCAACGCGTTGATGGATGAATCTATTCGTTTATTTCTTTTTCAACGAACCCTTACTGGTTCTGCTACGAAGTGGTACATTGAATTACCACGAGGTTTCTTCTCTGATTTCAACACCCTAGCTATGGATTTTCTTACATATTACCGGTTACCGATCTGTTATGATACTGGGAATGAGATTTTGACTTCCTTCAAACAGACTAAAGGCACTCACATCTCAGATCATATCCATGAGTGGAGAAGGAGACGACGTCTCATTAAACTTGAACTCCCTGATCAGTTGCTGGAAGAATGGTTTACGAAATCCTTTGTGAACGAAATTGGCAAAGACATTGCCATGGGTGGTGTTGTTACGTAGGAGTGGGCTATAAGTCGTGCTCAATATCTTGATCTCGTTTATTCGCAAACGGGAACACTTTACGATTTGCTACCGGAATTACCTCGTCTTGGTACTTCCGGAACTTCGACTACTCCAACTACCTCACATGCAGCTGATGGTGTGATTGGTACTGCCCATGCCCACTCACATTTTGTTTCAAGTACAACCCCTAAATCTACTTCTTCTAATGTTCAAAATGTTCAAAATGCTTCGTCTCCTACCACTCCCACCAGTAAAACTTCTGATGTAAATGTCGTTCAATCTACCGCTACCGGTAAAAACAAATCTAAAAAGGGGAGAGGCAAGAATAAGGAGAGGAAAAATAATAATCAAATAGAGTAGCCTAAAATTACCCCTGTTGAAGATCAGGATAAGCGCAAACCCCGCTACCCTTGCCTTATCTGTGGTGATGATCACTACACAAAGGATTGTCTGAGACGTGCCGAAGTTACTAAGTTCCTTCAAGGGACCTCAAATCCATCTACGCCGACAGTCTTGTCCCAATCTTTCCCATCCCAACAACAGGCTCAGTTGGTCATCCATGACCAACCATCTACTTCTACGACATCATATGTTTTGATGTGTACTATTGATTCTAAGCCAAATAACGTTGCACTCACAACTAGAGCCAAAGATTATACTTCTTCTAAGGAGAAGGTTGACGATTTACCTCCTACTTTTGTACAACCCTCTCCACCAACTCCACCTACAAATGGTCCTCTTCATATCGAACGACCGAGCCTTGATACAGTTCTGTGACCACCTCCTAAAGGTGTCGTTAAGAAATCATCTGATGAGTGAGATTATTGTGGGTGCGATTTTCAGTTTTGATCGGAAAAGCCACAGTATAGTCATTGGATTGTCGACGTTTCGGATCCAGATCAGGATCCATCTTCAGGACAAAGAGCCTGGGTCTTAAGAGAAAGGGAAGAGCTGGTATAAATACTGGAAGTGGGAAAGTTTATTAGTGTCGGCCAAGTAGAATTATTTAATAGATTTATTTTATAAAATATCACGAGGGTTCATTAAATTCTTGTTTATTAAAGGTTATGATAATTTTAGGGTTTTTTTAATTTATAAATAATTATGTTTTGGGGTTTAGTTTGAGGTAAATTAAAATGTTAATTCTAGGGTTAGGTTAATAAGGAGTGCTTGTCTAGGGTTTAATATTAGGGTTTATTATGTTAAAAGGAAATTAATGGGTTCTAATTAGTTTAAGGTTGTGTACTAAGGTCTCTAAATAAATTTAATTTTCTAGGGTTTAATTTATAATTAATTAATTTAATTATTTTATAGGGTTTAATTTATAATTAATTAATTTAATTATTTTATTTTATAAGAATTTACTAGGGTTTATTGAAATATTGTTTATTTAAAGGTTAATATAGTATATTAATAATATTAGGGTTTCTTATTTAAAATCAATTATTAGGTTAATATGATAAGAGGTTAAAGTGTGCTTGTTAAGGGTTTAATATTAGGGTTTATTAAACGTCGACAATCCAATGACTATACTGTGGCTTTTCCGATCAAAACTGAAGAAATCATCTTTCAATCCTCATGCTCGTGTGGCCTAGAACTACAACATTGTGGAAGATCTAGCCCAGGCACCTTCAGCGATGTCAGCCCTTGAGGTCCTTCAATCTTGTCCTGCGTAAAGGAAGGAATTGTTGAAAGATATAGGTGGAATTGACCCAACAAACATGAATTTAATAGTATTTGACTTGGAAGATCACATTCCAAGTTTACCCCCTCAGCTTGCGTTCTAGATACAAGTGGTTGTCTTTGACAAGAACATTTGTTGAAGTGTTATCGATGAGGGGGCTTCTACGTGTGTAATGTATTTTGCTTGTTGGAAAGCCATTGGCTCTCCTCCCTTAAATGAATCGCAAAATACTCTGAAAGCCTTCAAGCTCTGGTTTTAAGCCTTACAGTGTTCTTCCTTCATTGCCCATCACACTAGAAGGTAATACGGTCCAAGTTGAAGTGGAGGTCTTCGACGCTCCTCTTGATTATAATCTTCTGCTTGGTCGTAGCTGGATAGATTCCATGCGTGCGGTTGTGTCAACACTTTTCCGTGTGGTATGTTTTCCTCATCAAGGAAAGGTAGTTACTGTTGGCCAACTTGCCTTCCTCAATTTCGATACTCGTACTGGCAATGTGCCATTTATAGCTAAAACCCCGCCGGGTTACGAGAATGTCGGTGTTGGCCTTTTAAAGGACTCTTCGTTAATGGGTACTTTCCCCATTCCTCCACTCGATGTTCCATGCCCGTCAGTTGCTTCTATCAATATGATATCCACTGCACCTCATGAACTTCCTGTTTCTTCCAACCCTTGGATCGTCCTTGACCCTGGAGATCACACTCGTTTCGACAACGTCATGTCGTTAAGTCCGGTTGAGTCTACTTATCAGGAAATTCACTCGGCAACACCTTCTACCCCCTCTCTTGATGAGTTGTCTCCCGATCCTTTCCGTGTTATCTTTCCCACTGACGAGATGATCAAGTCTGTCATGGAGGATACCCCTTGGGATGATGGGCATCATCGTTCCATACTCTTTCTGGAACAACACACTCTTGAGAACTACCAACGGATTTCGACTCCGTCGACCGTTGTCATATCGACCATTCCCGGATCTGCACATGATGTGTTTTCCAAAGGGAACCTCAGTAATATCTCTCCCACGATTCCCATTGACATATCCATTAAACCTAGGATAGTTGAAAATGTTCATTTTGGGGCTTCGTGTTCTCCAGACGAAATCGTCACCTATACATCTCTGTTCAAAGAATTTTGTGACATCTTCGCCTAGAGTTACGAAGAGATGCCAGGTATCGAACCTGCGATTATTGTACATGAAATAAAAACATACCCCGGAGCTAAACTTGTCTGGTAGTGCCTACGTCCAGTACACCCACGCAAAGAGGCGGCTATCAAGCTTGAGGTTGAAAAACTTCTCAAAGCAGGCTTTATTTATCCCGTGGCTTTGACAGAATGGGTTTCCAACCCTGTACCGATTGATAAGAAAGAAGACAATATTCGTGTATGTGTTGATTATAGGGATATTAACAAAGCCTGTCCAAAAGACAACTTTCCAACCCCTTTTGTCGACCGGATTGTTGATGACTGTGCCAGCAGTGAAATCTTCTCTCTCATGGATGGTTTCTCTGGCTATAATCAAATTAACATCGCTCCTCAGGACCAACATAAAACTGCTTTTATTTGTCCTTGGGGTACTTTTGCCTATAGGAAACTTTCCTTCAGTCTTAAGAATGCTGGCACGACATTTCAACATGCTATGTCTTATGCTTTTCATGATATAAAGCATATCGTTCAACCCTATTTGGACGATTTACCAGCTCATTCTTTGCGCCGAGTCGATCACCCCACTCATCTCCAAGCCATTTTTGTTCGTTGTTGGTTCTATCGTATTCAGTTAAATCCTCATAAATGCATTTTTTGCATAGAATCCGGTCATCTTTTAGGTTTCATCGTTTCACGTCAAGGGATTAGGGTGGATCCTCTTAACGTTGAGGTGATTCTTAATCTCCCTCCTCCTTCTACACTGCGCCAGTTGCAAAGTTTGTAGGGGAAAGAAAACTTTCTTCGTTGTTTCATCCCTAATTACGCCGAGATTACTCGTGGTTTTATGTGGATACTAAAGAAATATTTTGAGTTCATCTGGGATACTATTGCCAACAATGCTTTTGAGGCTTTGAAGTTGTCCCTCACGGGAGCTCTGCTTCTCTTTCCTCCCGATTATAGTCATGATTATTTTCTTTATCTTGTTGCCTCGGAGTATACCATTGGCATGGTTCTCGTCCAAGAGGATGATGCGCACAATGAACATGTTATTTATTACTTGATTTGAAGTCTCACATCAACTGAAATAAAGTATCAACATGTTGAAAAATTGGCTTTGGCTGTCGTTCAAGCTGTCCAATGCTTCCGGCATTATATCCTCTCATGGAAAACTACAATGATTTCTCATTGCAACCCTATGCAACACATTTTGACATGTCAATTGCTAGGGAGAAAATACTCCAAATGGATTGTCATACTCCAGGAGTTTGACTTGGAATTCAATCACGCCACGTCTAAGAAATCCTTAGTTTTTGCTGAGTTGATATGTGACTTTCCTCACTCTGGCACGGAAAATCTAGCAGTAGATTCATTACCCGATGAATCTCTTTTCCTTATTAGCACTGACAATCTTTGGTATGGAGATATCATTATATATATCCAAACCCAGACTTTCCGACCTACTTTGTCTAGTACCAAACGACATCGTATACATTATCAAGCATGTCAATACATTATCCTCGGAGATACTCTTTATTGTTGGGGAATTGATTATGTTTTTCGATGTTGTCTGACATTTGATGAAGCCGAGAAAGATCTGAATGACTACCATTCCGAAGCATGTGGTGGTCATATGTCTGGGTATGCTACTGCCCAAAAAATCTTACGCGCAGGTTATTTTTGGCCTTCCTTGTTCAACGACTGCATTAATGATGTTCAGAAATGCCATGCCTGCCAGACCTACAATCAGAAAATTTGGTCACATCCTGCTCCTCTTCATCCTGTGGTCTCAGTTGGTTTTTTTTCAAAATGTGGCATTAATTTCATGACATGTCACCCTCACTCGGTCGGGGGGCATGGTTACATTATTGTAGCTGTTGATTATTTTACAAAATGGGCCGAGGCAATGCCGACATTCAATAATACTGGAAAGACTGTAGCGTTGTTTCTTTTTAATCATGTCATAGCTCATTTTGGTGTTCCTCAAGCTATCGTCACTGATCACGGTAGTCACTTTAGGAATTTTATGATGTCTGAACTTACAGAAAATTTGGGTCTTCGACATGATAACTCAACACCCTATTATCCGCAAGCTAATGGCCAGGTTGAAGCAATCAACAAAGTTCTTATCACTATGCTTCGACAGATGATAGGAATTCATAAAACGAGCTGGCACACGATGTTTTTTTCATCATTGTGGGCATACCGAACATCTATTAAATTCGCTACTGGGTTTACACCCTTTCGATTAGTCTATGGTGTGGAAGTCATTCTTCCTATAGAATGTGAGATACCTTCTCTGAAGATAGCTATCGAACTCTTACCCAATACATCTGTTGAAGAATAATTTCTATTGTATTTAATGCGATTAGACGAGGCTCGACGAGACGCCACTCTAGTAATAGAAGCCCAAAAGAAACATGTCAAGGCACAGTATGACAAGCATGTCAAGCCGCGCATTTTCTCTGAAGGTGATCTTGTTCTTCTCTATGAACAGGATCGAGATGTCTTAGGAGCTGGGAAATTCGAACCAATGTGGCGAGGTCCTTACATTATTCACCAAGTTTTGAAAAAAGGAGCATATGAGTTGGTCGATTACGATGGTATCCCTTTGAGTGAACCCAGGAATGGGTTGTACTTGAAGAAGTATTATGCATAAGTCATTTGTGCACAAGTACTTGTATTTTATGTATCATACTTTGGGTGTGTTACTTTAGTTTGTTTTTTGACATTATCTGGTCTCTACCCTTATGTGACGTTGTGTTTGATTGCCAGATGTCGAAGTCTTCACTACCCTATATTGGCTTCGCTGATGGTGCTAGCCGTAGTACTCGAAACCTAGCTTCTGCTGCGTGGGAAATCTATGCCCCAACAAATGAACTTGTATCTTTACAAGGTGTGTGTCTTGGCCATGTAACCAACAACATTGCAGAGTATAGCGCCGTTATTGAATTATTGGTTGATGCTATCTCAGTCGGAATTCGTCATTTGGTTGTGCGACTTGACTCGCATCTTGTAGTACTATAGCTAAGTAATATCTACTCTATTCGAAGTTCTACGTTGTTACGGGTGTATTTGCGAATTCACCTTTTGGAACATTATTTTGATCACATTGAATATCAACATATTCCTACATGTCTTAATACATTAACAGATGCATTGGCTAATTATGTATTGGACAGACATTTGAACAATTTATAAATCAAACACATTAAAATTCACACAATATAAAGTAAACCGGTAGAAGCCATCTGTATATATAACGATCAAAAGAGTTTGTTTTTTACAAAAAGTTTGTCCGAAGACCAAAATATCAAAATTTGAAGCTCATAGCTTCTACAAAGTGACGTCACAGATGACGTTCACTGTAACACACAACTGCCCTAGCAAACCTACGGAGCAGTCGACCCATAGCTGTTGATACCCCTACAGTGTGACGTTGATCGCGTCATGGAACCTCTTCCAGAGTCATATCTGGAATGTCTGTTGTCAGGCCCTCTAAATTCTGTTCCACCACCTGATAATCTTTGGCATATTGTGGTGCTACTGCTGCTACCTCTCCTCGTCGCTAGATAGGAGAGGTTCCAGGAGGTCTATATGGTCCAACATCTGTGTTATCAACAAACATTTTTTGTTAGTCTTTGGATAAATATATAAAACAAAAACATTTGAATATGATAAAAAATTCAAAAACATTTAAAAAGAGAAAATGCGTGTACTTCTTACCAAGGTCACCCCATTGAGCGTCCTCAGGCAGTGCCAAATACGGATCTCCTCGGAAATCCAACCCGGCATATGCGTAGTCATAGACCATCAACATTTGGTTTCGAAGCCAGTCAAAGAAAATATCGTCATACTTGACGATTGGTCCTGCCACGTGTTGGGCCATGAGCCAACACCATCTAAGCATCCTTGGATCCCTAGGACCTAGTAAGTTCCACTCAATCTGAAGTCTAAATACGGGGACCCTCTCGAGGAAGAAGGACACTAGTAATGATCCATACCCAAATTGTTTCAATTCACCTCACCAGCATTTCGTTAATTGCCTTTTGATACTGCGAAGCACAACATCTGCCCAGTTAAATACTCGAGGCTTAATACACTCGATGGCGTACTGGAAGTAGCTCTGTAATGCCATATGAGGAGAAGAACTCCTGGACATCCAAGCTATATTATAGAGGATAGTGCGGAGGGTCAAGTCTTGTACCCCCCAGATAGAAACTTTTCCCTTTTCCTCTCAGCCTTTGGTACACAGTATTGATTGCAGTATTCATTCATCTTGATCCCACAACCCCTACTACCGGTCAGACTGACATAATACCCATGCCTAAACAACCCAGTCAAAAATTATATGTCCTCAATGTCTATGGACAAAGTATGAGCTCCTACATTGAAAACCTGTTGATCTGGGTCCCACATACAGACTAGATAATCCAGTAGTCTGACCTAGGCCCTCATGCCCGGGATGCGAAAGTATTTTAAGATCCCACAATCTCTCAATGCAGCTATAGTAGGAGGATGATTCTCGGCATTTGCATTATCTTCTTCATGTTCTCATTCTCGCCACTCAAGAACCATGTTTGTGGCTATTTACCTACACAAGGGACATAAAAAAAGGATTAATGATTTTATTCATGATCTGGATTTTTTTTCATTGGCTAAATATTTAAAAAAGAATTTGAGTTTGCGGTTCTCACAGGCGCCTCATTTTCACAGTGCAAACACCTCACAGGTGGCTTAAATCTCACCTACGAGAATGCATCATTCTCGCAGGTGGCTTAAATCTCACCTGCGAGAATGCATCATTCTCGCAGGTCCTGTATGGGCTGCTTGCGAGAATGCCTATGCGCATGTAGGGTTCAAAAAACAACTTGAAAATGAAAAACTAACCAATGAAATCAAAAATTTAAACCATAAAAATGTCAAGACTGAAGAGCTTACCTTAATGCTGTGGACGAATCGTCGAATGGTCTCTTGTAGCTCTCGAAAATTAATGCCAAACTCAGAGGGTAAAAAGGGGGTTTTGGAGCTCAATAGTGAAAATATGAAATGACATGGTAAAAATGACTATTTACTCATTTGATTTACTTTTTACTATGTCATTTTGGGTTTTTTATGCTTATTTATTGATTAAACCTAATCCCTAATATCAATATGAGAGTAATGACTTGCAGGTGTGATGACATTGATAACTAAACACAAGGGTATGGACATATTTTTCTTCATTATGGTGTGTTTTGATTGTTTTTAGGGTTTTTACATAAAACATCGAGCGTTTTTTTTGTCCGTTCTTACACTCGTAAATATATGAGAATGTGAACGAGCATAGTTTTATCACTTTTTTGGGCTCAACAAGGTTATACGAAAAAGGAACCCCCTTGGAGTCCTCTTTAAGCTCTTTTCAGACTCTCTAAACATGAAAATATCGCCGAGGGACCTTGCTATTTTCACACTCGATAAAGTATTTTAAGTACACATATGGTGAGCGATAATTTCTCTCTTTTTCGATCTCATCTAGACTATTTTACGAAAAAGGAACTGAGAGAGTTCTGTTTTAAGTGTTTTTCCAAACTCTATAATCTTGAAAAAACTTCGAGTTTACTATCTCTGGACTCGTTAAACAAACATTGACAGACCCGTGATGGGATCGAACCACTCCTTCTTAGGGTTCGTTAAAAATACTCTGAGGGACTCATCCAAAGGATGAGCTTATATCAACAAGCATATGTGATCCTCTTCAATCTTGCGTAAAAATAAAGAGGTACTTGCCAAAAATGGTGGGGGGAAATTTGTGAAAGGGATATGTTTCATCTTCGTATTGATTGGCAGTAAGTGTCACTCTTGAACATGACACCCCCTATTCATCATTTGAAGCCGGTTTGGGAAGTCCATTTGTCTCTCTTTCGATTGATTACAAGGTCATTTAATGTGTCGTCATTGAGTCAATGTTGCCAAATCATTGGTCGTGTCATTCATATGTTCAAGAGAAGTCCATTAAAAACCTATATTGAGTCGGCCATCTGCAGTTATCCATTCTCTCTGTGTCGGCCTTCCCTGTGTCCAGTCTAATTTGCAACATGCTTTGTTTCACCTTCAAAATTTGTTACTCATTTCGTGTCATTGATGGGGGATTCATTAAGGCCCTCCTGTGACAAGTTTTGTTCCATTGACTTCAGCTCATTATCTAGAATCAATACTTAGAAATTATTTAGTACCTCGGAGCTTGCATGCCTCAATGGAAAGTTTCCTCACTTTCGACAGTGGGTTTACATTATTGACCCCTGATCGAAAGAGTCTGTCGGATGTTCGACATCACTCATTTATTCACACTCGATGGATTGTACTATGGTACCTTGGGATTCATTGATATCAATGGTGATTTCCCTCTCACTTGTTAACGGTTACATCAATGACCGGTAATCAAGTGGTTTCTACCATGTTCGACTTCAACACATGTAATCACATGGTTAGATTCGTAGTTTGGGGGATGAGATTGAAGACCCTGGATGGCATCTTTGTGATCCAGATTGCGATGGAGTATGTATAATTTGAGACCCATAGATCCACTGTGTATGTTTCTTGGCTATGTCATCTTGATTTGAAATTTCTCGCATAGATCCACAGTGTATTCAGGTGGCTATGCTATATTTTGACGGCATGGATCCATAGTGTATGATTGGTGGCCATGACCCATGTCTACAATGGCATCAGTCGGTGATATGAGTATGGGAATGCCTACCTCAGAATGGATATATATGATACTGTGCAGATGCTTGATTGTTCGCAGGTTTCTGATTAGATATGCTCTTGGTTCTCGACACACACATGCAATTTACAGAGTCTATCAACTGTCACTGGTTCCAGTCTTAGACTTTGGGGGGAATTCTCTTACCCATGATTTTGGTCATCATGATGATGTATTGATGATGGTGTACTCAGGCTCTTCATTAGAACTTTCTCCTGAGAAAAGTTACCTTCATCTCTTTCCAGAAATCACATTTTTGAGGAAGGTTCGCAGGCTGCCAATACATTTGCGTGCAAGAATGAATGATTCTCGTAGGCTTCCTTAAGCCACAGTGTGAGAAGTTCGCATTGTGTATAACTGCTCGAGTGCGAACACTTTCTAAAGAAGGGAAAAATATGAATTCTCAAAGATTCTAGAAGGGAATCTTCTAGAAGGATGAGATGGCATTCGAATGGTTATCTAAGTACTGGATTTCCTGATATTTTGGGATCATTCTTATCCAATTAACTAATTCATTCTCTCCTA
>JZKD02S0057851.1:936427-951060 GCA_000966675.3 Picea glauca | reverse complement strand
TTAAGAGTACATGCAGTCTGCACAAGATTGGGTCACCATAGTTGGTGTTGAAGCTAGGTTTGAAAATTTTCACCTTTAAAACTAAATTTTTCCTCTTTCGGGGTTCGTTTTTTCACAAGGTATAATCCTCACTATCAGTCCAAAAGACCGGTACCGAAGTCTCGAAAAGTTTTCATTTCTATGTTATAACTAAAGACAAGAAGCTCAAATGTTATTAAAGTTTAGACGCACATTCTGTAAAGTACTTTAAATCATGATAATTTAAAACCCTAAAGGAGTTAATTAACCATTTTTTTAACCTTTCGGGATTCAAGGTTTACTCAGAACAATATCTCTTCAATACATTTTGAATCGCGAAATCCCGATTCATGATTTCCCGAAAGAAGTGAAAGTCAGTCTTAATCCTAATTAATTAATTTAAAACTAATCTCACTGCGATTTCGAGATTCAGGGTTTAGTGGTGACATGCCTCATGTAGTCGCGATCCCCGAAAATCCGAAATGCGAAGTCCCAACTCAATACGGAAGTTAAGGCTTAAATCTAATCTCAACGCGATTTCGGGATTCATGGTTTAGTGATGACATACCTCATCTAACCGTGATCCCTGAAACCATGAAACGCAAAGTCCCAACTCAATGCCGAATTTTAAAGAGAACTAACTTCATTTTAAAAATACATTAAATGGTAGTTATACTTCTTAAGTACTTTCTTTTCGGCCTCCGTCAAAAGAAGTTTTTTGAATGTTGGTTTGAGAATTGTCGAAATACGACCACATTAATAACAGATAGATCGTGAGTTCTGCGACAAAAATGCGTATCTCAGAGATATTCTCCGCATTAAAGGTTCTAAATCCTTGACAGTTGCATCAGTACTTTCACCATAAAATGAGTTAAAAGAAAACTAGAGGTCTATGTTTTGAAACTTATTCTCTCTTTTTCTATCAGAAATAAGATAATACAGCCGATCTTTCACACCTCTCTTATGTGACAGGTTTTATTTCCAATACAGAGTCATGGAACCAAAGATGGGACCCAAGAAGAGTGAAGATACAACAGAGATTTCCAGCCCAGAGGGAGATGTCATATCAGACACCACACCACATGCTATTGACTCAATTAAATCATGGAGACATATTTATGAAAATCCGGGCTGCGAGATGAAAAATTCCCTTAGTGATTCTGAGAATCACCTTAAGGACATAGCAGAATCAGAGCTTCACAAAATTGCAACACGCCCACGGCTCATGTCGTACAACGACATGGTCAATTGGGCTTTGAACAAGGTTGATATTCTGACGAGAAGCATTTTAAATGATCAAGGAGCCATTATCATCTCATTCAGACCTAAACATATCCAGGTTATGTACAAACTCTCACCCAATCCTAATTTCATTTACAGTGCCGAATTTATAGTTGAATTCTAGAGAAAGGAATGCATTGAGGCAGACCAAACTTACCCTGATTTAATCAAAGGTTGGTGGAGATGTCCATCAAAATTTAGGGACGATACACATGAAATTTATGCCAAAGCCTCATTGAATGAGTACATGGTTTATGTATCCATGATGTTGTCCAGACTCTTCAGCAAAAAGAATCCATGTCATTTCCCCGCAGAATGGGTGCCCTCTTTAGAAGAAGCATCAGAAGGGTATAGTTTCAACTTGGACACAATTTTATCTGATAATATAGCCAAAGAGATTTCAGATTACAGAGCTGCAGGAGAACGAGGTCAACCAATGGCCTTCTACATGTCAGTGTACCTCATGGATGCAATTTGTTTTATGACTCCATTTCCCCTGATGAATTGGAGTTGGAACATAACCTGCCCTGAACCCATTGACGAATACACTCTAAGTTGTGGGAAGAAAATGAAAAAAATTCATTTTACAAAATTTTCCATTTTGTGGTGATACCCATGCATAAAATGTTTTTCGGTTGTGACCCTCCTTTCATTTATGATGGATTTTCAAATAACCTCAAGAAAATAGTAGACTAGTTCATTGAATAAAGCTTCTCCTACTTCAGGGTTTATGGGTGCTCAATCCCCCCTCACACGCTTCCAAA
Organism: Picea glauca; assembly: GCA_000966675.3. Taxonomy (NCBI): domain Eukaryota; kingdom Viridiplantae; phylum Streptophyta; class Pinopsida; order Pinales; family Pinaceae; genus Picea; species Picea glauca. The sequence goes on along the minus strand of JZKD02S0057851.1, from coordinate 948,997 downwards.
ATTCCTTCCAGATAGACTAGTGTGTAGGGAAGTGGCGCACCAAATAGTAAAAGGAGGTATTGGAATAGAGCTAAAGACAGCTCAAAAGAAGTCCTGGCCAATCTTCCCGGTGCACATCGAGAAATTTTCATTACTAAATTTGGGACATTCTAGGGTGGAAGCAAAAGCACTCAAAGAAATGAAACTGGTAAATATTGAGTACAAAAGGCATGCCCCTTATCAATTAGTGAATAAAAACTTGATACACTGCAATATGAAAGCCTGTGAACATGAGGAGTCCCCTTGGGACAACGTGTTCAAAGGGACCAAATCTTATAAAGAAGTGTTGGAAAGAGTACAGACAATGTTGTCTAACCTGCAAGTCAGCTTTCGGACCTTTCAAAAGCATCGATAGAGTGTTCTGCCCGAAGTACTTCAAGGGGAAGAAATTACCCTCCCCTAGGAAAAATAAAGCGTTCCACCAGGTTTCGATCAGGAAGCACAAAAGAAGGGAAATCACGAAAAGGCCCTACAGGATGCGGAAAGGCCTCCACTAAGCAAAAAGACCAAAGAAGAGAAAAGGTTAGGGAGACCTCCCAAGTCTGGTAAGCCTACTCCCACTTCATCAATAAAGGTTGATGTCAACATGCCTAAGGCAGTAGGAGGGAAAGGATCTATGGAGCTAGGGAGTCCCATAACCTCCTTAACTCCCTTATAGTCCACTTTTGGACTACCAGAGACGAGAGCTCTTTTTGTTGATGACCTTACCTCCATTCCCATAAATGAGATTCCTCCTTTTGATTATTTTTTCAGTAGAGAAAGGAAGGTTGTTCTGAAAGAGGATATGCATAAGAGGGATGGGAACATGGTTAAAAAAAATAATGTCCTGATAGACAGACAAAATCTGGAGGAAGAAGATTTCGCTACAAAGGTAGCAGGTTCCATGGGAGCCATGGCAACAAAAAAAAATTTTACCGTAGGAAAAATCATAACAAGGATAAAGAAGAGTGATAAAATCATACTACAATTGCGAGAGCAATTAAAGAATGTTGAGGAAATCATTAGAGAAAAAATGAGTAAAAGTTTGGAGTAGACAAGGGATGCTGAAATACAAACAAATTAGCTATAGATCACTCAACAAAAGGAGCACGCAGAATGGTTGCAGGCTAGATTAATATCAATGGAAGATTAGATTATAGACTTAAAAGCTTTCCAGGCCCAGTCATTGGAAGTGCATTCAAAAATAGAAATTGAACAATGGAAATTGATTTCCAAGATAGAAATTATTCATAATTACTTTCTAGAAGTAGATAATGCCCTTGAAAATATCATCCTAAGAGAAAAACAAGCCAAAGCAGTTGAAAATATCATCCTAAGAGAAAAAGAATCCAAAGCAATGAGGATTACTCTCCAAAAAGAAAATTATATATTCGACGGGTGAAGAGGTACCCAAAACTATGAAAGTATCATCCACAGAGAAAATTAGAGGCGACATCATGCTCAAGCTATGGGAGACCAACATAACTAGAAGAAAAAGAATAGCTAAAGAAACCAGAGATGACTGTGAAGAAGTTTTTGATCTTGTAGACAAAGGGTCATTAAATATTGGAAAAGGCCAGTGTATAGGACTTTTCGGATAGCCCAATATTGTAGGCCATCAATTAAATTTTAGAGAAAATTTGAGTGAAATCCAAATGGAAATTTCACAACTAAGAAAAATCGATGTCACCCTAATGGACAGGTTGTTAGTTGAGCCAAACTTGAAGCCGCAGTCAATAAATTTTATAGATAAATGAGTTGATGACTGTCTTTCTAAGATTTAGAGAAAGGTTTATTTGTTCGAGGCAAGATATTTTCTAGAACCCCCCCAGAAATTATACACAATTCCTGGAGAAATGCATTAAATGTATCGAATCAAAAGAAGGAGATCCGTCGACAAAGTAAAAGCATTATTTGGAAGGGCATTACTTCCCAAAAAATGGAAAAATGAAGAAGATCATGAAAATGGTTTTGGATCTACTTTTTAACAAATAGTTAGTCTCTAAGAATTAGGAACTCACCAATAATCCTAAGATTGGTGGTTTTGTATAAATGTAATTTTTCAAGACTAAGAAGAGGATTTTTTCTGGAGGGATTGTAAAGAGATAACTTCATTTTGCCTGAATTAATACAATATAGATTGAAGATTCCAGATTTGGGCAAGCCTGAGTTATGTGTTTCTCTATCATTCTATTTTTTATTCCATACTTTCGTTTTAAGTGTTTATGTGGTGATTTCTATTATAGTAATTAAAACAGTCAAATTATCTAATCGTTTGCAGTTTTTCCTCTGTATCAGCTTTCAGTGGATATAAGACCTATGAATGTTTTAGGACTCTGAAAATGTATGCTTCTACAAAGTTATCATCTATTTTCTTTCATTAACTTAAAATGGGATTCTTCTTAAATTGATGCCTCATTTTTGTTATACAACTACATGTTTCCTTTTTCTTCTTTCCGTCCACTGTCTCCTTTAAAATTTGACTCAGATATTAGAAAATGCCTTTATTTCTGTTATACTATTAATTCATAATTTGGAAGTTCTATTTTTATAATTTTGAACTAGAAATTTGCGACACTTTGCGAACCTCGAAAATATTCTTTATTTACAAAAAAGAAACCCTCAACTTTTATGATTGTTCCAGTTACCAGACAGCCCAATAAAGAACCCAGTTTATCAGATCAAACAAGCATTGTGTTAAACCTATTCAATACCATCTTACAAGCAACAAATACACGAGTAGAACTTGAAAGATCATGGGCTGTAATTGAAAGGGATATTAGCATTCAAGAACAATGGGAAGCTAGATAGAGACAGTTAAGGAATCAACCTTGACCTCAGTTTCCTTTAAACTCTTTCTTTTTACTCATTAATTATCTCTACCTTTTTTGGATGCCTTGACAGTATGAGCCTTAAAGTATAAACTCAGGAACAACAGTTGGAAACCAACCCAAGTCCAAAAATGGGTCGAAAAGAAACATACTATTCTTCTTAACAAGGCTATTGTTCTGTATCTAAGCTCTAATTTGAATAAGAAATAATTAGACTTGAACTTCAAGATAGAGAACAATAAGATCCTAATGACTGAAAAAACTGAAAAAAAGACACCTAATACATCCCGCACTACAAAATTGCTATGGAGGAACTTGGTCATTAAATAGGATCCAGAATGGGGCATCCATGGAAGGCCCTTAGGGGAAAAACCAGTCTTGTTCCAGATGAGTCGGCATCTGAAAATCTTATTAACTAAGTAGTAATGAAAATTTTGAAACCAATTGGTCCATTTTGAAATTCATGCTCACCATCTGTCTGCACATGTCGAAGATGATTTTCCATTATTCTTCTATTAATCCTCCTTCACCAGGTTTTTTGTTTGGGAATCGCTCTTTGACACAGACATCCTGACCCTCGGGCTGAGTGTCCACACAGGATCGTTCTCCTTTGAATCCGCAGAACCGAATTAGTTCTTTCGGGCCCTCACTGGAACCCCACAAATTCGATCCACAGGTCCTTCACGAAAACTCCTCCGGCACAAGAAATGCACCAGGCATGAGTCTTCAACTCCACATGACCACCAGATATGACCACGACCTATTCCTAAAAGGGATTTCGAGTTTCACAACTTCGGGGGTTTCAATACCAAGATTCCCGGCTCCTTATCATCAGAAGTACCGAAAAGCCGAACCCTGAAATGCTGAAATGTCAAACCCTGAAAGGTATGGTGAGTGACAAGCTCCCCGCTTGGATCCTATCCACGTGACCCTGTCCTGTGACCCAACGCTATTCCTCCATCTACTTTCATTTTTTCTCATTTCGGGACTTCACAATGCAAGTTTGCAACAATCCTTTCCCCTTTGAACTCTCGGTATCCGAAATACTGAAGTACCGAAGCTTGAAATGTCGATCCTCCACTCCAAAGGGAGATCAATGGCTCATAGCCTCCCCTGATCCAATGGCTCAGATCCTTTCGAGATTTTGCGGGTCAAGAGTCCCGAAATCTTACCCTTTGCATGCCCGGTGTCCGAAATGCCGAAATCCTCCTTTTGGGGACTTGCCCAAACCTCGACCACTACCACATATCCTCCTACGATGAATGGTCCTGATGCTTTTGGGATTTCAGGAGTCAGGACTTCCTATCTCGGGACTCTTCCTCCTTGGACTCCGGGTATCTGAAACCATGATGGGCTTCCGGATCTCTGCCACGTGTCCTCTGATGATGGATGGTCCTGATCTTTTTGGGACTTTGACGAGTCCTCTCCTTTGCATATATGAGGGTTAAACCTCGTGCACCTTCTCCTGGATTCGATGACTATTAGTTCCCTGCGCTAGATCTGACGGCCCAGATCTATTCTTCTGCACTCTCTCCTCCTACTCCCTAGACACAAAACTCAACGGTCCAGATCTATTCTCTAGTTCCTGAATCAACGACCATTATGCTCTTCTGAGCTCACGCTTCTTCCTTCCCCTTGGAAGATTTCCAAAGTTTCAAAAGCCTCAGCCTTTGCTTTTGTTGTGAAGCTTGCATCCTCGGTTCCCACCTGTATTCTAAGGATGTTGTCCCTCCTGAGTTGTGTCGATTGTGAAACCTCAAAGGGTTCCTCGACTTCGTGCTCCTCTCAACTATTTCTCTGTGCACAAAGGCACTGTTTCTCCTGAGCTTCTGAGCTCGAGACAAGTTCACTCTGAGCGCATGAATGAACACATAAAGACCTAAAAACACATATATGCAAGAAAAACTACTCTGTTTGTATTAATATGAAATGCCTGATTACAATGTCTTCAAGCTTGGATTGCAACAGAGTCTTGACTCTCCTCTCCTTTTCCTATTCTCTATCTTCTTCTACTCTCTTCCTCTCTACTGTCTAATGAAAACAAAAAGAGGATCTGTTTACAAAAGGGGGCTCCTCAAGCTCTTCCCTCCATTCTCACCAACTCTCATTAATTACAATGAATTATAATGAATGGGCCATCTAATCCGAATCAGATCTAGATCCCCATGAACACGTCAGCCATTAAGGGTGACACTAACTATAGCCTGCTCAAAGGCATGGCTTGTCTCTTCGGCCTTACAATCATTAAATACAATTTCAAAATTTAAAATTTTAAAGTGAGAGGGTTGCGCTTCTCTTCTCCATTAAACACACGCCTTGATGTGCTGGCTGGCTAGCACGTAGCTAGCTTGGATCGATGCTCCTGCATCACTCTTCTGATGTAAAATACCTCCATGGATAAGAGGGGTTTCATCAATGGAAGAAGCCTGACCTGCATGGACCTTCGAATTCGATCAAGTGTCGCCTTGAAGTGGGAGGCCCTCACCCTCAGCTGATTAGACTCGAAAAAAAAAGTCCAAGGCTTCATTAACTTGTGGTGAATTGTGAACGTGAGTCTCATGAGGGGGCAAAGGAGCATCCTCCCTCTATGCCTCAGTCCTACTCTAATCACTTACATCTAAATAATGCATGGGAATTTTCAATCCAAGGTCTTATATTACTTATGAAATATCATGCATCATATATGCAAGTGTAGTGTTGTAAATTCTAAGGGGTTGTAGTACTTTCAATGTCACAAGTTGATATTTCAAGATACTTAATTAAGTCACCAAGTTATCCTACTTCTAAAATTGTAGGAAAATAAATATCATGTTTGCATGAAAAGTAAATCACACTTGCAAAAAGTAAATCTCTCTCCTGAAAAGTAAATCACGCTTTGCAGAAAGTAAATTACAGTTTGCAGAAATTAAATCACACCCACGGAAAGAAAATAATTCTAACGTAAAGTAAATCACACTTGTGTAAAGGAAATCAGACTTGCAGAAATTAAATCACATTGTCCTAAAGGAAATACGATTCGTGGAAAGTAAAGTTATGCTAATATCTAATGGTGACTTGCTCAAGTAAAATTATGATCTTGACTTATTATAACTATTGCGTGTTCATACGTTCAATGATGATTGAAAATAAAGTATCAATACCAAATTGTTGAAGAATAAAACTGTCATAAATATGAAGGAAAGAAGAATAAAGTAAAAATAAAAGCTGAGTTGCAGCAATGCGAGTTGCAACAACAAAGATGCAACGTGAAAGTTGCAACAACAGGAGTTGCAACAATGTGAGTTGCATAAATGCCTACAATAAAAAATTTACATAAATTGAATTAACATTGTTTTGCAGCTTATGGTTGTAGAACTCACCACACGAAGAAAATAATTATTAATCACACCTGAACTGCAATTAATTGTCTTTGAAATCTAGAATTGAAACAGTATAGAAAGACAAAATGACTACATAATTTAAATGAACATAAATGAAATGATCGTCCTATTATTTAGTATACAGGAAGTACCTGACTAAGTAGGGGGGCCTACCCCCTTAGAAAAGGCACCGAGCTATGAAATCCAAACCACACGATCACTAGGACATCAACATACGAACAAGAGAAGAATGAAAATTATATTGTAGAAGTATGAAAGTTACAATAACACCCAATTGCTATTGCCAAAATAATTCTTCCTCCTAAGCACTACAAAGCGGCTAGGTAGGATGGAGAGTTATGATATAAGGTATATATTGTAATTGCAGCTCACAAGACTGGGATAATATAATGAATAATAATATAGAATCCAATCGATGTGAATGTATCCCAACGATTGGGTGAACCCTGTTAAATCATGTTTCTGAATTTGTCCTTTTATGTGGTTTCTCTGTTGGATCATGTTGTCATTGATGCCAATGGTTTGATTATTTGGGAGATTTTTGGATCATATGTCATTGATGTCAAGTAATTGATTGATTGAATATTGATGAACAATGTATATGTATTGTCCTTGATGAGAGTGATAGATCTCAAAGTGGAAACCAATTGATAAAGATGGATCACTGATATGATGCATAGATGAAGATGGATCAATGAGTTGTCATTGATACATCATGATGCATAGTTTGTTTGATGAAAATATGACTCATTATTGTCTTATCATGATTGATAAGGTGCACAAATGGATGAACTCCAAAGTGGTCCCTTTATGGTGAAAGCCCTCATGGGAAGATGCTTTGCGGATTGAGTTATCCTAGAAGAATGGTTGGAGGACCCATGCTTATATGTGGAATAATGAGATGAAGATCAATGAAGTTGTTGGTAAAACTATCCTAGATGGATAGTGCTTGTCATGCCATTTCCGGTGGTATGTGGTATGTCATGTAAATCCTCACGGTTTGAGAGTTATGGCCTTATGAAGTTGGAGGACCCCCATATGAAGGCTTGAATCCCCCAAGGTCAAAGAAATCAAAGTTATTGAAAAAAAGAAATCATTATTTAAATGATAAAGTAAAGTGACAAAATCAAGATGGATTATTTAAATAATAAAGAGAAGTGACAAAATCAAGAAGGAATATTTAAATAATAAAGTATTGGAGAACAAGTGGTTAACCCTAAAATAAGGAAAATGGGTTAAGTGACCTAGAAATGGGTTAAGTAACCTAAAAATGGGTTAAGTGACTTAGAGGATGAAAGTATAAATAAGATAGCTATGTTATCTTGTAGATCATCCTTTTTGTGGATCAATGGAGAGCTTCTTGTGAATATATTTGGAGTATTGATGGAGAGATTCTTGAGCATTATTGGTGTGGATCTCTTGAGCATGATTAAAGATCTATTCTAAGAAAGAGAGAGAGAAGAGGATCTCATGGATGCATCAAAGTTTCATCAATCTCGGATAGCTTGATGGAAAAATTCTCAAAACTTCAGAAACCCTAGTTTATGAGGTATATGCGGGTTGTCTATGCTCAGGGTGCGTATACATTAAGGTATATGCAGGCCGTCTGAAGACATGGAGCGTATGGTGTATAAAATGGTGAAGAATTGTGTTTGAGCTAGTGCCAAGATCTTAGATGATTAGGCAATTTATAGATCTACATTCTATGGCCTCAGATCTATCACTGAGACACTAGTATGATTACATTATTGTCTTTATGAATACTATTGTTTGATGTGATGGGAATGCTTAGGGAATTCTTGGTATGGATTTTATGATGTGGGTCAGTTTGGTTTATTTGGTTGATGGAGTGATCGATACTCTTGTGATTCAGTGGTGACATGATTGCTATGGTATACTAGATGCTTATACATGTTTGAGATAACATTCATATTGATCTATTGTGGAGCATGAGCAAGATATTGGAGATCTTAGAAATGTTGTGACTGACTGTGGGTCAGTTTGGACAGTGGAAGAAAAAAGAGAAAATGATTGCAGGTTGTAGAGGATCTGAGCATGTGAAGAAGAGAAAAACCCTACTTTCTAAAAATAATATGCATGTTTCATTATACACTGGCCGCATGCACATGCGGGCTGTAGTGAGCCAAGGCACATACACAGGCGGGTTGCACTACTGACAGGTCACATAATTGTTGACATATTGATATATGTTGAGGATTGTTGCCTCATCTCAGTTTGTGTTGAGGGTGTAAGCTGAGTCTTGCATTAAAGAGACAGTGCTCTTGTAGAGTTGTACTCTATTCAGTTGTTGTTGATAAACCCCAAATTGTTATCCATAATAAAAAGAAAAATTGTACATACATCTTGTGTTCTTTGTGTTCCTTGTGGTGATGACATATTGATGATATATGTTGTTGATATATGTTGTTGATATATGTTCACATCTAATTGGTTATAAATGACAACAATGGGTAATGAATAAATGTTGAATTTTAACCAAGGAGTTTTATGTAAAGAGGGAAGTTTTGGGAAAAAGAGCCCCACACTCATTCACCCCCCCCTCTAAGTGTGGTAGTGTGTCCAACATTCTCATAGATGTTTTTTTTATGAATGATTAGTATAGATCTATTTACTATATGATTGATGTGAAATAATAATGGATGTTTCAGTGAATGGTTTATGTTACAATCTGCTTTATCATGGTGCTGCATAATAGATTATATTAATTATTGAAAGGATATTAGATACATAGTAGTGCACATAGGGTATATAAGTAATGGACATACTTATAGCCTCGCATCTCCTCATCCTTGCAGAAACTTGGTTCCTGCAACCCTAATAGATACCTCAGGTGAGACTTCACCTGGATGTAGGTGATGCCGAAAGGGCTGGTATCTAAATGGTTTTGTTGGTTGACTAACTTGAACCTAGGGTCTTATAACTGCACACCAACAAATGGTTCCATTGGTAGGACCCATAATCTGTGATTGAGGGAATGTTTTGGAGGTTGACTAAGAAAGAGATCGTCGAATGGATGGATGGGAAGGAGTGAGAATTTGTTGAAGAGAGAATAGAAACTATCAGATGAGTGACAAACAATGGTTGCAAAGGTATGTGTATACAGAGCTACATGCGATTTTCTTTGGTGATTTTTTTATTATTTTAGTTGAATGGTTAGAAAGGTTAGTAGAGAATACAGGAAGATATCGAGTTGCAACTCTGAGGAACTAGACCCCTGAGTTGGTAAGAAAATTTAATTATGAAAGTAATACTACTTATAGTGTAGTTTATTTTTGGTTAAATAACATATTGATGGGTTATATTACAGAATTTGCAATAGATTGTGCCCATTCGTATAGTGTCACAGAAACAAATTTCTTTAAGGGTTGACATGGAAGGTTTATGAAATAATTGGGTACCTGGATAAATATATTTTGGTGTGACAAGTGTGTGATAACAATGGAGTTTAATTTCTAAGGGGCTTCATGCACATAGAAGAATTGGGGGTTGACCAGGAGATGGCCTGAAGGTAGGAAAGAATGAAGAAATAAATGAATAAGGAAGGTAGGGATTGAGGATGTAGAGAAACAAATATGGAATATTAGAAGAAGAAGACTAATTTGGGGTACTACATAGTGGAAGAAGATACAAGAGATTGAAGACTGGGGTTGGGAAAGGAGAGAAACACAGTGAGTATGAGAAGAGAGAACCCTGTTGATATGGATTTATGGGTTGAGATGGCTAGGCAATATGCTCACAAGCAAGAGGATTCTAGGAGAGGCATGCTTTCCAAGAAGGTACCATTCTATACAACATGATTTGTTTCATTAACAAAGGGAGAATCCAATCAAGTGGTTTGAGGAGCAATTGTTGTAGCACATCCAACATGGGAGATAGAGATACTTCCAGGTGATGAAGTATTGGGTGAGAATACTTCCCTCTCTAAGAGGGAGAGTGGATTATTTGGTAGCATTGGGAGGATTCTCACATGTATGGGTCTCTATGGGTTTATGTGGGGATATAGGGGTTTGTTAATGGGAATTGTGGGCTTATGTTGGGGCTTCACACCCACATGAGTGATTAAAGTATTCTAATTTAATTTTCAGATAAGTTAATGGATTTTCACTCATCCTTAAGAGATGTATATAAAGGAGAGAATATGGATATGATAATTCATTACGATGTGAATCCTTGGTCACCTCAAGCCACCCACGGGGAGGGGCTGAATGAGGAACATGTATGTTGTTTTCTCTATTTTGGATAGGTTTTTATGTGAGGAGGGTCGAGTAGTGAAACCAACACATAGGAGTCTAGTCACACGAAATAAAAGGGGGATCAAACTAGTGAAGAAAGGATTTTCATGCTCTAGGAAGAGACGTGGCCTACCCTCTGGTGGCTTGGTCTGATGAGAGGAGGTTGTACATTTGTGGCATGGAATTGGGCAGCTAAGCGAGGCAACCACATATTCATGGGAGGCTCAGCCTGTCAAAGGAAGGTGGCGGCAGGCCTGTGGGAGGGTTCTACCCCTCTAGGAGATACTGCCACAACAAGTATAGGTGGTTTTCCACTGGTATAATAGGTAGTAGTGAATTTTGGAAAACTTTGACGACTGAAACAAACTTTGACGGCTGAAAATTTGATGGCTAACATTGAAAAGGGTTGGCACTGAGATAGATGTAACTCATCCAAAATGAAAAAAGGGTTGGTACTGAGTGGTGTCATCCAACATGAAAAAGGTTAGGCACTGAGAGTTCTCATCCAGCATGAAAAAGGGCTAGCACCGAGACAGGTGGAAATCATCCAGTATGAAAAAGGTTTGGCACTGAGTGTTCTCATCCATCATGAAAAAGGTTTGGCACTGAGATAGGTGGAACACATCCAACATGAAAAAGGGATGGCACTAGATGTTCTCATCCAGCATGGAAAAGGGTTGGCATTGAGATAGATGGAACTCATACAACATGAAAGAGCTGGCACTGAGTGTTCACATCCAACATGGAAAAGGGTTGGCACTGAGATAGGTGGATCTCATCCAGCATGAAAAAGTGTTGGAAATGGGACCAAGGTTGCACATGATCAAGTACCGATGCATTGCAGAGTAGTGGATGTTCTGGGGACATGTTGTAGTTATTTGAGAACTACCCACAATCCTTCGATGCATTTCCTGTGAAGTCGCAATGGTGCATATGATGAGGTACAGATGCATTGTGAGGTAACGGATGTCATGGTGACATATTGAACCTATTTGAGAGATACCCACAGGTAATATTCAAAGGTAATATTGGCATAATGTAGAATGTCTCCCTCACTGAGAGGGAGTGTCGATGTTTGGAAAGCATCATTAATGTAATATTATATTTATAATATAAAGTATAAATATATATAAAAAAGTATAAAGCAGAAATATAAAGTATATTTATATTATATGTATAATATAATCTAAAGTATAAATATATTTATTACCCAAGGGATGCATTTCTTTATGGATGGTCACCATGGTCACCATATGTTCTTTATATATGGAACACTCATCATTGTAATAAGATATTCATTTATATACAATATCATCTCTTATGAAAATTTAAGAAGTATTAATTGTTTTGACATTTTCTTTTGTATAACAAAGGGGTCATTTTCCCCAGTATGAGAGCTATTTGTTTTGGTTTTAAGAACAAGTGATTTTTGGCTTGAAATTCATGTGTACTTGTGTAYGATTCAATTGCTAGTTTTACTTTCCGTTGTGCTAAGTTTTTAGCCACCTTAGTGTGTTTATGTTCAAAGTTTGGATTGTGTATTTTCTATGTATATTATTGAGAACCTAGACCAGACTTGAGGTCTGTGTGTGCACCGAGTTCAGGTGCACTAAAAAAATTAGCTTGGTATCAAATATTGAGGTATTGAATTGAAAATTGGATACGAGTTATTTAGACATATGAAAACTATGAGAGGGTGTTGTAGCAATGTCGAGGAATTATCTCTAAGAGGGAGCTATAGTGATTGTTGCAGATGAAAGTGGTGTTGAGAAGACATGGATAATACTGTTCATACAAGGAGTTATGGACTATTGCATCTTGGCGGTGTGGCAAGTTGGGAGTTTTGGTGGATTGGCTGAGAGCTCATTTCACAGTAGTATGTTGAGTGGCAGGTTTCCAACTCTATGGATGGACTTCCAGTGGCTTCTCACAGTGAGTTGCGATGAGTGTATATTGGGTTCTTTGGCATGGACGAGATAACTTCATGTGTATGGAAGTTTGATGAGATAGAGTCTTCATCGGGCTATATATTTTCACATTTGACAGTGGGTCAGGGTGTGATAGTGTATGAGGTATTTGACTTAGGAG
>JZKD02S0057851.1:904715-919867 GCA_000966675.3 Picea glauca | reverse complement strand
AGGAGAAGGCCCAAGTAGTGAATGGCTAAACTTGTAAATGTTGTAGATATACCTTTATGGATAGAAGCTATGAAAATATTAATGCTAGAATATAATTATAATGGTTTCAAATAGATGTGGACAAGATGAGAGGGCCTATGATTCCACCAAATGGAAAAAAAAAAAAATTGGATCTATAGGAAACTAATCGAGTCTAATGCCAAGTCGTAGCTTGAGATATCATCTACATTCCAACATATGCCTTAAATGAAGCCAATAAACTCATTTGACTTAGAAACTTAATCATGGAATTCATGTAGATGGTTGGTGAGGAAGTCTACCTCACGTAGTTATTTGGCCATGGGTTGAACACAACCATCATGGGAGAAATGTAAGAATACTTCATTATCCTATCAAAGAAAGAGTTAGACATCCTACCCTCAAATCTCTTACTATCTGTTCATTCTCACCATTCTCACATTCAATATTTCCAAGTAGATGGAACTTGCATTTTCCATCTACTGTTAATAACTAGAAATTTTAAAATGACCAAAAATCAATGTTGTGAAAGGGGAATTTGCAAGCCTTGGGGAAGAGCTAGAGGGGTTATAGATGATTAGAGAGGATGGGAATGCTAGAAATCCTTCAACCATATGTTATTGATGTGAATTGGTTGTTTGAGAGATAAGATGTATTTTTTTTGTGTGTGTAAGTAAACATTAGATTACCTTTTATAAACCATTTTAAGAGTACATCCAGTCTACACAAGATTGGGTCACCATAGTTGGTGTTGAAGCTAGGTTTGAAAATTTTCACCTTTAAAACTAAATTTTTCCTCTTTCGGGGTTCATTTTTTCGTAAGCTATAATCCTCACTATCAGTCCAAAAGACCGGTACTGAAGTCTCGAAAAGTTTTCATTTCTTTGTTATAACTAAAGACAATAAGCTCAAATGTTATTAAAGTTTAGATGCACATTCTGTAAAGTACTTTAAATCATGATAATTTAAAACCCTAAAGGAGTTAATTAACCATTTTTTTAACCTTTCGGGATTCAAGGTTTACTCAGAACAATATCTCTTCAATACATTTTGAATCGCGAAATCCCGATTCCTGATTTCCAGAAAGAAGTGAAAGTCAGTCTTAATCCTAATTAATTAATTTAAAACTAATCTCACCGCGATTTCGAGATTCAGGGTTTAGTGGTGACATACCTCATGTAGCCGCGATCCCCGAAACCCCAAAATGTGAAGTCCTGACTCAATACAGAAGTTAAGTCTTAAATCTAATCTCAACGCGATTTCAGGATTCGGGGTTTAGTGGTGACATACCTCATGTAACTGTGATCCCCGAAACCCTGAAACATGAAGTCCCAAATCAATACCAAATTTTAAAGAGAACTAACTTCATTTTAAAAATACATTAAATGGTAATTAGACTTCTTAAGTACTTTCTTTTCGGCCTCCGTCAAAAGAAGTTTTTTGAATGTTGGTTTGAGAATTGTTGAAATACAACCACATTAATAATAGATAGATTGTGAGTTCTGTGACACAAATGCGTATCTCATAGATATTCTCCTCATTAAAGGTACTAAGTCCTTGACAGTTGCGTCAGTACTTTCACCATAAAATGAGTTAAAAGAAAACTAGAGGTCTGTGTTTTGAAACTTATTCTCGCTTTTTCTATCAGAAATAAGATAATCTAGTTGAGCTTTCACACCTCTCTTATGTGATAGGTTTTATTTCCAATACAGAGTCATGGCACCAAGATGGGACCCAAGAAGAGTGAAGATACAGTAGAGATTTCCAGCCCAGAGGGAGATGTCATATCAGACACCACACCACATGTTATTGAATCAATTAAATCATGGAGACAGATTTATGAAAATCCATACTGCGAGATGAAAAATTCCCCTAGTGATTCTGAGAATCACCTTCAGGACATAGCAGAATCAGAGCTTCACAAAATTGCAACACGCCCATGGCTCATGTCGTACAATGACATGGTCAGTTGGGGTTTGGACAAGGTTGATATTCTGACGAGAAGCATTTTAAATGATCAAGGAGCCATTATCGGCTCATTCAGAACTAAACATATCCAGGTTATGTACAAACTCTCACCCAATCCTAATTTCATTTACAATGCTGAATTTATAGTTGAATTCTAGAGAAAGGAATGCACTAAGGCAGACCAAACTTACCCTGATTTAATAAAAGTTTGGTGGAGATGTCCATCAAAATTTAGGGCCGATACCCACGGAATTTATGCCAAAGCCTCATTGAATGAGTACATGGTTTATGTAGCCATGATGTTGTCTAGACTCTTCAGCAAAAAGAATCCATGTCATTTCCGTGCAGAATGGGTTCCCTCTTTAGAAGAAGCATCAGAAGGGTATAGTTTCAACTGGGACATGATTTTATCTGATAATATAGCCAAAGAGGTTTCAGATTACAGAGCTGCAGGAGACTGAGGTCGACCAATGGCCTTCTACATGTCAGTGTACCTCATGGACGCAATTTTTTTTATGAATCCATTTCCCATGATGAATTGGAGTTGGAACATAACCTGCCCTGAACCCATTGACGAATATCACTCTAAGTTGTGGGAAGAAAATGCAAAAAAATTATTTTATGAAATTTTCCATTTCGTGGTGATACCCATGCATAAAATGTTTTTCAGCTGTGACCCTCCTTGCATTTCTGATGCATTTTCAAATAACCTCAAGCAAATAGTAGACTGGTTCATTGAATAAAGCTTCTCCTACTTTAGGGTTTATGGGTGCTCAATCCCCCCTCACACGCTTCCAAAATTCCTTCCAGATAGACTAGTGTGTAGGGAAGTGGCACACCAAATAGTAAAAGGAGGTATTGGAATAGAGCTAAATATAGCTCAAAATAAGTCCTAGCCAATCTTCCCTGTGCAGATCTGGAAATTTTCATTACTAAATTTGGAACATTCTAGGGTGGAAGCAAAAGCACTCAAAGAAATGAAACTGGTAAATATTGAGTACAAAAGGCATGACCCTTATCAATTAGTGAATAAAAACTTGATACACTACAATATGAAATCCTATGAACATGAGGAGTCCCCTTGGGACAACGTGTTCAAAGGGACCAAATCTTATAAAGAAGTGTTGGAAAGAGTACAGACAATGTTGTCCAACCTGCAAGTCATCTTTCGGACCTTTCAAAAGCATCGACAGAGTGTTCTGCCCGAAGTACTTCAAGGGGAATAAATTACCCTTCCCTAGGAGCATAAAATAATTCCACTAGGTTTCGAGCAAGAAAGTGTTCCACCAGGTTTCGATAAGGAAGCACAAAAAAAGGGAAATCCCGAAAAGGCCCTATAGGATGCGGAAAGGCCTCGACCAAGAAAAAATACCAAATTAGAGAAAAGGTTAGGGATACCTCCCAAGTCCGGTAAGCTTACTCCCACTTCATCAATAAAGGTTGATGTCAACATGCTTAAGGTGGTGGGAGGGAAAGGATATACATAGCTAGGGAGCCCCATAACCTCCTTAACTCCCTTACAGTCCACTTTTGGACTGCCAGAGATGGGAGCTCTTTTTGTTGATGACCTTACCTCCATTCCCATAGATGAGATTCCTCCTTTCGATTATTTTTTCAGTAGAAAAAGGAAGGTTGTCCTGAAACAGGAGATGCATAAGAGGGAGGGGAACATGGTTAAAAAAAATAAAGTTCTGATAGACAAAAAAAATCTGGAGGAAGAATATTTCGCTACAAAGGTAGCAGGTTCCATGGGAGCCATGGCAACAAAAAACTTTTTTACCGTAGGAAAAATCATAACAAGGATAAAGAAGAGTGATAAAATCATAGCACAATTGCGAGAGCAATTAAATAATGCTGAGGAAATCATTAGAGAAGAAATGAGTAAAAGTTTGGAGCAGACAAGGGATGCTAAAAGGTTAGAGGTTCAATCACTCAAAATGAGTTTGGACGAAATGAGCCAGGAAATACAAACAAATTAGCTACAGACCACTCAACAAAAGGAGCACGCAGAATAGTTGGAGGCTAGATTAATATCAACGGAAGATCAGATTATAGACTTAAAATCTTTCCAGGCCCAGTCATTGGAAGTGCATTCAAAAATAGAAATTGAACAACGGAAATTGATTTCCAAGATAGAAATTATTCAGAATTACTTTCTAGAAGTAGATAATGCCTTTGAAAGTATCATCCTAAGAGAAAAAGAAGCCAAAGCAGTTGAAAATATCATCCTAAGATAAAAAGAAGCCAAAGCAGTGAGGATTACTCTCCAAAAGGAAATTATATATTCGACAGGTGAAGAGGTACCCAAAACTACGAAAGTATCAACCATAGAGAAAATTAGAGGCGACACCATGCTCAAGCTATGGGAGACCAACATAACTAAAAGAAAAAGAATAGACAAAGAAACCAGAGATGAATGTGAAGAACTTTTTTATCTTCTAGACAAAGGGTCATTAAATATTGGAAAAGGCGAGTGTATAGGACTTTTGGGACAGATCAATATTGTAGGCCATCAATTAAATTTTAGGGAAAATTTGAGTGAAATCCAAATGGAAATTTCACAACTAAGAAAAATCGATGTCACCCTAATGGACAGGTTGTTAGTTGAGCCAAACTTGAAGATGCAGTCAATAAATTTTACAGATAAATGAGTTGATGACCGTCTTTCAAAGATTTAGAGAAAGGTTTATCTGTTCGAGGCAAGAGATTTTCTAGAACCCCCTAGAAATTTTACAGAGTTCCTGGAGAAATGCATTAAATGTATCGAATCAAAAGAAGGAGAGTCATAGGCAAAGTAAAAGCATTATTTGGAAGGGATTTACTTCCCAGAAAATGGAAAAATGAAGAAGATCATGAAAACGGTTTTGGATCTACTCTTTAACAAATAGTTAGTCTCTAAGAATTAGGAACTCACCAACCGTCCTAAGATTGGTGGTTTTGTACAAATGTAATTTTTCAAGACTAAGAAGAGGATTTTTTTTGGAGGGATTGTAAAGAGATAACTTCGTTTTTCCTTAATTAATACAATATAGATTAAAGATTCCAGATTTGGTCAAGCCTGAGTTATGTGTTTCTCTGTAATTCTATTTTTTATTCCATACTTTCGTTTGAAGTGTTTCATGTGGTGATTTCTATTATAGTAATTAAAACAGTTAGATTATCTAATCATTTGCATTTTTTCCTCTGTATCAACTTTCAGTGGATATAAGACCTATGAATGTTTTAGGACTCTAAAACTGTATGCTTCTGCAAAGTTATCATCCATTTTCTTGCATTAACTTAAAATGGGATTCTTCTTAAATTGATGCCTCATTTTTGTTATACAACTACGTGTTTCCTTTTTCTTCTTTCCGTCCACTGTCTCCTTTAAAATTTGACTCAAATACTAGAAAAGACCTTTATTTATATTATACTATGAATTCATAATTTGGAAGTTCTATTTTTATAATTTTGAACTAGAAATTTGCGACCCTTTGCGACCCTCGAAAATATTCTTGATTTACAAAAAAGAAACCCTCAACTTTCATGTATGTTCTAGTTACTAGACAACCCAATATAGAACCCGGTCTATCAGATCAAACAACCATTGCGTTAAACCTATTCAATACCATATTAGAAACAACAAATACATGGGTAGAACTTGAAAGATCATGGGCTGCAATTGAAAGGGATATTAGCATTCAAGAACAATGGTAAGCTAGATAGAGACAGTTAAGGAATCAACCTTGACCTCAGTTTCCTTTAAAATTTTTCTTTTTACTCATTAATTATCTCTACCTTTTTTGGATGCCTTGACAGTATACTTTAGAGCCTTAAAGTATAAACTCAGGAACAACCGTTTGAAACCAACCCAAGTCCAAAAATGGGTCGAAAAGAGACATACTATTCTTCTTAACAAGGCTATTGTTCTTTATCTAAGCTCTAATTTGAAATAAGAAATAATTAGAATTGAACTTCAAAACAGAGAACAATAAAATCCTATTGATTGAAAAACTGAAAAAAGACACTTAATACATCCCGCGCTACAAACTTCTATGGAGGAACTTGGTCATGAAATAGGATCCAGAATGGGGCATCCATGGAAGGCCCTTATGGGAAAAAACGGTCTTATTCCAGATGAGTCGGCATCTGAAAATATTGTTAACTAAGTAGAAATGAAATTTTGGTAACCAATTGGTCCATTTTGAAATTCATGCTCACCATCTGTCTGCACATGTCGAAGATGATTTTCCATTATTCTTCTATTAATCCTCCTTCACCAGGTTTGTTGTTTGGGCATCACTCTTTGACGTAGACCTCCTGACCCTCGGGCCGACTGTCCACACAGGATCATTCTCCTTCGTATCCATAGAACTGAATTAGTTCTTTCGGGCCCTCACTGGAACCCCACGAATTCGATCCACAGGTCCTTCACGAAAACTCCACTGGCACAAGAAATGGACCAGGCGTGAGTCTTCACCTCCACACGACCACTAGATATGACCATGACCTTTTCCTAAAATGGATTTTGGGTTTCATGACTTCTGTGGTTTCAATACCAAGATACCTAACTCCTTGTCATTGGAAGTACCGAAAATCCGAACCCCAAAATGTTGAAATGTCGAACCCAGAAAGGGTTGGCGAGTGACAAGCTCCCCGCTTAGATCCTGTCCACGTGACCCTATCCCGTGACCCAATTCTATTCCTCCATCTACTTTCATGTTTTCTCATTTCGGGACTTCGTGATGCAAGTGTGCAACAATCCTTTCCCCTTCGAACTCTCGGTATCCGAAATACCGAAGTACCAAAGCTTGAAATGTCAATCTTTCACTCTAAAGGGAGATCAACGGCTCATTGCCTCCCCTAATCTAACAACTCAGTTCCTTTCAATATTTTGCGGGTCAAGAGTCCCGAACTCTTACCCTTTGCATGCCATGTGTCCGAAATGCCGAAATCCTCCTTTCAGGGACATCCCCGAACCTCGATTGCTGCTAGGTATCCTCCTGTGATGAATGGTCCTGATGATTTCAAGATTTTGGGAGTCGGGACTTCCTATCTTGGGAATCTTCCTCCTTGGACTTCTGGTATCCGAAACCACGATGGGCTTCTGGATCTCTACCATGTGTCCTCTGATGATGGATGGTCCTGATCTTTTTGGGACTTTGAAGAATCCTCTCCTTTGCATATACGAGGGTTAAACCTTGTGCACCTTCTCCTGGATTCAATGACTATCGGCTCCCTATGCTAGATCTGATGTCCCAGATCTGTTCTTTCATGCTCTCTCCTCCTGCTTCCTAGACACAAAACTCAACGGTCCAGATCTATTCTCCAGTTCCTGAATCAATGGCCACTGTGCTTTCCTAAGCTCATGCTTCTTCCTTCCCCTTGGAAGATTTCCAAATTTTCAAAAGCCTCGGCCTTTGCTTTTGCTGTGAAGCCTGTATCCTTGGTTCCCACCTGTATTCTAAGGACGTTGTCTCTCTCGAGTTGTGTCGATTGTGAAACCTCAAAGGGTTCCTCGACTTCGTTCTCTTCTCGACTATTGCTCTGTGCATAAAGGAATTGTTCCTCCTGAACTTCTGAGCGCACCCCTTACGCTATTTCTTCTGAGCTTAAGAACTTCAGACAAGTTCTTATTTGCACACTCCTTGTGCTGCTGATTTTTTTGCTAAACTCATATTCGAGAAGTTTTCTTGGAAAGAAAAATCTCTACGCCCACCTAGCATTCCTTTTCTTGATGCACACCTTGCAGAGCCTGCAGGGTATTCAATAACCCTGTGAATGTCACTCCTTGACACTTCTCTCCTCTCTAAACTCAAAAAAAAGTTCCTTCTATGCACACTTGCACCAACTCGATGCCCACCTGGAGAGTTCTCCAGAATCCTCAGTGAATCTGTCTTCTCACTGAACTCGAAATAGAGTTCTTATGTGCACTCTATGCACTTTCTCAATGCCCTCTTGGTAGAGCTTCACAGAACTTCAGATGTTCTGCCTTCCCTAAACTTGAAATAGATCTCCTCCTGTGCACTCCTTGCACTCGCTCGATGCCCTCCTGGAAAATATCTACAGAACCTACAAACGTTCTATCTTCTCTATGCCTTCCTCTGCACAGTCTTACCTCCAAGGTATTCAACAACCTTGAGGCTTCGATCTTGAGTCAATGACTCCATCTAGTGCACTCTCTTGGCATGTCTCTATCTGAACTCCGTATAATTCATAAGTGCACTCCTTGCACTGGCTTACAGAACCCCCAACGTTCTTTCATGCAACCTCTAGCATGAAGCCTCAATGAACTAGACCTGGAATCAAAGAACTCAATAGATAGGGAAATCTATCTATCTCATGCATATGGCACTTAACATACATCTACATCGTGAATGAACACATAAAGACCTAAAAACACATATATGCAGGAAAAACTACTTTGTTTGTATTAATATGAAATGCCTGATTACAATGTGTTCGAGCTCGGATTGCAACAGAGTCTTGACTCTCCTCTCTTTTTCCTATTCTCTATCGAATTCTACTCTCTTCATATCTATTTTCTAATGAAAACAAAAAGAATATCTTTTTACAAAAGGGGGCTCCTCAAGCTCTTCCCTCCATTCTCACCAACTCTCATTAATTACAATGAACTAAAATGAATGGGCCATCTAATCCGAATCGGATCTAGATCCCCATCAACACATCATCCATTAAAGGTGACACTAACTACAATGTGCTCAAAGGCATGGCTTGGATCTTAGGCCTTACAATCATTAAATACAATTTCAAAATTTGAAATTTGAATGTGAGAGGGTTGTGCTTCTCTTCTGCATTGAACACGCGCTTTGATGTGTTGGTTGGATGGAACGTAGATGGCTTGGAGTGATGCTCCTACATCACTCTTCTGATGTAAAATACCTCGATGGAGAAGAGGGGATTCCTCAATGGAAGAAGCTTGACATGCACGGACCTTCGAATTTGATCAAGTGTCACCTTGAAGTGGGAGGACCTCACCCTTAGCTGATTAGACTCGAAAAAACAAGTCCAAGACTTCATTAACTTGTGGTGAATTGTGCACATGAGTCTCATGAGGGGGAAAAGGAGCATCCTCCCTCTATGCCTCAGTCCTACTCTAATCACTTACATCTGATTAATGCATGGGAATTTGCCGATGGGAGACACAGGTCCTGCAACAAGGCCCTCTTTCCCACACCCTTGACAATGAAAACATAGAGCATAGAGCCACATTGGGAGAGGATAGCAGAGAGTTTGAGTCCACACATCATTTCTCTAGTCCACCATTTCTTTTTTCTCATAGTTTCCACAATGTTGTGATGAATTTTGGGCCAAAGAGCAATCCAAGGAGCTTAAAGTGAATAAAAAATTATTCTATTATGCTCCTTCTAGATATGCCATAGAATAAATCCTGGAAAGATATGTCAGATTCTATTGAGGATGACATTTTTGTAGGTCGAGAGATGCCAACTAGAGATTGTGTTGGGAATATTGTCTCTATGATGGTCCATTGTGCACATCACTTGAGATTCCTGATCCCATATATTCAAACTGAAATGGCATTGGTTGATCAGGTGTTCCATGG
The DNA here is from genome assembly GCA_000966675.3 of Picea glauca. Classification (NCBI taxonomy): domain Eukaryota; kingdom Viridiplantae; phylum Streptophyta; class Pinopsida; order Pinales; family Pinaceae; genus Picea; species Picea glauca. The sequence continues at coordinate 910,317 of JZKD02S0057851.1, read as the reverse complement.
TCTCCTTAGCTTGGATACATAATGGGCAGACAAAATTCCCTACGAATCCTATTTTTTTGAGGTTTTCCCATGTTATGATGCATTTATGAGCCACTAAATAGAGGGAAGTACTTAGGTTTTGCCATAAATTGGTTGTCCATATCTTTCTCCGTATACTTTCCTTAGCCATTGGATGGAATTAGGCCGTGATACCATAGGATTGTTTAATGTTGAAGATCCCTTTAGAAGAGTATTTTCTAGGTTATTTCCAAAAGGCATTCAACATATTGGGTTATTTATACCTAAATTAGGAGCATTGGAATCCTAGATGGGACATTAAGAAAAGAAGGGAAAAACATTCCTTGTATTGTGTACAACAATGGTATATAGTGTGATGGTTATTTGATGACTAGATGAGATGCCTAGTGATAGGGATTCAAGTCCTTATCCTTAGCACATGTATTTGTCCTTTTTGTTTCGGAAAGAAAGTATTATTGTGGTTTGGAGAGTGATGAATCGTTTTTGTTTCATATTTTCAAGAAATAGTTGAGTTAGTCTCATATTCTTGTGACTAGTTGAGATCCTATCACCAACTAGATACATTATTGTATTTTCATTACTAATTCTTTGGAGCTTGCCTCTTAGCTTGTCGAGGTAGTTTTTTTTTTAGGTAAAGCTATACAAGTTTGTGTTTGGATTAATAAAATTCAGTGAGATATTTTGTATTTTTCATTGTGCTTTTAGAAATATTCTATGAGTGGGATTTCCCACATCATTTGTATTAGAGCAGGTGTTTTATCCATTAACATGGTTTTGGGTACATGCTCATTATTTCTCTATTTTTTCTTCTCTAATCCAATATGGGTTTGGAAATTGACTTCCTTTGTTTTTTGGTGATGATCTTTTCCATATGAAGATGATCCAAAAAAAATTTCTTATGAGAGTAATGTTGACAAGAGATTTTTTGAATTTAAGATTTCTAGCTTTCGTTTGGTTGACTTAGCGACAAACTCTTCAATTATTTCCTAATTAAATTATTGAGAAAATGAAGATTTGTATATTTGATTATCAATCCAAGGTCATATATTACTTAAGAAATATCATGCATCATATATGCAAGTGTAGTGTTGTAAATGCTAAGGGGTTGTAGTACTTTGAATGTCACAAGTTGATATTTCAAGATACTTAATTAAGTCACCAAGTTATCCTACTTCTAAAATTGTAGGAAAATAAATATCATGTTTGCATGAAAAGTAAATCACACTTGCAAAAAGTAAATCTCTCTCCCGAAAAGTAAATCACGCTTTGCAGAAAGTAAATCACACTTTGCAGAAATTAAATCACACCCAAGGAAAGAAAATAATTCTAACGTAAAGTAAATCACACTTGTGTAAAGGAAATCACACTTGCAGAAATTAAATCGTCCTATTATTTAGTATACAGGAAGTACCTGACTAACTAGGGGGGCCTACCTCCTTAGAAAAGGCACCGAGATATGAAATCCAAACCACACGATCACTAGCACATCAACACACAAACGAGAATAATGAAAATTATATTTCAGAAGTATGAAAGTTACAATAACACCCAATTGCTATTGCCAGAATAATTCTTCCTCCTAAGCACTACAGAGTAGCTAGGTAGGATGGAGAGTTATGATATAAGGTATATATTGTAACTGTAGTGCACAAGATTGGGATAATTTAATGAATAATAATATAGAATCCAATCGATGTGAACGTATCCCAAGGATTGGGTGAACCCTGTTAAATCTTGTTTCTGAATTTGTCCTTTTATGTGGTTTCTCTGTTGGATCATGTTGTCATTGATGCCAATGGTTTGATTATTTGGGAGATTGTTGGATCATATGTCATTGATGTCAAGTAATTGATTGATGGAATATTGACTGAAATATCTCAATGTGGAAACCAATTGATAAAGATGGATCATTGATATGATGCATAGATGAAGATGGATCAATGAGTTGTCATTGATACATCATGATGCATAGTTTGTTTGATGAAAAGATGACTCATTATTGTTTTATCATGATTGATAAGGTGCACAAATGGATGAACTCCAAAGTGGTCCCCTTATGGTGAAATCCCTCATGGGAAGACACTTTGCGGATTGAGTTATCCTAGAAGAATGGTTAGAGGATCCATGCTTATATGTGGAATAATGAGATTAAGATCAATGAAGTTGTTGGTAAAACTATGCTAGATGGATAGTGCTTGTCATGCCATTTCCGGTGGTATGTGGTATGTCATATAACTCCTCACTCTTTGATAATTATGGCCTTATGAAGTTGGAGGACCCCCATATGAAGGCTTGAAGCCCCCAAGGTCAAAGAAATAAAAGTTCTTGAAAAAACGAAATCATTATTTAAATGATAAAGTAAAGTGACAAAATCAAGATGGATTATTTAAATAAGAAAGAGAAGTGACAAAATCAAGAAGGAATATTTAAATAATAAAGTATTGGAGAACAAGTGGTTAACCCTAAAATAAGGAAAATGGGTTAAGTGACCTAGAAATGGGTTAAGTAACCTAAAAATGGGTTAAGTGACTTAGAGGATGAARGYATARATAAGATAGCTATGTTCTCTTGTWGATCATCCTTTTTGTGGATCAATGGAGAGCTTCTTGTGAATATCTTTTGGAGTATTGATGGAGAGCTTCTTGAGCATTATTGGTGTGGATCTCTTGAGCATGATTGAAGATATATTCTAAGAAAGAGAGAGAGAGAAGAGGATCTCATGGATGCATCAAAGTTTCAGCAATGTCGGATATCTTGACGGAAAAATTCTTGAAGCATCAGAAACCCTAGTTTATGAGGTATATGCGGGTTGTCTATGCTTAGGGTGCGTATACATTAAGGTATATGCAAGTCGTCTGAAGACAAGGAGCCTATGGTGGATAAAATGGTGAAGAATTGTGTTTGAGCTAGTGCCAAGCTCTTAGATGATTAGGCAGGTTCTACATCTACATTCTATGGCCTCAGATCTATCACTGAGACACTGGCATGATTACAATATTGTCTTTATGAATACTATTGTTTGATGTGATGGGAATGCTTAGGGAATTCTTGGTATGGATTTTATGATGTGGGTTAGTTTGGTTGATTTGGTTGATGGAGTGATCTATACTCTTGTGATTCAGTGGTGACGTGATTTCTATGGTATACTAGATGCTTATACATGTTTGAGATAACATTCATATTGATCTATTGTGGAGCATGACCAAGCTATTGGAAAGCTTGGAAATGTTGTGACTCACTGTGGGTTAGTTTGGACAGTGGAAGATAAAAGAGAAAATGATTGCAGGTTGTAGAGGATCTGAGCATGTGAAGAAGAGAAAAACCCTAGTTTCTCAAAATAATATCCATGTTGCATTATACACTGGCCGCATGCACATGCGAGCTATAGTGAGCCAAGGCACGTACACATGTGGGTTGCACTACTGACAGGTCACATACCTGTTGACATATTGATATATGTTGAGGATTGTTGCCTCATCTCAGTTGGTGTTGAGGGTGTAAGCTGAGTCTTGCATTATAGAGTCGGTGCTCTTGTAGTGTTGTACTCTATTCAGTTGTTGTTGATAAACCCTGAATTGTTATCCATAATAAAAAGAAAAATTGTACATACATCTTGTGTTCTTTGTGTTCCTTGTGGTGATGACATATTGATGATATATGTTGTTGATATATGCTATTGCTATATGTTCACATCTAATTGGTTATAAATGAAAACAATGGGTAATGAATAAATGTTGAATGTTAACCAATGAGTTTTATGTAAAGAGGTAAGTTTTGGGAAAAAGAGCCCCACACTCATTCACCCCCCCCCGTATAAGTGTGGTAGGTGTGTCCAACATTCTCATGGATTGTTTTTTTATGAATGATTAGTATAGATCTATTTACTATATGATTGATGTGCAATAATAATGGATGTTTCAGTGAATGGTTTATGTTACAACCTACTTTATCATGGTGCTGCATAATAGAGTATATTAATTATTGAAAGGATATTAGATACATAGTAGTGCACATAGGGTACACAAGTAATGGACATACTTATAGCCTCACATCTCCTCATCCTTGCAGAAACTTGGTTCCTGCAGCCCTAATAGATACCTTAGGTGAGACTTCACCTGCATGTAGGTGATGCTGAAAGGGTTGGTATCTAAAGGGTTTTGTTGGTTGACTAACTTGAACCTAGAGTCTTATAACTGCACACCAAAAAATGGTTCCATTGGCGGGACCCATAATCTGTGATTGAGGGAATGTTTTGGAGGTTGACTAAGAAAGAGATCGTCGAATGGATGGATGGGAAGGAGTGAGAATTTTTCGAAGAGGGAATAGAAACTATCAAATGAGTGACAAACAATGGTTGCAAAGGCATGTGTATACATAGTTGCATGAAATTTTATTTGGTGATTTTTTTATTATTTTAGTTGAATGGTTAGGAAGGTTAGTAGAGAATACAGGAAGATATCGAGTTGCGACTCTGAGGAACTAGACACCTAAGTTGGTAAGAAAATTGAATTATGTAAGTAATACTACTTATCATGTAGTTTATTTTTGGTTAATAACATATTGATGGGTTATATTACAGAATTTGCAATAGATTGTGCCCATTCGTATAGTGTCACAGAAACATATTTCTTTAAGGGTTGACATGGAAGGTTTATGAAATCATTGGGTACCTGGATAAATATGTTTTGGTTCGACAAGTGTGTGATAACAATGGAATTTAATTTCTAAGGGGCTTCATGCACATAGAAGATTTGGGGTTTGACCAGGAGATGGTCTGAAGGTAGGAAGGAATGAAGAAATAAATGAATAAGGAAGGGAGGGATTGAGGATGTAGAGAAACAAATATGGAATATTAGAAGAAGACGACGAATTTGGGGTACTACAGAGTGGAAGAAGATACAAGAGATTGAAGACTTGGGTTGGGAATGGAGAGCAACACAGTGAGTATGAGAAGAGAGAAGCCTGTTGATATGGATTTATGGGTTGAGATGGCTAGGCAGTATGCTCACAAGCAAGAGGATTCTAGGAGAGGCATGCTTTCCAAGAAGGTACCATGTTATACAACATGATTTGTTTCATTAACAAAGGGAGAATCCAATAAAGTGGATTGAGGAGCAATTGTTGTAGCACATCCAACATGGGAGATAGAGATACTTCTAGGTGATGAAGTATTGGGTGAGAATACTTTCCTCTCTAAGAGGGAGAGTGGATTGTTTGGTAGCATTGGGAGTATTCTCACATGTATGGGTCTCTGTGGGTTTGTGTGGGGATCTATGGGTTTGTTAATGGGATTTGTGGGCTTATGTTGGGGCTTCACACCCACATGAGTGATTAAAATATTCTAATTTAATTTTCAGATAAGTTAATTTAACATTATTGTTACTAGTTGAGATCCTATCACCAACTAGATACATTATTGTATTTTCATTACTAATTCTTAGGAGCTTGCCTCTTAGCTTGTCGAGGTAGTTTTTTTTTAGGTAAAGCTATACAAGTTTGTGTTTGGATTAATAAAATTCAGTGAGATATTTTGTATTTTGCATTGTGCTTTTAGAAATATTCTATGAGTGGGATTTCCCACATC
>JZKD02S0057851.1:875756-889689 GCA_000966675.3 Picea glauca | reverse complement strand
TTGCGCGGTTTTTTCTTTTTTTAGCAGATTTGTAAATTAATCCCGAATTAAGGGATTAGGATTTTGGTATCTACGGAATACCTAAAAACATTGTATATATTGTATGGTGAATGGTGAAATTTGATATAATGAATATAAGAAAGGTTTTACGGTTGAGGGTTTCTGGTATAAAATCTCTATGTACTCTGTGTATGAGCCATTGATTAACTTCTGTCTTGCTTAAGAATCTATATGCATTGCTTTACTTCGCATGTTTAAAACTTACAGAGAATGTTTGAAGGGAAGACGAGGTAAAAGAGTCAATATTTCGTCATTCAGAGATCAAAATCCTTAACACCTTTCAACAATTAAAATTGGGGATATCAAGGATGGTGTTTGAAAAATTAATATTTGGGATTTTAAGGATGAAAAATTTTTGGATTTCAAAGATGGAATTTAAGTGAGAAAATAAGCCAAGTCTATTACTATGTTTTAATAATGGAATTCATTGATATTACTATGTTTTACTAATGGAATTCATGTGTTTCCTCCTAAGAGGTTAAAAGTTCAAATCTAAAGGAGGTCGGGTATGTATATTTCCATAGACTTTAGCAGTGGCTTGAAGGAGTAAGCTAACTAGGGAGAAATTTTCCCTCTTTTCAGGAAAAAAAATAGACCTAGGGATAGCTTGAGTTTGGCATGAATCAAAATTCCATGCATCCTTACTCTTAAAAAATATAGATTATTATTATCATTATTATTAATCTATTAGCATAAACACAACATTCAACATATTAAGAATCATTCCCTAAAATAGCTTAGGGGTAACCTTAAAAAATAAATTATTATTATTATTATTAATCTATTAACATAAACACAACATTCAAAATATTAAGAATCATTCCCTAAAATAGCTTAGGGTAACCTTAAAAATTAAATTATTAAAAATCATTCACTAAAAATCCATATAACTCCAAATTACATTTCAAAAATAAACAGTTCCCAATAACTGAAAGAAACATATTAAAAATCATTCACTAAACTCTATGCATCTCCAAATTGCAGTAATGTAAGAAATAAACAGTTTCAAATAACTACATGAAACAAATAGTCGCTTCTTTATCTAATCGTATTTAAATCTCCACCGTTGCTACTGCAATTACGAAACAGTCTTCCCAACAACCAATGTTGACTTCAAACCACTCCCCGATTGATGGGTTAAACATATAATTCACAATTTTCCTGAGGTGGCCTCCGGATACAAAAATCCAGTCGCCAAATTGTGCAACACAATTAAGGAAGCGAGCAGATTGTGGAAGAAAAGCCACAATAGTCCAAACTTTTTTCTCACCATCATACTTCATTACCTGTTGTTGTACATCACTGAAAGCGTACAACTCCCCAGAAGAAGAAACCGCACACTTTTTCCACAGATCTCCCATATTTTCCCACCTTCTCCATGTCCCTGCACTTCTATCTTCGGTGAACACCATGAATTTACCTTCCATGAAAACATCGTCGCATCCACGTGGTTGGATCATAGCAGGAATAATTCCCCACTTGTCTTCCTCCATGTTATAAGCTTCTGCAACGGCCAGAGGTTCGATTCCTACCAGAGGGTTGAGAGGCTTATCGACCCCGACCCTGCCTACGACATAGACCCCGACCCCACCTGCAAGTATCGAGGTGTAGGCATGTCAGCTCCGTGGCTCCATATGGCATACTCAAAGTCATAAATGTATACACTCTTTGTGATTCTGCCTAGGAGAACTAGCTTCCGGTTCACAGTAGCGCACTGAAACGGTCCTCCTATTCCAGCAAAGTGGGGATCATCGATGGGAGGTAGCCTTTCCGAGGTACCCTTCACAAGGTCACATACCCTTATTTCCAAGATGTAACTAGGATCTTGTTGAATCCCAGTAGCTGCTCGGTCGTCTCAGATATCTTTCTGTCTACATAGAACTCAGGGTTTCTCACCATAGACTCCCAACTTCTGTACACACCTTTCAGATTATCGTGTCATTTGTAAGGCACTCTTAACAAGAACTGTCAAACGAGATCGTTCGGAAGAACCTCCATTAGACCTGATCGAGTTTACCCAAAACTTTACATAGATCTTAAAGCTGCAAACGAGAAAGTGAAAAAAATATGAAAGAAGGTTTACACAGATCTTAGAGCTGCAAACATGAAAGTGAATCAAATATGAATGAAGCTTTACACAGATCTTAGAGTTGCAAACGTGAAAATGAACCGAATATGAAAACATAGTTAAATATATAGTGGGGCATCTCTCAGAGTAACCTAAATTTGAACCCACGAGAAACGAAGTTATTAAATCTTATTTATTCATATAGTGAATTAATAAGATTTAATTCACCTTATAAGTTTACCCTAAATGGGGAGAATAAATTTGACTATAATTTTTAATTAAGTTATTTAACCTTATTAAAAGGATTAAACAGTGTAGAATTTATTTTTTAGTATATTTTTTATTAAAATTAATAATTAAATTGGATTAATAGGAGAAATAATTTTGATTAATATTTTTTTTAAGGATTTTTTCTTATAATCCAAATTTCTAAAATTTTAAAAAATGGGTGGCAAGATGTGTAATATAATAAAAAATGGTTGAGTTAATAGGTGGATGTGTAATAAGATAAAAAAAAGAAGTGAGTTAATAAATGGAAAAATTCAATTATTTTGGTGAATTCACTTTTTTTCAACAAGGTAAAGTTTTACCTTGATCTACTCAATCTAGATCGTCTTAAAATGTGCCAAAACCCTTGAGAACAAAGTTCCATTAATAAAGTGGAATTATAACTTCCCCTAAGATTCCTATCAATCTAGGTCTTCTTAAAATAGGTCAAAACTTCCATGGTCAAAGTTTTCATTATTCTAGTGGAATTATAACTTATGGTAAAATTCCTACTAAATTTAACAAACATTTACAAGTTAATAGAAAACTTATTCACTTATTAGCTCACTTCTATCAAATGTGTTTTTCTATTGCCGTGTTGATAATACATTAATTATTTTTTACAATTCTTTATTAGGTGGAAAGACCTACCATATTTTATATTACACAAAAAATATGATCAAAATATTTATACTCATTTGATATGTAGGCGATCCATTAGTTCAAAAAAATATTAAGAAAAAATATTGTTATTATTATTATTATTATTATTATTATTATTAAACATGGAGTAGTGTTATCATAAATTATACATTTCTATCAAGGAGCTCAAGGAGAAGACCCAAGTAGTAAATGGCTAGACTTTTAAATGTTGTATATATAATTTTATGGATAGAAGCTATGTAAATATGAATGCTAGAATATAATTTATAATGGTTTCAAATACATGTGGACAATATGAGAGGGCCTATGATTCCACCAAACAGAAGAAAAAAATCAGATCTATAGGAAACTAATCGAGTCTAATGCCAAGTGGTAGCTTGAGATATCATCCACATTCCATCATATGCCTTAAATGAAGCTAATAAACTCCTTTTAATTAGAAATTTATTCATGGAATCCATGTAGATGGTTGGTGAGGAAGTCTAACTCACATAGTTATTTGACCATGGGTTGAACACAACCATCATGGGAGAAATGTAAGAATAATTCATTATCCTATCAAAGAAAAAGTTAGAAATCCTACCCTCAACTCTCTTACTATCTATCCATTCTCACGATTCTCACATTCCCGACTTGCATTTTCCATCTATTGTTATTAACTAGAAATTTTAAGATGACCAAAAATCAATGTTGTGAAAGGGAAATTTTCAAACCTTGGGGAAGAGCTAGAGAGGATATAGACGATTATAGAGGGTGAGAATGTTACAAATCCTTCAACCATATGTTATCGATGTGAATTGTTTTTTCTAGAGATAAGATGTACTTTGTTTGTGTGTGTAAGTAAACATTAGATTACCTTTTATAAACCATTTTAAGAGTACATGCATTCTGCACAAGCTTGGGTCGCCATAGTTGGAAACCAACCCAAACCCAACAATGGGTCCAAAAGAGACATACTATTCTTCTTAACAAGGCTATTGTTTTGTATCTAAGCTCTAATTTGAAAAAAATAGACTTGAACTTTAAAACAGAGAACAATAAAATCCCAAGGGATGAAAAACTGCATAGCAGCATAGCAGCTGCTCGGTCGTCCCAGATATCTTTCTGTCCACATAGAATCTAGGTTTGTTCACCATATACTCCCAACTTCTACACACACCTTTCAGATTATGGTGTGATTTGTAAGGCACTCTTAACAAGCACTATCGAACGAGATCATTCATAAGAACCTCCATTAGACCTGATTGACTTTACTCAAAGCTTTACACGGATATTATAGCTCCAAACATGAAAGTGAATCAAATATGAAAGAGGAGTTAAATATATAGTGGGGCATCTTTCAGAGTAACCTAGATCTGGGAGTAACCTAAATTTCAACCCGATTAAAAACGAAGTTATTAAATCTTATTTATTCATAAAGTGAATTAATAAATTTGACTCTAAGTTTTAATTAACTTATCTAACAGGTTCAAATCTAGAGGGGGGTAAGGTATGTATACCTTCTTAGACTTTACCAATCAAATCGTTGGGGGGAGGGGGGTCCCTTGTCCCACAAACAAGGGGGTCTCATACACCAATTAGGTGTGTTGGCTTGGTCGTGGCCTTAAAAATAGATTATTATTATTATTATTAAAAGTATTAAACAATGAATAATTTATTTTTGAGTATAAGTTTTATTAAAAATAATAGATTGTTTTGTTTGTTAGTTTTTCGTTGACCTAACCTTCCGTCCTTGAGCCACACCAACCCTTAACATGGCTCCTACACCTAGGGGACTTATTAAAAGTAATATTTAAATTGGATTAATAGGAGAAATAATTTTGATTAATAATTTATTTTTTGTATTTTCTCTTATTTATTTAAGATAATCCAAATTTCCAAAATTTAAAAAAATGGGTGGAAAGATGTGTAATATAATAAAAAATGATTGAGTTAATATGTGGATGTGTAATAAGATTAAAAAAAAAAAAAGTGAGTTAATAAGTGGAAAAATTCAACTATTTTAGTGAATTCACTTTTTTCCAGCAAGGTAATGTTTTACCTTGATCTATTCAATCTAGGCCATCTTACAATGGGCCAAAACCCTTGAGAACAAATTTCCATTAATAAAGTGGAATTATAATTTCCCCTAAAAGATTTGTATCAATCTAGGTCTTCTTAAAATGGTTCAAAACTTCCATGGTCAAAGTTTTCATTAATCTAGTGGAATTATAACTTATGGTAAAATTCCTACTAAATTTAGGGAAAATTTACAACTTAATAGAGAAAAAATTCACTTTTTAGCTCACTTCAATGTGTTTTTCTATTGCCATGTTGATAATACGTTAATTATTTTTTACAATTCTTTAATAGGTGGAAACACCTACCATATTTTATATTACACAAAAAATATGATAAAAATATTTATACTCATTTGAGATGTAGGCTATCCATTAGTTCAAAAAAATATTAAGAAAAATTATTATTATTATTATTATTATTAACCATGGAGTAGTGTTATCTTAAATTATACATTCCCAGTAAGAAGTTCAAGGAGAAGGCCCAAGTAGTGAATGGGTAGACTTGTAAATGTTGTAAATATACTTTTATGGATAGAAGCTATGCAAATATTTATGCTAGAATATAATTTATAATGGTTTCAAATAGATGTGTACAATATGAGAGGGCCTATGATTCCACCAAATGGAAGAAAAATAAGATCTATAGGAAATTAATAGAGTCTAATGCCAAGTGGTAGCTTGAGGTATCATCTACATTCCATCATATGCCTTAAATGAAGCTAGTAAACTCCTTTGAATTAGAAAGTTAATCATGGAATGCATGTAGATGGTTGGTGAGGAAGTCTACCTCACGTAGTTATTTGAACATTATTTGAGCATGGATTGAACACAGCCATCATGGGAAAAATGTAAGAATACTTCATTCTCCTATCAAAGAAAGAGTTAGACATCATACCCTCAACTCTCTTACTATCTATTCATTCTCACCATCCTCACATTCAATATTTCCAAGTCCCAACTTGCATTTTCCATCTATTGTTATTAACTAGAAATTTTAAGATGACCAAAAATCAATGTTGCGAAAGGGAAATTTGAAACCTTAGGGAAAAGATAGAGAGGCTATAGATGATTATAGAGGGTGGGAACGTTACAAAGCCTTCATCCATATGTTATTAATGCGAATTGGTTGTTTGAGAGATAAGTTGTATTTTTTTGTTTGTAAGTAAACATTATATTACCTCCTATTTTAAGAGTACATGTAGTCTACACAAGCTTGGGTTGCCATGGTTGGAAACCAACCCAAGACTAACAATGGTTCCAAAAGAAACATATTATTCTTCTTAAAAAGTCTATTGTTTTGTATCTGAGCACTAATCTGAAATAATAAATAATTAGACTTGAACTTCAAAACAAAGAACAATAAAATCCTAAGGACTGGAAATCTGTAAAAAGACACCTAATACATATCATGCTACAAAACTTCTATGGAGGAACCTGGTCACGAAAAAGGATCCAGAATGGGGCATCCATGGAAGGCCCTTATGTGGAAAATTGGTCTTGTTCCAAATGAGTTGGCATCTAACAAGATTGTTGACTGAGTAGCAATGAGATTTTGGCATCCAATTGGTCCATTTTGAAATTCATGCCCACCATTTATCTCCACATGTCAAAGATGATTTTCCATTATTCTTCTATTAATCCTCCTTCACCAGGTTTGTTGTTTGGGCATCGTTCTTCTGATGCAAAATACCTCCACGGAGTCTGGAGAAGAGGGGCTTCCTCAATGGAAGAATCCTGACCTACATGGACCTTTGAATTCAATCAAGTGTCACCTCGAAGTGGGAGGCCTCACCCTCAACTTATTAGACTCGGAAAACAAATTCCAAGACTTCATTAACATGCGGTGAATTATGCATGTGAGCCTCATGAGGGGGCAGAGGAGCATCCTCCTTTCTATGACTTAGTCCTGCTCTGATTACTTACATCTAAATGGTGCATGGGAATTCGTCATTGGGAGCCACGAGTCCTGCAAGAACACCCTCATTCCCAGACCCTCGACATTGCAAACATAGATAACAAATCCACACTGGGAGAGGATAGAAGAGAACTTGAGTCCAACCTTCTCCTACAACTAGTGAGAATGGGTTGCCAAAACATCAATGAAACACAAATATATCCACCACCATTCCTAGTCATCCTATGTAGCCTGCTTGTCCATAAATGCTAATAGGAGACCATAATGGAGGTAATGTGCTAGAAGTAACTGTGATTTATTGTCCTTGTACCATTGAGCCTTTCTTTGTCTATTACAGCCTGATGTGAACTTAGAGTTGGAGTAATTTGCTTGTATGTGTTTAAATGTGATGTCCCTTCCATGCGCTTGCAAGGATCATTGAGAGAGCACCTGGAAGGGCATATGATATCCACATGTTTGGTCATGAGAAAGTGGATATCACCCCATCTGGGGAGGATTCATCCTATGTTTCTAGCACTACACATTCTCAAAAAATGGGGTGCACCGAGGATTGATTAGAGCAACAATGCATGTCACCCTATTTTTGATCAATTCTGGCATTGACTAACTTGTCCTCTATATTATTGGCCTCCTTGCGAACATGTCAGGGAATAATGACCATATGAGGAGAGAACATATTATTTAGAGATTCCAAGCTTCCTAGAAGCCTCCAACTGGGGAAATATTGGTCTTCTCTAAGCCATTTCCGAGTTTAGCTAGTATGCTTATTATTAGAGAGTCCCCTTCCACAGTTATTTGATGGAAGCAAAGATGGATATATTCTTGGATTTCGCTAGTGAGAGCCCATAATTCAATAACATTGTTGGAATCATGCCCAATATTCTTGGCTAGGATGTGACAGAGGCATCCCTGATTGTCACGAAAGGAAACTCCAAAGCCTGCAGGGCCAGGATTACCCTTTGAGACTCTGCCAAAATTTAATTTGATGAATCTAGTGGGAGGATGATGCCACTTGTTTGGGATTCTTTGTACTAGAACACAATGCTGAGGTAGATAGACAAATAGAGAAATACATAGATCTCATTGGTTTAATATGCCTTGTTCACTGCCCTCACACTTCATTTCGTCAGTCGACCATTTCTTTTTCCTCACATTTTCCACAATGTTGTGATGAATTTTAGGCCAAATAGCAGTCCAAGGAAATGAAAGTGAATGGAAAATTATTATATTGTGAACATCACTTGATCTTCTTGATCCCATATATTCAAAATAAAATGGCATTGGTTCAACAAGTGTTCCATGGTCTCCTTAGCTTGGACACATAATGGGTAGATGGAAGGCCTTATGAATCCTCCTTTTTTGAGGTTTTCCAATCTTTCTAGCTTTCATTTGGTTGACTTAGTGACAAACTCTTCAATTATTACCTAATTAACTTAGTGAGAAAATGAAGAGTTGTACATTTAATTATCAATCCAAGGTCATATATTACTTATGAATTGTCATGCATTGTATATGAAAGTGTAGTGTTGTAAATGTTAAGGGGTCGTAGTACTTCGAAGGTCACAAGTTGAGATTTCAAGATACTTAATTAAGTCACCAAGCTATCCTACTTCTAAAATTGTAGGAAAATAAATATCATGTTTGCATGAAAATAAAATCACACTTGCAAAAATTAAATCTCTATTGCGGAAAATAAATCACACTTTGCAAAAAGTAAATCACACTTGTGAAAAGTAAATCACACTTTGTAGAAATTAAATCACACTTGTGGCAAATAAATAATGCTAACATAAAGTAAATCACACTTGCGTAAAGGAAATCACACTTGTAGAAATTAAATCACATTGTCCAAAAGAAACTCACACCTGTGGAAAGTAAAGTTATGCTAATATCTAATGGTGGCTTGCTCAAGTAAAATGATGATCTTGACTTGTTATAACTATTGTGTGTTCATACGTTCAATGATGATTGAAAAATAAAGTATCAATACCAAATTTTTGAAGAATAAAAATCTCGTAAATCTAAAAGAAAGCATAATAAAGTAAAACAAAACATTGAGTTGTAGCAACATGAGTTGCAACAACAAAGATGCAACGTGAAAGTTGCAACAATAGGGGTTGCAACAATGTGAGTTGTAGCAATTCCAATGGTTACAAATTTACATAAATTGAATTGACACTGTTTCGCAGCTTATGGTTGTAGAACTCACAACACAAATAAAATAATTATTGATCACACCTGAATTTCAATTAATTGTTTTCGAAATCGAGAATTGCAACAATATAGAAAGACAAAATGATTACATAATTTAAATGAACATAAATGAAATGTTAGTCCTAGTATTTAATATACAGGAAGTATCTGACTAAGTAGGGGTCCCTACCCCCATAGAAAAGGCACTGAGCTACGAAATCATAACCACACGATCACCAACACATCAACACACGAACAAGAGAAGAACAAAAAATTATATTGTAGAAGTCTGAAAGTTACAATAACATCCAATTGTTATCGCAAGAATAATTATTCCTCCTAAGCTCATGGGATATGGGGTGTTTATATAGTACAAATGATGTCTAAAATAAATAAAAAAGAGATAGATGGATAACCATGAGAATTGATCGTTCTCTGTTTACATTGATATTGCCAAATTTTAGTAAGGGTCAAGTATGTGCTGAATCGAATTAGCTGAGTGATAGTTGGTAGGAAAATCAATTTCTCTTTTGGTTGTCCACTTGCCTCCCGACACTTTCCTATTGAGGAGTGTTTCCTAGTCATTGACTGTATTGTTGACCATTGTGCCAACAAACTTTGTACTCTGATTTGTAGGAATGACGTCGTACCTGGAATTGTAGCAACAGTGTCATTTGGAATTGCATCAACGATGTCGTACTTGGAGTTGAAACAATGGAGAGTGCAATTAGAGATGAAATAGTTGTATTGTTCTTGAACTTGCAACAATAGAGAGGAATCGTGACCATTGTAAGGAGTTTCACCTACTATAGGGAGTTGCAGCTACTATAAGGAAACCACTATAATTTCTTTGGTATAACAATGTTAGTGCATGAATGTAACAAGTTCCTTACAAAATATGTAATAATAACATAAAAATGGCATATGGGGAATGATTCATACCTTTATGAAAAGTGTGACAAAACTAGATAAGGAAGGTGCAAAAATGAAATGATTAGTCAAAAATGGCAAGGAAAAATATATTAGATAAGTGTTGAAAGTATACCAATTTAGGCACCTATCATCTCCATTAGCCAAAAATTGTTGCATGTCCCTTTGCAACCAACAATTACTTAGGGTTAGAAAAATCAGGGTGATCATGGACGTCATTGACACTACAATCTACCTCTGTTGTTTTCTCCTTATTTTCATTGGTGTCATGTTTTGTTGTGACTCCTCTATTTTTTGCTAATTCATGTTCTATTTATGTCTGAGTGGCATCATCAATTAACATAAAGTTTGGGGCATGGAAATCTAATTCCCTTTTTTATTTAATTTGAGATGTTTCTTGTAATCCAGTGAAGGTTTCCCCTACAACAAGACAACTTGATGAAGGGTAACCTTTTTCTCAAGTGCCCTTTGTTCATCAAGCACATCCTTCAACATTTTAAAGTTGAGATGTAGCTTACAGTTCTTCATTGTCAAAATTCTATTTTTTTTTTACCAAAGATGCCTAAATAGGTAAGGAGTGTAGAATTCTTACCCAGGATGTAGCAGTAAGCTTCCTCTCAGGCTCAACAATCTTTATTTTTGGTTCATTTTTTCTTGGCTCTTGTGCATCAGTGAAGTTGTCTCCAAAATATTTTCTTATTGGATCACCAAGATCCTTTGCTTTTTGTTAAGTCTTAAATAGTGGCTCATTACCCATTAATTGTGGCATATTACATTAGTAATGTTATTTTCTTTATGTCGGCTTTAGTCCATTAGTTGTAATTGTACCTCCTAGTCTCCTATATACCAAGGAGACATTTTCATTTGGAATCATCTTGTATTTGGAAATTTATGTGGGGTATAAGGAGGTTTCCCCCTCGAAGAGGCTTATTACATGAAATTATTTATTTTTCAAGGCATTGAGTACTTAGTCTGAGGTTTTTCTATGCTATATTGATATTTAGTTCTTAACATATGGTATTAGAGCTTAAGGTCTTGGGGTTTCACTGCTACATCTGAGACACCTTGGAATTTTCACTATAACTTGTTTTATACAACGATTTAGAAGGAATATCTTGGAGTGTATTTAGTATACGGATCTAGGTACGTTGGGTTAAAATTTCATCTCCTAAGGCCTTATACTTTTGGAGATACAACCTATGTAAGATAGGGTTCTGGAATAATCTTGAATTGAGTCATTGCGGAATTTTCGCAATAAAATTTTTTTCGAAACGTTTCAGACCTTTAACTATGGAGGATATTAATAGAAATTATTAAGGTATATGTGGTAACCATTCCATATTCTTTGTTATATTACATTTGTAGATACACCCTGTGGAATATAGGGTATCTGACTAGTCCTATTGACTAGTATCAAGCAGGTGTTCTGGGTAAAACAATCATAACTTCTTCCTAGAGTATAAAATTGAGTGAGACTTGTTGAATTGGATATTGGAAGGCCCATGGTAGTTTTGGTATGAGTTTCAGAATTTTATCTCAATTATGTTGTGTGGGGCATGCTATACAAGTGAGATCTCCTAGAAAGGCCAAAAATCAGCAAGTTGTGGGAAAGTTACTATAAATTCGACTTGGCACATCCAATTTTGATCAAACATGTGGCATTGCAGAGAATAAATATCAAATAACTACATAAAAAAAAAATCATACTCAAAAGGGCCAAAAATTTGGAGATTCAATAAAAGGAATATTTTCTAGTAGAACCACCTCAAAATCAAGGTTTAAATTAATACTTGGCCAACTTGCCACCAAAAAAGGGAACTTCTACACCAAATAAGCCTCCAGACAATTCTTTTTTTTTTTTTTGTGTGTGTGTGTGTCTGGAGGAATCAACAACTAGTTGGGCACGTGCTCGCGTTACACGTGGCCGTGTTATCCAACCGCTACCACTATAACCTCCAGGTGTGCCCATGATGCCCCTTACACGACACACAAGGTAAGTCGGGGGGAATTGAACTCGAAACCTCATGGAACTTCATTTTCACGGCACTTGCCAATTGAGATGCCCCCCCCGGGGGCGCCTCCAGACAATTCTACTTGGACTCTTGATAAATCAATGCATAGGGACATAAATGATTTACAAAAGAAGACAATAACAAAAGATGAACTACAAGAGACGATGGATTCAATGGAAGCTAAGTTGGAGGAAATAAATACTAAGATGGATGGTTTAAAAGGGGAGATCATGTAAGGATTGAAAAATTTCCTAATACAGACGACACCTAAAAGTGAAAATGTATCCCATGAAATTCATGAGGAGGACACAAGGGTGATGAATCAATAATGGAGAAACTCTAACTTTGGGTTGAAGACCAACCACTTTCCTAAGATTGATATGAGGAAGTTTGATGGCAAGGACCCAACCACATGGATACTTCAGATGGATCAATTCTTTGATCTACATAATGTGCCACATACACAAAAGGTACAGATTGATTCTTTGTATTTATAACCCAATCAATTTTTGTGGTATCAATGGCTCTGTTCTCACAAATCACTCGTCACGTGGACAATTTTCATGAAAGAAATGATAACACACTATGATGGTACAAGGAGCAATACCTTCTTTAGCCAATTGATAAATCTCAAGCAAAAGGGTTAAGTTACAGAGCACAATGAGAACTTCCAAATATTGAATATAAAGGTAACATATATTCAAGATGAGCACTTGATTGATGTATTCATAGGAACTTTAAAGGATAACATTCAACATGAGGTTCATCTTTGGGAACCCAAATCATTGGAAAATGCATTTAGGGTGGCAAGAAATGTTGAAAGTGAAAATATAGCTATGGCTACTAGAAGGACCACTCCTAACATCTATAGAGATAATAATGTTCCTTCTTCTAAAACACCTCAACCTACCAGGTTAACACCTCAACAATTGGAGGAAAGAAAAGAAAAAGGTTTATGCTTTAATTGTGACAGAAAGTACAATAAGGGACATAAGTGTGGTAAGAATAAATTATTCTACATAGATTGTGAAGAGGAAGAAGAACAAGAAAAAGAACAAGAACCATCTCAAGATGAAAATGTAGACGCGATTTCTTCTGAAGAGTTGACACCCACGATATCGTGTAATGCATTGGCTGGAATTAGCACTCCTCAGACCCTCAAGATCAAAGGATATATCAAAAATAAAAAGGTAATAGTCATAATTGATTCTGGTAGTACTCATGATTTCATTCAGTATAAATTAGCCAAAAGTATCAATTATTTTGTATATCCAACACCAGAGTTTCAAGTAATGATTGCAGATGGAGGAACTATCAATTTTTCAGGAAAATGCAATAAGATTAATATTACTATGGGGTAATATGTAATGAATAGTCCAATGATTGCTATACCTATGGGTGGTGATGATGTCATGCTAGGATTCCAATGATCACAATCATTAGGAACAATGGATTTTAATTTTCAAGAACTTTTCATGTCATTAGAAGGAAAATAAATTGAGTTAAGAGGTATCACAGGGAAACTCAGTAAGGTGATAAGCTCCAATGGCATGAAAAAATTATTGAAAAAGGGCATCAAGGTGTAATTGCACAACTATGCTCACCATATGTTCAAACATCTAAGCCATCTATTCCCCTAGATATTCAAGTGATCATTGATAAGAATTCCAAAGTATTTGAAGATATTCCCAAAGGTCTTCCACCCACTCGAAATCATGATCATGATATTCACCTAATTCTTGGGAGTGTTCCTCCTAACATCAGG
>JZKD02S0057851.1:846140-875746 GCA_000966675.3 Picea glauca | reverse complement strand
CATGCATCTTTTCTATTATAAATTAACTTCATTGTAAAAGTGATCCCCACTTCTCTTTATAAAAGTGAGTCACTTCATAAAGCAACTTACACATTCACATGGTCATTTGGTTACCAATTGTGCATTTTTTAAAAAACGCATAACTCTAACATCGGAAGTCCGTTTTCAGTGCCATTTTTTTAAAACCACATAACTTTTCGAGATCTTTACATCCAGATCATTAGTTTCATTTTTTAAATCCACATTATCTGCATATTTAATATGGCGTCTACAAGTACTATCTTGCTTACCAACAACAACTACTTCCAATGGAAATCACATATGGAAGATTTATTAAGAAGTAAAGGCTTGTACCGGATTACCTTGGGAAAGGAAAAAGCACCCACTGATGCTGATAAGAAAACCAAGTGGGATAATAGGAATGACGAAGCACATGGACTAATCAGAATTTCCATCTCTCATGATTTAAGGTACCATCTTCAAGATATTGATGACCCCATAGAAGCTTGGAACACAATTGAATCTGTGTTTGGTAAAATCAATATTATTTGAGCACAACAGTTAGAAAATCAAATACTGACCTTGAGTCCAAATGATTTTTCTTTCCTTGGAGAATATCTATCTAATTTTAAAACACTCAGAATTTTATGTGAAGAATGTAAGATAAATATGGAGGAAGAGCGTTGCATCTATCTTATTCTTTCTAATCTAGGTAGTGCATATTATGTGTTTTTGTCTACCTTTTATGCCATGAGAGAGGCTCTAGGGGAAGACGCTTATGAAAAACCCACTCTTGAGTCCTTTTATGCTTCTTTGATTCAAGAGGAAGATAAGCGTGTACAATTTGGAGTGATCAACACTGCAGGTCCCTCCAACAAAGCCTTAGTACCCAACATAAAGATAAACCCAAGTATCCAAAGAAGCAACATCCTCGCTACAACAACAAACAACATAAGGGTCCCAAACCTGCTCAGACAACTTCAGCTCCCATTGGTGACAAAGGAGAAAAATACAAAAGTAAGAATACTAACAAACATTGCAACTTTTTTGATAAAAATGGTAATGATGAGTCCAAATGTTTCAAGAAGATGCCAACTTTAGAAGCAGCGATGAAGAAGCACAACATCAATATTGACTCTACTTCTTCTTCTCACAAGCATGCAATTTCTTTCTGGTTTCTCCTTCAATTCAAATTCTACTACTACTTCTTCTTCTTATGAGTGGCTTATTGATTCAAGAGCATCTTATCATATGGCTAAAGATAAAGCCATATTTTCTTCTCTAAATGAATTTAACACCAAGAAAATATTTGTTGGTGATGATAGATCTCTTAGTGTTGTAGGATCTGGAACAGTTCAAGTAGATAATGCTCATTTCAATGATGTATTATGTGCTCCAATTCTTTCTTGTAACCTTCTATCAGTATATTAAATCACTCATTCAGGTGAAGGTAAAACCGTCGATTTTTCACCTCACCAAGTTGTAATCAAGGATCTAAAAGATCCTAAGCATGTTCTTGCAACTGGAATTGTTGATGATATTACCAGGTTGTACATGTTTGACAAATTTGGGTCATCATCTTTTTCATCAGTTTTTGTTGCTCATAGCGATGACTTGAGCAAACTTTGGCATGAGCAGTTTGGTCATCTAAACTATCGGTCATTGCAAAAACTATGTAATCAACAGATGGTGATTTGTCTTCCTCTTGTTTCATGCAGAGATGGTGTTTGTGTTGGTTGTGTTCTCGACAAACATCATCGGACAGTTTTGACAAACGTGCCTCTTGGCATGCCTCGGGCCCTTTACAGCTTGTTCACAGTGATTTGTGTGGTCCACTTTATTCTCCTTCCTTTTCTGGGTGCAAGTATTTCTTAACCTTCATTGATGATTTTTCAAGACATACTTGGGTTTACTTCTTAAAACTTAAGAGCGAAGTTTTTGACAATTTTTTGGCCTACAAGGCTCTTGTAGAAAATAAATCTGGACATCAAATTCAAAAGTTAAGAACATATAATGGAGGTGAATATGTGAACAATAATTTTACAAGTTACTTCACTACACAGGGCATCCAAATGCAACACATTGTTCCATATACACCACAACAAAATGGTGTTGATGAATGAAAGAACCACACATTAAAAGAAATGGCAAATTTTATGATCCATTCTAAGGGATTAAGTCTAAAGTATTGTGCGGAAGCAATCAACTATGAAAATTACATAGTCAATCACACTCCCACAAAGGATCTTAAAATTATAACACCAGAAGAAGATTGGACTAAAATTAAACCAGATGTAAGTCACTTCCATGTATTTGGCAGTATAGCATGGGCTCACATTCCTTATGAGAAAAGGAAAGAATTGCAGCCTAAAAGTGAGAAGTGTATATTTGTTGGTTATTCTGAAGATGTCAAAGGTTATATAATTTTTCAACCACATTGTAATGAAATTATTCTTAGAAGAGATGTTAAATTTGACAAAAATCCCTTGGCCTGCGAGCCTAATTTGGAGGTTGTGGCTTCTTTTTTCCGTGAGCCATCTTCGACGTTTGTGCCTTCTTCTGTTCCTATTCTGAATTCTTCTTCAGATGATGAAAGTGAGGATGAAAATCCACCTCCACCTATTTCCCTTCCTCCAGATGAGTCCTTTGAACCTGAACAAACACCAGTTCCACCACTTCCTAGATGGGTCTGTTCAACACGAGAAGCAGTTGGTGATCTTGTCAGTGATCCTTCAGATCAGCGTCGAACACGTTCACAGTTCTAGCAAGACTATTCTCTTCTAGATCAATTTTCAGAGACTCATGATCCGGAGACATTTGCAAAATCTTCAGATCATTCATATTGGGATACAATAATGAATGAAGAGTATCGTTCTTTAATGGAAAACGATACTTGGGATCTTGTACCTCTTCCAAAAGGAAGCAAACTTGTCATATGTAAATGGGTGTACAGAACTAAGTATGCATCAAATGTAAGTGTTGAAAGACACAAGGCTCGGTTAGTTTCCAAAGGATTTTCCCTAGTTGAAGGAATGGAGTATAATGAAACCTTTTCTTCTGTAGCCAAAATGAATTCCATCTGCCTTGTTCTTGCCCTTGTCGCCTCACATAAATGGGAGGTCCATCAGATGGATGTTAAATATGCCTTCTTGCATGGTGATTTGAAAGAAGAAATCTACATGGAACAACCTCCTGGATATGTCTAGGATGACTCTAGCCTTATTTGTCGCCTCAAGAAATCTCTTTATGGTCTCAAGCAAGCTCCCCGAGCTTGGTATACCAAAATGGACAGCTTTCTTATTGCCACTAGATCCTCTAGATGTCATTCTGATCCTAATATCTATACCAAAAAATCAGGAAGCCATCTCATAATCCTTTTCCTTTATGTTGATGACCTTATCCTTACTGGTAGTGACCCAAAACTTTTAAACCATGTGAAAACTAGCCTTAAGAAGAAATTTGAAATGACCGACTTATTCTTTTTGCACTATTTCCTTGGCCTCCAAGTTTTGCAAACCAATGCAGGAATTTTTCTTTCCCAGTCTAAGTATGCTTGTGACCTTCTTCGTCGCTTTCACATGGATGATTGTAAACCAACCCCTTCTCCCTGCCAGTATGGAGTCAAGCTTACTGTCACCTGTACTTCTTCTGAAGTTGATGCCACCCTGTAGTGTTAGTTAGTTACTAGCCTCTTATACTTGACTCATACCCATCTTGATCTTTCCTTTGCTATTGGTCTTGTTTCCTGGTATATGAAAACACCCCATTAAATCCATTGGAAAGCCGCTAAAAGGATAATTTTATATGTTTGTGGTACATTTCAGTTTGGGATACATTACAGTTCAGGGGGGAGTCCTTTATTGGTTGGTTTCACTGATTCAGATTGGGCCAGCGACCCTGATGATTAGAAGTCTACTGCAGGTTATGTTTTCAACCTTGGTTCAGGACCTGTCACTTGGGCCAGTAAGAAACAACAGGCTATTGTACTTTCTTCAGTAGAAGCAAAGTACCAAGCAAAAATAAATGCAAGTCAGAAATGCCTATGGCTTCCACAGATCCTTTCAGAGTTTGTATTCCAGCACCGACATCTGACCAACCTTTGGTGTGACAATCAAAGTGCAATCAAGCTCACCAAAGACCCAGTTCAACATTAACGTAGCAAACACATTGACATACACATGCACTTTATCATAAATCTAATTCATGATCAAGTTATTGAGGTTCTTTTTTTCCCTACAGAAGATCAAGTTGCATACATTTTCGCAAAGTCTCTTACAGAAGCGAAGTTTTCCAAACTTCGATCTATGTTAGGAGTTCAGGAAGTTGTCATTAAGGGGGGATAGGCTCTAATGCCTCCTTCCTTCTCCTACTGTGTCACTATTTTAAATCCTTCAATCCTATCCCAAGTTGTTATTAAGGGGGGATGTTAGGATATTTAGACACATAGGAGTTAGTTAATATTTACTTGGTCTAATATTTTGTTAGGTAAAAGTGTGTTTCTTAGTGTGTTTCTTTAGTATGCATTAGTATGCATTTGTAGTTAGGAAATTCGACGATCACGATATGTTCTCGACATAGAGTGATATGACGGTTCATACTCTCCTCGATCTTAATGGCCATTGATCCATGGATTAACACCCAATTGGTCCATGATCTCTATTTAAGGAGAATGGAGGGTCATTTTTCGATGATCAATTGTGAGAAAATCTCTTTGTAATATTTTTCTTTGCATTAATAAACTGCTCCAAGTGGCCGCGTTGGCTGGGGCCATGGATGTTTCCCCATAGGGGTTTTACCACGTGAAAACATCGGTGTGTTGATCTTTGATCTAGTTATGTGAGTGGTTACTGAAGGTTTTCTTCCTCTGTTGGAATACCTGTGTTGTCAAACAAGCGTTGGGAGGAGGTTTCCATGGATTTCATAACAGAGTTACCAAAGTCTAAAGGAAAGAGTGTCATCATGGTGATTGATGATAGACTCACCAAGTACACACACTTTTGTGCACTCTCTCATCCCTTCAAATATAGTATAGTTTCCACCGCATTCATGGAGATGGTTCAAAAGGTACATGGCAGCCCAAAGATTATTGTAAGTGACAAAGATCCCATATTCACTGGACATTTTTGGACAGAGTTATTTTCTTGTTTGGGTACTCAATTGGCTCATGAATCATCCTATCATCCTCAATCTGATGGAAAAAACAAGATAGTGAACAAATGTATGGAAGGCTACCTTCGTTACTTTGTCTATGATAAACAAACACAATGGTTTAAATGGTTACCCTTAGCAGAATGGTGGTATAACACTTCCTTTCATACTGAAACAAAAATGACACCATTTATGGAACTCTATGGATAACAGAATCCTTCCATCACTTATTCTCTAAAAGAAAACTCTAAGGTTCAAACAGTGGAATATCACATCGAGCATCAACAAAAAGTTCTCCAAATCTTAAAGGACAACCTGACCATGTCACATAATTGCATGAAACAACAAGCAGATCAACATTGTAGTGAAATAAGTTTTGAAGTAGGGGATTGGGTGTTTTTAAGAATACAACCATGCAAACAGATGTCCCTCAAGCAAGCCAAGAAGGATAATAAATTATCACCAAAGTAATATGGCCCTTATAAGGCATTGCAAAAGATTGGCACTATGGAATACAAATTGGAGTTGCCTGCATCTTCACGAGTACACCCAGTTTTCCATGTTTCATGCTTAAAGAAGGTTATAGGTGACAAGATCCCAGTTCAAACTATATTTGCAGAACTTTACAAGGAAGGAAAAATCATATTGGAGACTAAACCCATCACTGACACAAGAATTCACCAGGTGAGGAATAGATCCATTTCAGAGTATCTTGTTAAATGGAGGAAACTACCAGTTGAAGATTCCACTTGGGAAGATGAGTCTTTTATACAGAAGCATCTAGAGTTACTCAAGCATTGCAGACAACATTTTTTTCAAGGGGAGGGTCATGTTAAGCCCTAAATAGTGTCTCATTACCCCTTAATTGGGGCATATTACATTAGTAATGTTATTTTATTTATGTCAGCTTTACTCCATTAGTTGTAATTGTATCTCCTAGTCTCCTATATATACCAAGGAGACATTTTAATTTGGAATCATCTTGTATTTGGACATTTATGTGGGGTATAAGGAGGTTGCCCTCTCAAACAGTCTTATTACCTTAAATTCTTTCTTTTTCAAGGCGTTGGGTACTTATTCTGAGGTTTTTCTATGCTATATTGATATTTGGTTTTTAACACTTTTAGATTTTCTTTATTTGATTCTTGTGAGTTGGTAGGACATTCCCGAAAAGTGTTTCTCACTGGTTCTTGTGGATTAGTAAGAACCCCTTGTTTTAATTCCTCTTTCTCTTCTAGATTGGTGCTTGTTTCCTCAAGAGTGCTACATGTTGGTTCTTGTGGGTCAACAAGAGCCTATGGTTCTTGTGGAGGAGCCTATGGACTGGTAGAGTGTTATGGTTCCTTTGTCTGTGTTTACTAAGGCTTCATTGACTATTTCTGAGGAGTTCTCTCTATTGGTTTTTGTTTGTTAGCAAGAGCCTCAACTTAATGTTCTTGTTTTGTTTCTTGTGTATTTTCAACTTGTTTTCTAGAAGGGCTCCCCACTGGTTCATGTGGGACAGTAGCGGATTTTACTTGTGGTTCTTCTTCATCTGAATATGCATCAAGGAGGGAGATAATCCCTTGTTGGCCAAATAGTTTGAATAACTAATTTTTGAGGGCATGGGTAAAAGTAGGAAGAAAAGTATATAATCACATAAAAGTAGGAATAAGAACAGTTAGGAATGAAAAATAAGAATGCATGCACAAAGGAAGGAAAAGAAGCATGTAGGAGAAAAGGAAGGAAAAAAATGCATGAACCGTGAGGGCTTTTGGGAATGTGTTTTCATGAGTTGGTTCATAAGTTTTTAATCCCTATTTAGATGTATAAACGTGTAATGGGTTGGGGAGAATAGGTTGTTAAGAATAAGAGATTAGGATTCCTATGAGAGAGAGTCTATGTTTGAGGGTTTAGGAAATATTTTGCAGAGAGAGACTTTCACTGTAGAGTGGCTATGTAGGATGGAGACTTACGCTATGATGTATCTATTGTAAGTGTAGTGTTCAAGCCTCGGATGATTTAATGAACAATAATATAGAATCCAACCATTGTGAACATATCAAAAGGATTGGGTGAACCCCGTGAAATCATGTGTCATAATGTGTCATTTTATGTGGTTTCTCATGGATTTTTTGTTTATGCATGATTAATATATATCTCTTTACTATATGATTGATGTGCAATAATAATGGATGTTTCAATGAATGGTTTATGTTACAATATTCCTTATCATGGTGCTGCATAATAGAGTATATTAATTACTAAAAGGATATTTGATACAGAGTAGTGCACACAGGGCATATAAGTAATAGACATACTGATTGCCTCACATCCCCTCATCCTTGCAAAAACTTGGTTCCTGCAGCCCCAATAGATACCTCAAGTGAGAATTCACTTTCATGTAGGTAATTATGAAAGGGATGGTATCTGAATGGTTTTGTTGGTTGACTAAATTGAACCTAGGGTCTTATAATTGCACACCAACAAATGGTTCCATTGTCAGGACCCATAATCTATGATTGAGGGATTTTTTTAGAGGCTGAATAAGAAATATATCGTCGAATGGATGGAAGAGAATGATCGATAATTTTCCAAAGAGAGAATATAAACTCTTGGATGAGTGACAATCAATGGTTGCAAAGGTATGTGTATACAGAGCTGCATGATATTTTCTTTGGTCAATTTTTAATTATTTTAGCTAAATGGTTAGAAAGGTTAGTGGAGAATACACGAAGATACCGAGCTACAACTCCGAGGAACTAGACCCCTGAGTTGGTAAGACAATTGAATTCTGTAAGTAATACTACTTATCACATAGTTTATTTCTGGTTAAATAACATACTAATGGGTTATATTACAGAATTTGCAATAGATTGTGCCCAGTCGTATAGTGTCACGAAAATAGATTTCTTTAAGGGTCCAGATGGAAGGTTTACGAAATCATTGGGTACCTGGATAAAGATGTTGTGGTGTGAAAAGTGTGTGTTGACGATGTAATTTGATTTCTAAGGGGCTTCACACACATTGGGGAATTGGGGTTTGACTAGGAGATGGTCTAAATGTAGGAAGGAATGAAGAAAGAAATGAGTAAGTAAGGGAGGGATTTAGGATTTAGAGAAACAAATATGGAATATCAGAAGAAGAAGACGAAATTGGGGTACTACACAATGGGAGAAGATATAAGAGATTGAAGATTGGGGCTAGGAAAGGATAGAAGCACAGTGAGTATGAGAAGAGAGAACCCTACTGATATGGATTTATGAGAGGAACCAAATGAATAACAGACTAAATACAATAACATAAAGATACAAAGAACAACAATATATATCCAGTGAAAAATAACTTCTATTGAATAAATAAAATAGGTTGAAACTTTAAAAATGCAGAACTGGTGGTAGCTATATCTGAGAAGATATGTGGTTGATACGCACATCCATCTGGGTAGAATGATTACAATGAGACTCCAGAGGAATTTTCAACATTGCTCATGAATTCCAAAACCATAGACATACAAAAACCTAACCCTAGGATATGAAACACCAAAAGTTATGTGGGCCTTGATGGGTAAGTTGGTACCTCAACTTCTTGGGGTTGTAAAGTTTGCATACGAACTTTGTTTTAGGAGTGTGATAGCCCATTGTAAAGGTATTTTAGAGACATAAACATTATTCCATCAAACTCTAACTATGTTTACAGTTTGATTGTGGAAAGACAAAAAACAATCGTTTAGGGCCCCAAAATGACCCTAGAATTACAGAAAGATGTACTGACATGAAAACTTCCAAAATAATCCAGTTGGATTAAGTGGGAGACCACCAATATCCACCTGGAATATGTGTAGGTCTTTTGAAAACCCCAGAAGTGTAGAACTTGCAATTACAAAGAATTACAAAAGAACATGCTCAACTAAAAACTTTCAAGTGGAGCCAGTTGGAATATTTGTGTGGCCACTAATACCCACCTGGATCAATCCTCCCCCCTTATGAAGAACTGGTCTCCATTGCATTGATTTCCCCCATCAGGTGAGGAAATTTATGCTGAATTTGGCTCTGGATGAGCCACTTTCCTTGGTGCAAGATTTTCCCTGCCTTGACAACCCAATAAAGTTGGATCCTCTATTGGTGAGTGCCCTTGACCTGTGTGTCTATTATCTGATTAGTGGATTCTTGTTCCATGAAGTCATGGTTGAGATCTGTTGGGTCCAATTGTTCTATGATCTCTGAGGTGTCCAACAAAGGTGGAAAATATGGCTAGAGGAGGTCCACATTGAACACTAGGTGCAAGCTAAGGAAAGGGGGAGTTTTGACCTCAAAAGAATTGTCACCCATGGATAGTTTAAGACCCATAGAAAAGTGGAAGGATCTTATGATGGGGCTCTGTAAGGAATTCTTTATGAAAATGTAACTAGACCTTGTATCCCACCTAAATATTTTGTGATACCTAGTGTTGATAATGGTGTTGCGTGTACTTAGCATTGGATTTCTATAAAATCTCATGGACCTGTTGGCAGATGTGTTGAATCTGATAAATGAATATGGTGGCTTTTTCAGTTTCAGACTGAACATGGAAAGAATCTGTCTATGTGGTTGCAAGAGGTAATGCAACATCAATGAGACCCAAGGGATATATGGAGATCTTTTTTGTAGTTGTGTTCAACATAGGGAAGACTCTCATCCCATTACAATAGAATGTGATTCTAGGTAGACAACACCACCCAATGCTTCTTCACTCGACTAGAACACTGATGATGCTACTTCGCTCAACTAAACCAACATGATACCTTCTGGCCTACCTTCATCAAATGGAGACCTAATCTTCATCAACTTGATTTAGACCTCGATTGATGTCACCTAGATGGATCTCTCTTACCTAGATCTATCTACTTGACATCTTCAATCTTGCTACCAGAGCACTTTCTCACCTACAGAGGTCCAACTGAATACAGGATGCTTATGTAATATTATATGTACCCTAGTCAGGCGAGCGAGGTGGGAGAATGATTGATCAATTGATTGGAAGGAGAAGCTTGGTGTATAAATCCTTTCAACCATCCTTGCTTCACTGGGATAAGGAGAGAATCAACAGGTTGTTGGTTCCTTGTGGCTAATGGACAATCTACAATTCAAGAGTTCGAGAATCATCAACTCGATAATAGAATCATTGGAAATCTATGTGGCTAATGGACTAGAGACTCTATTAGAGTCTATCTTTGTTCAATCCAGTCATACTCATTTTCATCACAAACATACCTATTAGATTGAGGATACTACTCATTCGTAGCCAGTTTATAATGGATAAAATCTAAATGGATAGAATGGATAGAATTGATAGAATCAATGGTTCGTGACCCATATCAATGTTTAGAATGGATAGAACAGTTCATAAGCTCGATAATATACATGTTTATAAAAAGGCCTATTTACAACTCAATACTAGAATATAATCATTGACTGACTGAATAGTTAGAATCATCGGTTCGATAATATAATCATCGACAATTGATGCAAGGAAGGTGTAGTCGTACATCTATTCCTATATGACCCTACCAGTGAAGGATAGATGGATTGATTGAAATGTCTATCTACGTTTCTAGGATAAATCCCTGTAATGGGTCACCCACTAAAAGGGACGACCCATTACTGTAGAATTCATAGTTAGAGCTATTGGTTCACTAGTTAGAGCTAGGGATAGATGGATTAATTGATAGGAAGGCATAATTGTACATCCATCGAGTGGGTGAGAGATCCTTCCACCTACAACCGAGGAATTCTAGGTCTGCAAAACTTACTACAGTCCCCGACCCACCAAATAGAGAAGGTATAACCTTTATATGTATTTTATATTCGCTAGGGATCCCTCATCCTTTAGAAGATTTATATTAGAAATCAAGGAGTAAATATAAGGTTGATCTTACCTGGCCTTCTGAAAGGAAAGGTTTGTTGAGAGTTATTGACTAGACTGGCTATAAAGAAGGCAGGGCAAGCACTGGCTAAGTCTCTTGCTTACTAAAAAGAAGGAAAATCAATTAGTAGTAAGCTCTAAGGTAAGGGGTAGTCAACTCTATAGTCATCTCCAATAGCCAAAAATTTTTGCATGTCCCTTTGAAACCAACAATTACTTAGGGTTAGAGAATCAGGGTGACCATGGAGGTCATTGACACTACATTCTACCTCAGTTGTTTCCTCCTTATTTTCATTGGTGTCATGTTTTGTTGTGACTCCTCTATTTTCTGCTAATTCATGTTCTATTTATGTCTAAGTGGCATTATCAATTAACATAAAGTCTATGGCGTGGAAATATACTTCCCTTTTTTCTGTAATTTGAGATGTTTCTTGTAATATAGTGAAGGGTTCCCCTACAAAAAGAGGACTTGATGAAGTTTAACCTAATTTCTCAGGTACCCTTTGTTCATCAAGCACATAATTCGACATTTTAAAGTTGATATGTAGCTTGCAGTTCTTCATTGTCAAAATTCTATTTTTTTTTTTACCAAAGATGCCTAAATAGGTAAGGAGTGTAGAATGCTTATCGAGGATGTAACAGTAAGCTTCCTCTCAGGCTCAATAGTATCTATTTTTGGTTGATTTTTTCTTAGCTCTTGTGCATCAGCGAAGTTGTATCCAATTTTTTTTTCTTATTGGATCACCAAGATCCTATTCTTTTAGTTCTTCTTTATCATTTTCTTTTGATTTGGTAGGCCATTCCCGAAAAGTGTTTCTCACTGGTTCTTGTGGATTAGTAAGAAGCACTTGTTCTAATTCATGTTTCTCTTCTAGATTGGTGCTTGCTTCCTCAAGATTTTTACTTGTTGGTTCTTGTGGGTCAACAAGAGCCTATGGTTCTTGTGGAGGAGCCTATGGACTGGTAGAGTTCTCTGGTTCCTTTGTCTATGTTTCCTGAGTCTTGGTTGACTATTGTTGAGGAGTTATCTCTATTAGATTTTGTTTGTTAGCAAGAGCCTCAACTTGATGTTATTCTCCTGTTTCTTGTGGGTTTGCAACTTGTTTTCTAGAAGGGATCCCCACTATTTCTTGTGGGACAGTAGTGACGTTTACTTGTGGTTCTTCTTCATTTGAATATGCATCAAGGAGGGAGATAATCCCTTATTGGAAAGATAATATGAATAACTAAGTTTTGAGGGAATGGGTAAATGTAGGAAGAACAATATATATGCATGTAAAAGTAGGAATAAAAACAGTTAGGCATGCAAAATAAGAATGCACGCACAAAGGAAGGAAAAGAAGCATGCCAGACAAAAAGTAGGAAAAACATGCATGAACCCTGAGGGTTTTTGGGAATGTGTTGTCATGAGTTGGTTCATAGGATTTTTATCCCTATTTAGATGTATAAATGTGTAATGGGTTGGGGAGAATATGTTTTTAAGAATAAGAGATTAGGATGCCTATGAGAGAGAGTCTATGTTTGAGGGTTTAAGCAAGATTTTGCAGAGAGAGACTTGCATTGCAGAGTGGCTAGGAAGGATGACGATTTATGCTATGATGTATCTATTGTAAGTGCAGTGTGCAAGCCTCATATGATTTAATGAAGAATAATATATAATCCAACCATTGTGAACATATCCCRAGGATTGGGTGAACCCCGTTAAATCATGTGTATGGATGTGTCATTTTATGTGGTTTCTCATGGAGTTTTGTTTATGCATGATTAGTATAGAACTTTTTACTATATGATTKATGYGCAATAATAATGGATGTTTCAKTGAATGTTTTATGTTACAATCTTCTTTATCATGGTGTTGCATAATAGAGTATATTAATTACTTAAAGGATATTCGATACAGAGTAGTGCACATAGGGTATATAAGTAATGGACATACTGATAGCCTCACATCCCCTCATCCTTGCAGGAACTTGGTTCCCGCAGCCCCAATAGAAACCTTAGGTGATAATTCACTTGGATGTAGGTGATGCCAAAAGGGATGGTAGCTGAAGGGTTTTGTTGGTTGACTAACTTGAACCTAGGGTCTTATAACTACGCACCAACAAATGGTTCCATTGTTGGGACCAAGAATATGTGTTTGATGGAATTTTTTGGACGTTGAATAAGAAAGATATCATCGAATGGATGGAAGAGAAGGAGAGAGAATATAAACTCTTAGATGAGTGACAAATAATGGTTGAAAAGGTATGTGTATAAAGAGCTACATGAGATTTTCTTTGGTGATTTTTTTATTATCTTAGGTGAATGGTTAGAAAGGTTAGTGGAGAATATGAGAAGATACCGAGCTACAACTCCGAGGAACTAGAACCCTGAGTTGGTAAGACAATTGAATTTTGTAAGCAATACTACTTATCACATAGTTTATTTCTGGTTAAATAACATATTGATGGGTTATATTACAAAATTTGCAATAGATTGTGCCCATTCGTATAGTGTCATAGAAACATATATCTTTAAGGATCCACATGAAAGTTTTATGAAATCATCGGGTACCTGGATAAAGATGTTGTGGTGTGACAAGTGTGTGATGACGATGGAATTTGATTTCTAAGGGGATTCATGCACATAGGGGAATTGGGGGTTGACTAGGAGATGGTCTGAAGGTAGGAAGGAATGAAGAAACAAATGAGTAAGTAAGGGAGGGATTGAGGATGTAGAGAAACAAATATCGAATATCAGAAGAAGAAGACGAATTTGGGGTACTACACAATGGAAGAATATCTAAGAGATTGATGATTGGGTCTGGGAAAGGACAGAAACATAGTGAGTATGAGAAGAGAGAACCCTACTGATCTGAATTTATCAATAGAACAAAATGAATAACAAACTAAATAAAATAACACAGAGATACGAAGAACAACAATATATATCCAGTGAAAAATAACTTCTATTGAATAAATAAAATAGGTTGAAACTGTAAAACTGCAAAATTGAAAACAACTTGCTCAAATGGTGGTAGCTATCTCTCAGAAGAGATGTGGCTGATACATGCATCCATATGGGAAGAATGATTAAAATGAGGTTCCATAGGAATTTTTAACATTACTCATGATTTCCAAAACCATAGACATACAAAAACCTAATCCTAGGAGATGAAACACCAAAAGTTATGTGGGCCTTGTTGGGTAAGTTGGTATCTCAACTTCTCGAGGTTGTAACATTTTCATACGACCTCCATTTTAGGAGTGTGATAGCCCATTGGAAAGGGATTTTAGAGGCATACACTTCATGTCATCAAACTCTAAATATGTGTACATTTTGATTGTGGAAAGCCAAAAAAACATTGTTTAGGGCCCCAAAACGATCCTAGAAGTACAAAAAAATGTAATGACATGAAAACTTCCAAAATAAGTCAGTTGGACTAGGTGGGAGACCACCAATATCCACCTGGAAGCCATGTAGGGCTTCAAACATCCCCATAAGTGTAGAACCCACAATTATAAATAATTACAGAAGAATGTGCGGAATTAAAAACTGCAAGAAGAGCTAGTTGGAATAGGTGTGTGGCCACCAATATCCACCTAGATCAGTCCTCCCACCTTAGGAATAAATGGTCTCCATTTCATTGATTTCCCCCATCAGGTGAGGAAAGTTCTACTGAATTTGGCTCCAGGTGAACCACTTACCTTAGTGCAGGAGTTTCCCTACCTTGACAACCCAATAAAGTTGGATCCTCTATTGGTGAGTGCCCTTGACCTGTGTGTTTATTATATGATCAATGGATTATTGTTACATGCAGTCATGGTTTATATCTATTGGTTTAAATTGTTCTATGATCTCTGAGGTGTCCAATAAAGGTGGAAAATATGCTCAAAGGAGGTC
The DNA here is from genome assembly GCA_000966675.3 of Picea glauca. Lineage (NCBI taxonomy): Eukaryota > Viridiplantae > Streptophyta > Pinopsida > Pinales > Pinaceae > Picea > Picea glauca. The sequence goes on along the minus strand of JZKD02S0057851.1, from coordinate 860,833 downwards.
CACATTGAACGTTGGGTGCAAGCCAAGGAAAGGGGGAGTGTTGACCTGAAAAGAATTGTCACCCACAACCTTGGAGATAGTTTAAGGCCCATAGAGATGTGGAAAGATCTTTTGATGGGGCCCTGTACGGAATTATTTATGCAAATGTAACCAGCCCTTGTCTCCCACCTAGAACTTGTGAGATACCCGGTTTTGATAATGGTGTTGCTTGTACTTAGCATTGGATTTCTACAAAATCGCATGGACATGTTGGTGGATGTGTTGAATCCACTAAATGAATCTAGTGGTTTTTTTGACCTCAAAATGAACATGGGAAGAATCTGTCTATGTGGTTGTAAGAGGTAGTGTAACATCAATGGGACCTAAGGGTTGGAATCCCATCCCAACCTAAAAGGGGATATTGTTGGTGGATCTATGGACAACTTTTTTGTAGTTTTTTTGAACATAGGAAAGACTCTCATCCCATGTATGTGGATTCTTAGAGTTATACATGCGTAGGATGTGCACAATCATCTGATTGAAGACCTTTATTTGGCCATCGGTTTGAGGGTGGAAGGTAGTGTATTTAGTGAGCTTGGTGTCCAATAATGACTAGATACTAGACTAAAATGTGTTGAGGAAACTATTGTCTCGATCAGAGATGATGGTCTGTGGTATCCCAAAATGGACTCACACTCGTTCAAAGAATATATTAGCAGTATCTTCCGCTACGATGCTCTTCTTGCAAGTTGTGAGAATGGCCATCTTCAAAAACTGATCAACCATCACAAATATGAAATCATTTTCTTTCTTTGTGGATGGAAGGTGAGACATGTAATCCATCAAGATGGATTCCAAAGGCCTCTAGAGAGTATGAAGAGGGGTGTATAAGCATTGCTTCTTGATGGCTGGCTTGGAAATGACACAGGCAATGAAAGATATGACATACTTGTTGACACCCCATAAAAGTTTTATCCAATAAAAATGTTTATGTAGAATGACCACAATTTTCTCCACACCAAAATGTCTTGCATCTAACTGTAGTGATCCTCTGAAATCATCTTTGCACGCTCACTTGCAGGAACACATGATAAATATCCTAGATAGAATAACAGTTCATCATGAATGTGAAAATTGGTTACATTCACACATCTACCCAAGATATTATAGGTGGTGGTGAAGTCAGTATCTCAATAATAAAGTTGGTGCCACTCAGATGCCTCATTCCCACAGGAATGGAGCACGGTGGTGAGTGCAGCGACGAGAGGTCGAATGAGGTAGTTAGTGACATGATTTTTTCTCCCTATTTTATACTTGATTTTGAGATGGAACTACTGTAGGTATGTGCACCACTTTTGATGTATATCATTATATGACTTCCCTTGTGTATGCATGACCTACAAAGGCTTATGATCAATGTGGATTATTGTCTCCTTTCCCAAAATGTATTGTTTCCATTGACGACAGGCTTGCACAATGGAATACATTTCCTTGTCATAGGTGGGGTATTTTCAAACAATATATGAGAGTGTCTCACTGTGGTATGCTACTGGATGACCATGTTGAGTGAGAATATGCCTACAACATATTTAGATAGATCATTCTCAATATCAAATGATTGTTGTAGATTGGGTAAGAAGAGTATTGGATTTGAGCACAAGAGATGATTCAGATAATCAAATGCTCATTGTTGTTCCTTCCCCCATGTGATATTTTCCCTGCCACCACCCTTAGTCACTTAGTTGAGGGCCCATGAAATATGGGATAATCCCAACATGAACCATCAATAGAATTTGGCAAGCCCCAAGAAGCTTTGAAGCTCAGTTAATGTTCTTGGGGCTAGCCAATCACGGATGACTTGGATCTTAGATGGATCCATGTATACCCCATGCTCATCAATAATGTAGCGCAAGTATTGGACCATGTTCATGCCAAAGGAGCATTTTTCCAAGTTGGCATATAGCTTGTGCTACTACAGAGTTCTCAAAACCTATTGAATATGATGCATGTACTTATCCTGAGTTTTTTTGAAGATAAGGATGTCATCCAGATATACCACCATAAAATATTTGGTGAAGGGCCTCAATACATCATCCATCAACCTCATGAAAGTGTCTAGTTGATATAGACTCCCCTTCTCTCCTAAGGGTTGCACGACCTCCGAGTCTAGGATTGATCAAGAAACCGAATCTGATTGATTCTTTGGTCCCCCAAGGACCGTCAATCAACTGAATAGGCCCCCTTCTTCTTAAGGCATGGGTTCTATGGAACCCACGGACCTCTCCTTAATTCTCTTAAATATTTAGCATAGATAGGTTCTATATATTCTCTAGCTAAGCCCCTTCTCTCACGTGACCGTTGGAGGTGACCACTCGCTTAAGTGAAAGGCACTTCATGACTTCATGTTTCATGTCCCTGGAAGTTTTTCTACCTTCGTTCTCCTGATTCTGAACTCCAAACTTATGAGTTTCTCTTGCTAGATCAATGGTCTACAATCCCTGTGATCCAACAGTCCTGATATCCTTTTCTCATATCAAGACTTCACATTTCATGAAGTTGGAGGATCGTTCACCTCCCTTCTCTGAATATATTAACTTTTGATACCTCCTTCCCTCAAAATGAATCGATGGTTCAGATCTTTCCTCGATCCGACAACTCAGATCAAATCACGAACTCAGATTTTGCGAGTTCTCAAAACTCTTACCCCTGACTTCCCAAGTTGCAAACTTTATCCAAGACCATATCTATGTTCCATATCTTCCTTTGATCAACAGTTGTGATCAAGTCGCGAACTCAGAATTCATGAGTTCTCACAATCTTTATCTCTGGCTTAGGATTTCTTCTAAATTAGAATATTTCGAAAGATTCAAAGGCTCTGACCTTTGTCTTCCTATGAGTCTGATTCTTGGATCTCATCAACACTTATGAAAAGTGTTATTCCTCCTTAGCTTGTTCTCATGAAGACTTCAACTTCTCGTGCACTCCTTGCATTTCAATATTTTGATAACTCAAATACGAAGGATTTCTTGAAGAGAAATTCCTCTCGCCCTCCTGGTGTTCTCCTTTTTCTATGTGCACACTCTGCAACATATTTGTATGTAGGTTCAAGTTCCTACGGATGACTGTGCACACATTGCAACAATCACTTTTCACTTCTTGCAAAGGTAAATTTTTTTGCTATCTCTTCTGAGCTTCAAAACCAAAACAAATCCCATCAACACACTCCTTGAGTTCTATGTGCACAACTTGCACCACTCGACAGAAGAGAAACAATTGAAACTTATCCTAACTTTCACAGTTCAATCTACTCATAACGAAATTCACTCATTCATGAAACCACAATAACAAAGAATTGAAAACAATTTCCACACCATGCATTGAGTCAATTTTCCTATGTTATATTCAAAAATGAAAATCGCTACAACTAAAATCAAACCAAAAACTAAAATTTAGAGACCTCCTACTAACCTACAACTAGCCTCATTTGGGTGTACAAAACCTGTATTTATCTTAGAGGGTTCTTAGGGTTCCCCCGGACTAATTTTCTATTCCAAACCTAACCTATGGCTATATTATTCCATTCGCATTCCAAAGCTGGAGTGGAAAATCCCACTTCACTCATGATCATTCAAGCATGCCTCAACATATTTTCTGGTGTTGACTTCAAGTGTGCTTCAAAATATTATTCCAGTGTCAAGTTAAAGCATGCTTCAAAATATCCACTGTGACTACCAGCATTGATATTCTGAAAATATTTCCAGTCGCAGAGTGGTCCTGCTCCTCATGCTTTCTAATGATGCTCCTACATCATCTTCCCCTTGAAAAAATTTCATGGACTCCTGTCCATGATCTCCTACACCGACTTTCCATGCTTATGGATATTATCTTCATTTTCCCAACTGGAATTTTCTATTGGGTGTCCCTTCCACTTGACCATATATTTAAAATAGGTCTTCCCCCTGGTCTTTTTTCCAATCCTCTAATCAACTATTTTCTCTATCTGTGGTTTTCCTGCTATAGGCATTTGTTTCTCCCAATGAACCTTCTCTTTATATTCTTATCCCTCTGTGTCACCTTCCCTGTAAGGATACAGGTCTGAAACATTTAATATGGGTGATATGCCCACATCATTTGGCAGCTCAATCTCATAGGCATTTGCATCAAACTTCCTCAAGATCTTACATTGTCCTATATTCTTCATCTCTAACTTATTATATGTTACCCTAGGGAAACTTTGTTTCCTAAGATGTGCCAAAACCTTATCTCCTACTTCAAATTGAAGTTCTCTATGATGTCGATTAGATCTATGCTTGTACTCCTGGTTAGAACTCAACAACTTTCCTCTGATCTGGCTGTGGAGCTTCTTCATTTTTGAAGAAAAATATTTTGTTCTAGCGCTCCTGATCTCACTATGTTCCAATTCTCTCAAATCATTGTTACACATTATTTTTGTCATCCTATGACCATTCATGATGTAAACCTATATGTTTCCTTTAGAGGGGTCAGTGGCCTAAGTTCCTAAAGAACGAAGGGAAAAGAACTTTTCCTGAGAAAAGAAGTCGCATCTCCCTTTCTAAAAGCCCTATTAAAGATTATTTTCGCATGTTGCTATATAGGAAAGGTGTGAGAATGCCTAATTCTCATAGGATGCACCATAGCTGTGTTGCGAGAGGCTCACAAGTTTCTCTATAAGTAGGGTGCAAGAATTCTTACACGTGGGAAAAATGAGCATTTTCTTGAATCTTCTAGAAGGAGAAACTTCCATGGTGAGGTGTCATCCTAATGGTTTGGATATTACTCGCTTTCATGATTTAGTGGGATCATCCTAAACTTATCACCTTATCCTCTTCATATTATAAAAGGAGAGGAGCTCTCATGGGGAAGGGATAAGTTGGATTTGGATTATAATTATTAGCTTGGGTGGAGTGTCTTTGAGTTTTTCCTTTGTCAAGATAGATTGTGAATATTATCAGATCTGTGCTCTCAGAATTCTTGGAATGGAAGTGTGTGGGGAACGAAGGACAGTTGGAAGGGATCTTATGACATCAAGGCCATGGTTGTAATATCTCTTTCACATTTAATATGATACAGTAATATGATTCTTTCCTATAAAGCTTGTTTTGTTTTATTGTATGATTCCTTGATCAAATACATAGGTTTATATTGAGTTTATGCTATTACTATCACTTTGGCTGGTTGTATTCTTTTGTAGGATCATCATTGTATGAGCATTGCAACAAAGCTAGGATGGCAATGGAGAGACGAAGCAACATTGAAATGGTATGTCACCCATCCCTCTTTAGTTAGTAAATTCAATATTTAAAACTTAAGGAAAGTGTCATGTTCTGGTGTGTTTTGTTCCAGATCTAGGTGGATCTAGGGAGATTAGTTAGTGTCTGCACCTACCAATTCATCCGATAACAAAATTGGCGACCATACTGGGGAACAGATTGTTTCATATTTATTCTAGTTTCCCTTGCTTTGATTGCTTGATTTATGGTCTCTGAGTCAGTGGGAGATCCATCCAGACTCTTTGGATCTGAAATTTCACTCAAACATTTTGTCCTTTTTCCAATTTTTTCTTGATTACAAATCTTCTCGCACTGTACCTCTCTGTGGCCTGCAAGAATCATTGATGTTCACACCCTACTGTTCAGTTCAGTGTGAACTTCTTGCACCTTGCTTGTATCTAGACTGGGAGAATCCATAATTCTTGCACTATACCCCACTACCAGGCTGCAAAATCATTTGTAAAAGTTTTGGATTAGGTCTTCCTATCTTTTTGAAGCCCAGTTTTGCTTTGATCAGCTAGATTGAACTTTTGGAGCCTATATTTATCTGTTTACAGTCTTCTTGACATTCTTTGGGTTGCTTTTAGCCTTCTTTGCTTTGTTTGGTTTTGAAGGATTATCCTCTTTCTTTGAGTGTCCTTCAATTACAAAGCATGTGTTTTCTTTAGAATTGTCTAGGGAAAGACTATATTTCTTCTGAATAGTTCGCTTTAAAAGAAAACTTTTAGTTTGGGTTTCTTTGTTTTAACAAAGTTCATTATTGCTTTTAGTGAAATTTTTGAAAAAAAAAGATTTGATTTCTTGCTTTATATTAGATTGGGGGCATCCTTGCATTTGAAGTAGCAAAATTTTGGTGTACAGTACCTTTTTCTCATTTCTTGAGAATCTTGATATTGATGAGTTTAATAGATTTTGGGACATTGTGCATCTAGGTATGATAAATGTTTTCTCCTTCTCATAGTATATCTTTCATCGAAATGAAAAATATTACATCTTCATCTCTTTGCATAACTTTCGAGTCAGTCAAAACACCATATTGTCCATGCCATTTTCCTTTTGAGTAACAACAACCATAAAATAAAGTTCTTATAAAACATTGAGTACACATTTTTATCTTTTCTGGTAACAAAACTACATTAGATTAGTCATAGGGATTTGGAATAGGTGTGAAAGATAACTTTCCAAAGATACAAACAAACATAGTATCTTGTGATAGGGAGAGTTAAATCCACTTACCGCATTTTGTTCTAGGAAGCCCTTCTAACACAAGGGTCAATCACGAGGTCGCATTGAGACTGGTAGAGTTACTCACCCTACTTTGTTGGTCTTCATGTAGAGATTGAACGTATTATGGGGGTCACTTGAAGGTATACCCACAATGATGAGTGGAAGCCTCTCAAGTTTATTTCGGGCTAGATACCCTGCCCTTGCGTGTGGATCAGACTGTCGATTGTTACCCCAGGCATCATTGTTGTTTGCGGTAACCTTAGTGGCCTATATCTTTATGGTCTTTACACATGGTGACTTTGGAGGGGCAAGTCTTCACAGTACCTAGAATCGATGTTGGCCAAACTCACTCGGGCTCCCTGGAGGGTATGCCCACGATTTTGTGTGGAAGCTTGCACCAGGGTGTAAGTCCATTAGGTAGGTCATCAACGTAACTTTTCCACCCACTCTATTTCAACCCCTTCTTACTTTGTTCCTGTGATGTTGGATTTCATCACCAACTAGTGTGCTCATTGTGAGAAGGTTTTGTTTGCTTGCTTTCTTACTAGATTTTTAATGCGTGCTGTTTTTTTTCCCTAGTGGACTCTAGATTGGATCTTTATTTTTATGGCATCAGTTCCCGAAATGACCAATGAAGGAACTCCTTTTCCTAGGGAACCTTTTGTTTTTCCTTCTTATGGAAACATTGGTCCTTCTCATATTGCTACTTTGAGCCTTCCAGGTCTCACAATTGGGTTACCAGTATAGTTGTTTTCCACTCAGGTAATCTTGAATGAAGTTAGTTCTTCAGTCACAAGCACTTCCCCTTAAGAACATCGACCTCATGTTGATCCTTCATCTTCTTCACCAATAATATATTCTTCACTTTCTTCACTTTCAAGGTCTTCTTCCATTTCATCTTCTTCGTCAAGTGAAATATCTCAAGCTGGTAACTTGTTGGAAAAGAAGAAGAAGAAACGGAAGAATAAGAAGAAGAAAAATAAGAAAGGATCCAAACTTCCAACCACTGTGAAACATGTTGGAAAACAACTAGTTACTATTAATCATGCTGGGAGTGTTGATGATTTCAAGATCATCCGAACAACCCGTAAGCCCAAGTACCCTTGCAGGATTTGTAAGGGTAGCCATATTCTTAAGGATTTCTCTAGTCTATCCAAGGTTATAGAAGGATGGTATACACATCCTCACCAACCCATGTCGTTAGTCTCTAAACAACATGTTGGTGACTTCCCATCGACTAGTCACGATATAGTTGGGAAGAAGAAAAGTAGAGCCAAGTTCCCATGTATGTTATGCAAAGGGCATCATCTAACTCATATTTTCCCTCGTATGGACAAAGCCTTGAAATTTGGAAGACATGACTATTTCATAGCCTCAACTTCCAGTTGCTTATTGTAAGCTTTATCTCAACCCACCAGTAGTTGATGGAATGATCAATCTGGTTCCCCCGTCGGTCAATCTGGTTGATCAAATGGTCAATCTAGTCACATCCTTAATTGAAATAGTTGAAAAAGTGGTCGATCCGATCCCATCCTCAGTTGATCCCACTCTCCCTTTAGAGAGTGTTAACAAAGAGGTTGATCCAATCCCATCATCGGTCAATCCCACTCTCCCTTTAGAGAGTGTTAACAAAGTGGTTGATCTGATCCCATCGTCAGTCGATCCCACTCTCCCTTTAGAGAGTGTTAACAAAGTGGTTGATCTGATCCCATCATCAGTCGATCCCACTCTCGGATTAGAGAGTGAAACCCAAGAGGTCGATCTATTTCCACCTATCTACCCCATTCTCCCCTTGGAGAATGAAACCCAAGTGGTTGATCTGATCTCTCCATCAGTCGATCCTACTCTCCTGATAGAGAGTAAAACCGATACTTCCCATGTTTTTCTCATTGATACAAAATCTACCATGTCGGGGGATATTCCTCCTTCTCCCATGGAGCCCCCTCCAAGCTATGAGGCCATCCATTTTGATTGGAGTGTGCTAACTGGACCTCATCTTCCCTCTCACATTCCTTTCTAGATTATAGTACAGGTTTGTGTTCGAGACATTCCTTAGACACTGATAAATGACAGTGCATCTGTTAGTATTTTGTCCTCTCTTGCTTGGAAAGCTTTGGTTTTTCCTCCACTTGCATCGGTTATGCAAAATTTGTTATCTTTTAACAGAAAAACTAGTCAACCTTTAGGGACCCTTCCTCAGTTTCCTATAACTTTGGGAGGGAAAATTGTCTTTATTGATGTCATGGTAGTCCAAGACCCCTTGAATTTTTCTTTACTCCTTGGGAGAGATTATGTCTATGCCATGAAAGCTATTGTGTCTACTCTTTTTCATGTGATATCTTTCCCTCACAATGGACGGTTTGTGACTGTTGATCAACTTTCATTCATTGACCCTGCCTGGATTCCATCCCTAAATGGTTCTTATATGCAGAGGGTATCACCACCATGATAGGTCAATTATGTGGCGTTGTCACCTATGGCTTCAACTTCTGAGGACTTAGATCCAACAGTTGACATGGTGATCTCTTCGATAGGGTTTTCAAAGCTCGATTTCCTTACTCCTGTTGCGACCCTCGGCATGGTGTCCTTATACAGTATGTTTCTTCCTTCCAACGAATACCTCTTGGAATCCATGACCGAGTTTTGTCCCTTGACATGGTCTCCTTCCAAAGCATTGTCCTCTTGGAATCCATGATCAAGAAGATGCGTCAAGGATAGTTTTTGTGTCTCTGAGGCAACCTCGTTAAAAAATGAAACAAAGGTCCTTGAGCATGGTTTTCTGATTTCAAGCTCGTTAAAAAATGAAACCACTTATGAGGATATTTTTTTCATCTCTGTGGAAACCTCGTTAAAAAATGAAACATAGGTTACGAGCATAGTTCTTGTTTCTGTGTCAAGCTCGTTAAAAAATGAAATGGTTTTCCCCCTCTCTATTTGAGTCAAGTCCCTCGTCTAGTATTTGAATCTCCATTTCATTCACCTTTGCAGTTGGATGAAATGAAGCTTGGGAGGAAATACTTTCAGCCTATGGACTTCATGTTGAAGTAGAGCCGCTAGTTTCTTAAGCAGGGGGCTAAGTACCAACCATCCATGTGTTATGTGCTGGGAAGTCCAAGCATAGTTTTCTATGGTTCAATCTTGTGTAAAAATGAAACCACTTACCTCAAGCATCGTTTCCTCTGGTTCAAGCTTGTGTAAAAATGAAACCAGGTCCAAGCATTGTTTTGTTTTGTTTTAAAGCTTGCATAAAAATGAAAACAATCCCGAGCTTAGTCTTTGTTCTTTCTCGTGCTCGTAAATCAATGAGAATGTAACGGAGTATACTTTTATAACTTTTTCAGACTCGTAAAGGTTATATGAAAAAGGAACCCCCTGGAGTTCCCTTTAATCTCCTTTTAGACTCTCTAAACATGAAAATATTGTTGAGCGATCTTGTTCTTTTCATGCTCGTAAAAGTATTTGAAAAAAATGTTTGGTGAGCTATAGTTTATCATTTTGTCGGTCTCGTCGAACAAATTTATGAAAAAGGAACTGAGAGAGTTTTCTTTAAGTGTTTTTCGGACTCTATAAACATGAAAATCCCCTGAGTTTTCTATCTTTCGACTCGTTAAACAAACATCCAAAGGCCCATATGGGACCAAACCACTCCTTCTTAGGGTTTGTTGAACATGCTCCTAGGAACTCATCTGAAGGATGAGATTAAATTGACAAGCATATCTTATCCTCCCCAAGCTTGCATAAGAATAAAGAACTACTCGCCATAAATGGTGGGGGAAAATTTGGGAAAGAAATATGTCTAACCCTGTATTCCATGAAAGAGTCGCTTTTGAACATGACACCCTTTCAATCTCTTTGTGTCTAGGTTGGAAAAACTGCTCGTCTCTTGGTCATACTCCTTTATAAGATTACAAATTTTTCTGTGATCCCTATTGTTGAGTCAGTATTTTCCAAGACAGTTTTTGTGTCGTCAATATGTTCAAAGAGAAATTCAACCTGGAAATCCTTCTATTGTGTCGACCATGTCTGCAGTCTTTAAGCCTTCTATTGTGTCGACCATCCCTAAGTCGGTCCCGAATCACTTGTTACTTTGATCTACATCAAATCTTGTTACTTATTTCGTGTCATTGATGGGGGATACATTAAGGCCCTCCTATGACAAGTCTTTTCCTGTCGACTTCAACTCATTATCTAGGAATTATAATTAGAAACTAATTGGTACCTTGGAACTTGCATGCCTGAATGGCATGTTTCCTCACTTTTGACAATGGGTTTTCATTATCGACCCCTGATCGAGAGATTCCATCGAGTGTTTGACCTTATCTCATTGGTTCACATTCGTTGGATTGTACCATAGTACCTTGGGAGTCATTAACATTAATGGTGATTTCCCTCGCACTTGTTAATGGTATACACTAATGACCGGTAATCAAGTGGTTTCTACCATGTTCGACTTCAAAACATGTATTTGCATGGTTAGATTCATACTTAGAGTGGTGGAGATGAACACCCTAAACGTTTTCTCACAAATTCAGGTTGTGTTGGAGTATACTCAGTTTGTACCGTTGCATAGATCCACATTGTATGTCTTGTGTCAATGTTCAAATTTTAGTCTTTAACACATAGATCCATGGTGTATTTTTGGTGTCTATGTTCATATCTGAGTCATATTGGCATGTATCCACAATGTATGTTTGGTGGCCATGACTTGTCTTACTTGACATGGATATTCGCATGTCGAAATTTATGCTTTGAGTCATTTGTGTTCTGAGTATAGTAATGCCTACCTTAGTGATGATATATTATTGTACTGTATTTCCTTATTTGTTCGTAGGTTTTCAACTGACTGTTCCTTATTCCCTACACACACTAGAAAAAGTATTTCAACAATCACTCTGTTCTAACTTCATACTTTGGGGGGCTCTCTGTTACACATTATTTTCATCATCCCTATGTCCGTTAATGATGTAAACCTATATATTTCCCTTAGAGGGGTCAGTGGCCTAAGTTCCTGAAGAAAGAAGGGAGAAGAACTTTTCCTAAGAAAAGAAGTTGCATCTCCCTTTGTAAAAACCCTATTAAAGATGATTTTCACATGCTTCTATATAGGCAAGGTGCGAGAATGCCTAATTCTCGCAAGCTGCACCATAGCTGGGTTGCGAGAGGTTCACAGGTTTCTCTATAAGAAGGGTACGAGAATTCTTACATGTGGGAAAAACTAACGTTTTCTCGAATCTTCTAGAAGGAGAAACTTCCATGGTGAGGTGGCATCTGAATGGTTTGGATCTTACTTTCTTTCATGATTTAGTGGGATCATCCTAACCTCCTCACATTATATTTTTCAGCTTATAAAAGGAGAGGAGATCTCATGGAGAAGGGCTGAGTTGGATTTGGCTCGGAATTATTAGCTTGGGTGGAGTGTCTTTGAGTTTTTCCTTTGTCAAGATAGATTGTGAATATTATTAGATATGTTCTCTCAGAATTCTTGGAATGGAAGTGTGTGGGGAACGAAGGACAGTTGGAAGGGATATTACGACATCAAGGCCATGGTTGTAATCTCTCTTTCACATTTAATACGATCCAGTAATATGATTCTTTCCTATAAAGCTTTTTGTGTTTTATTGTATGATTCCTTGATCACATACATAGGTTTATATTGAGTTTATGCTATTACTATCACTTTGGTTGGTTGTATTATTTTGTAGGATCAGCATTGTATGAGCATTGGAACGAAGCTAGGATGGAGATGGTGAGAGGAAGCAACATTTAAATGGTATGTCACCCATCCCTCTTTAGTTAGTAAATTCAATATTTAAAACTTAAGGAAAGTGTCATGTTCTGGTGTGTTTTTTTCTAGATCTAGGTGGATCTAGGGAGATTAGTCAATGTCTGCACCTACCGATTCATCCGGTAACAAAATTGGCAACCATACTGGGGAATAGATTGTTTCCTATTTAGTCTAGTTTCCCTTGCTTTGATTTCTTGATTTATGGTCTCTGAGTCAGTGGGAGATCCATCCAGACTCTTTGGATCTGAAATTTCACTCAAAATTTTTGTCCTTTTTCCAATTTTTTCTTGATTACAAACCTTATCGTACTGTACCTCTCTATGGCCTATGAGAATCATTGATGTTCACACCCTACTGTTCAGTTCAGTGTGAACTTCTCACACCCTGCCTGTATCTAGACTGCGACAATCCCTAATTCTTGCACTATACCCCACTACCAGGCTACAAACTCATTTGTAAAAGTTTTGGATTAGTTCTTCCTATCTTTTTGAAGCCCAGTTTTTCTTTGATAAGCTAGATTGAACTTTTGGAGCCTATATTGATCTGTTTACAGTCTGCTTGACATTCTTTGAGTTTATTTTAGCCTTCTTTGCTTTGTTTGTTTTTGAAGGATTATCCTCTTTCTTTGAGTGTCTTTCAATTACAAAGTGTCTTTCAATTACAAAGCATGTGTTTTCTTTAGAATTGTCTAGGGAAAGACTATATTTCTTCTGAATAGTTCGCTTTAAAAGAAAACTTTTAGTTTGGATTTCTTTGTTTTAACAAAGTTCATTATTGCTTTTAGTGAAATTTTTGAAACAAAAAGATTTGATTTCTTTCTTTATATTAGATTGGGGGCATCCTTGCATTTGAAGTAGCGAAATTTTGGTGTACAGTACATTTTTCTCATTTCTTGAGAATCTTGATATTGATGAGTTTAATAGATTTTGGGACATAGTGCATCTAGGAATGATAAATGTTTTCTCCTTCTCATAGTATATCTTTCATCAAAATGAAAAATATTACATCTTCATCTCTTTGCATAACTTTCGAGTCAGTCAAAACACCATATTGTCCATGCCATTTTCCTTTTGAGTAACAACAACCATAAAATAAAGTGCTTATAAAACATTGATTACACATTTTTATCTTTTCTGGTAGCAAACCTACATTAGATTAGTCATAGGGCTTTGGAATAGGTGTGAAAGATAACTTTCCAAAGCTACAAACAAACACAGTATCTTGTGATAGGGAGAGTTAAATCCACTTACCACATTTTGTCCTAGGAATCCCTTCTAACACAAGGGTCAATCACGAGGTTGCATTGAGACTGGCAGAGTTACTCACCCTGCTTTGTTGGTCTTGGTGTAGAGATTGAACATATTATGGGGGTCACTTGAAGGTATACCCACAATGATGAGTGGAATCCTCTCAAGTTGATTTCGGGCTAGATACCCTGCCCTTGCATGTGGATCAGATTGTCGACTGTTTCCCCAGGCATCATTGTTGTTTGTGGTAACCTTAGTGGCCTATATCTTTATGGTCTTTACACGTGGTGAATTTGGAGGGGCAAGTCTTCACGGTACCTGGAATCGATGTTGGCCAAACTCACTCGGGATCCTTGGAGGGTATGCCCATGATTATGTGTGGGAGCTTGCACCAGGGTGTAAGTCCATTAGGTAGGTCATCAACGTAACTTTTCCACCTGCTCTATCTCAACCCCTTCTTACTTTGTTCCCGTGATGTTGGATTTCATCACCAACTAGTGTGCTCATTGTGAGAAGGTTTTGTTTGCTTGCTTTCTTACTACATTTTTAACGCGTGCTGTTGTTTTTCCCTAGTGGACTCTAGATTGGATCTTTATTTTTATGGCGTCAGTTCCCGAAATGACCAATGAGGGTGTTACACATCAAAATTACTCACTTTGATAGTGTCGCAAGTGTCGTCATTACAACTGTTGCAAGTGTCGCATTTTGCTAACAAGGTCGCAAGTGTCGTATGTTGCTCACAAGTGTCGCAAGAAAGCATGTTGCCATGATGACTATGTCGTGCCCATAACGACATGAGAAGGACACTTGAAACACCTCAAACATCTGATTTGGAAGAGGAGAAATGAGTCAACAGGCTTGCAAACCTTTTGCCACCTGAAAGCACCTCAAAAACTGAGTTTTGGAGAGGAGCGCTCCCCCTTACACTATCTCGGAGCGCCGACACTCCCCCATACACTGTCAGGGAGCGTTATAATGCTTCTCGGCCCTTTTGAGGGAGCGTTATAGATTTTGAGAGCGCTGGCGCCCCCTAAAGCTTACTAAGGGGTGCTACAACGCTCTGATGGCCCCTTTGAGGGAGCGCTACCTATTCTGGGCGGTTGTTAAGCTGTTGAGATGAATGGGGGAAGCTTCTTTTCATTCTTGGAAGGCAGTTGAGCTCGA
>JZKD02S0057851.1:815739-830651 GCA_000966675.3 Picea glauca | reverse complement strand
TCATTAATATGACACGCTTGGCCTGTTTCTTTCTAGTTTGTGTCTGATGTTACATGAACTTATCACTCAGTGATAGATCTGTTTTCAAGCTAATGTCAATAGAGTAGGAAGTGGTTGTATCTTGTTTTGTCCACAGATCTCAGTGAGGAGCAAAGGATTGGAGCGCAACTCGGAGCGTGCAGGGACAAACGTCGGTTAAAAGGTACTTCTGTTACTCTCCCTTCTCATGCATTAGGCTTAGATAGATTCGAAGGGAATTCAATGTCCATGATAAGCACTTTTCTTTCTAGGGTTAAGGTCAAGCCTTAGAGGTCGATCTACTTGTCCGCAGGCAGATTTTCCTACAACAGAGGGAACTCCTTTTCTTAGGGAACCTTTTGTTTTTTCTTCTTATGGAAACATTGGTCCTTCTCATATTGCTACTTTGAGCCTTCCAAGTCTCACAATTGGGTTACCAGTATAGTTGTTTCCACTCAGGTAATATTGAATGAAGTTAGTTCTTCAGTCACAAGAACTTCCCTTCAATAACATCGACCTCATGTTGATCCTTCATCGTCTTCACCAATAAGATATTCTTCGCTTTCTTCACTTGCAAGGTCTTCTTCCATTTCATCTTCTTCGCCGAGTGAAAGATCTCAAGCTGGTAACTTGGTGGATAAGAAGAAGAAGAAACGGAAGAATAAGAAGAAGAAAAATAAGAAAGGATCAAAACTTCCAACCACTGTGAAACATGTTGGAAAACAACTAGTTACTATTAATCATGCTGGGAGTGTTGATGATTTCAAGATCATCCGAACAACCCTTAATCCCAAGTACCTTGCAAGCTTTGTAAGGGTAGCCATATTCTTAAGGATTTCTCTAGTTTATCCAAGGTTATATAAGCATGGTCTACACATCCTCGCCAACCCATGTCGTTAGTCTCTAAACAACATGTTGATGACTTCCCATTGACTAGTCACGATATAGTTGGGAAGAAGAAAAGTAGAGCCAAGTTCCCATGTATGTTATGCAAAGGGCGTCATCTAACTCATCTTTTACCTCGTATGGACAAAGCCTTGAAATTACTGGAAGACATGACTATTTCATAACCTCAACTTCCAGCTGCTTATTGCAAGCTTTCTCTCAACCCATCGGTAGTTGATGGAATGATCAATCCGGTTCCCCCGTCGGTCAGTCTGGTTGATCAAATGGTCAATATAGTCACATCCTTAATTGAAATAGTTGACAAAGTGGTCGATCTGATCCCATCCTCAGTTGATCCCACTCTCCCTTTAGAGAGTGTTAACAAAGTGGTTGATCCGATCCCATCGTCGGTCGATCCCACTCTCCCTTTAGAGAGTGTTAACAAAGTGGTTGATCCAATCCCATCGTCGGTCGATCCCACTCTCCCTTTAGAGAGTGTTAACAAAGTGGTTGATCTGATCCCATCATCAGTCAATCCCACTCTCCCATTAGAGAGTGAAACCCAAGCGGTCGATCTGTTTCCACCTGTCTACCCCATTCTCCCCTTGGAGAATGAAACCCAAGTGGTTGATCCGATCTCTCCATCAGTCGATCCTACTCTCCTACTAGAGAGTAAACCCAATACTTCCCATGCTTTTCTCATTGATACAAAATATACCATGTCGGGGGATATTCCTCCTTCTCCCATGGAACCCCCTCCAAGTTATGAGTCCATCCATTTTGATTGGGGTGTGCTAACTGGACCTCATCTTCCCTCTCACATTCCTTTCCAGATTACAGTACAGGTTTGTGGTCGAGACGTTCCTCAGACACTGATAGATTATGGTGCATCCATTAGTATTTTTTCCTCTCTTTCTTGGAAAGATTTGGTTTTTTGTCCACTTGCACCGGTTATGCAAAATTTGTTATCTTTTAACAGAAGAACTAGTCAACCTTTAGGGACCCTTCCTCAGTTTCCTATAACTTTGGGAGGGAAAATTGTCTTTATTGATGTCATGGTAGTCCAAGACCCCTTGAATTTTTCTTTACTCCTTGGGAGATATTATGTCTATGCCATGAAAGCTATTGTGTCTACTCTTTTTCATGTGATATCTTTCCCTCACAATGGATGGTTTGTGACTATTGATCAACTTTCGTTCATTGACCCCACCTGGATTTCCTCCCTAAATGGTTCTTATATGCAGAGGGTATCACCACCATGACAGGTCAATTATGTGGCGTTGTCACTTATGGCTTCAACTTCTAAGGACTTAGATCCAATAGTTGACATGGTGATCTCTTCGATAGGGTTGTTAGAGCCCGATCTCTTTACTCCTGTTGCGACCATCGGCATGGTGTCCTTCTAGAGTGTGTTTCTTCCTTCCAGCGAATACCTCTTGGAATCCATGACCGAGTTTTGTCCCTTAACATGGTCTCCTTCCGAAGCATTGTCCTCTTGGAATCCATGATCAAGAAGATGCGTCGAGGATAGTTTTTGCGTCTCTGAGGAAACCTCGTTAAAAAATGAAACAAAGTTCCTTGATCATGGTTTTCTGATTTCAAGCTTGTTAAAAAATGAAACCACTTATGAGGATAATTTTTTCATCTCTGTGGAAACCTCATTAAAAAATGAAACAGAGGATATGAGCATAGTTCTTGTTTCTGTGTCAAGCTCGTTAAAAAATGAAATAGTTTTCCCCCTCTCTATTTGAGTCAAGTCCCTCGTCTAGTATTTGAATCTTCATTTCATTCACCTTTGAAGTTGGATGAAATGAAGCTTGGGGGGCAATACTTTCAGCCTATAGACTTCATGTTGAAGTAGAGCCGCTAGTTTCTTAAGCTAGGGGCTAAGTACCAACCATCCATGTGTTATGCGCTGGGAAGTCCAAGCATGTTTTTCTATGGTTCAATCTTGTGTAAAAATGAAACCACTTACCTCAAGCATTGTTTCCTCTGGTTCAAGCTTGTGTAAAAATGAAACCAGGTCGAAGCATTGTTTTGTTTTGTTTTAAAGCTTGTGTAAAAATGAAAACAATCCCAAGCTTAGTATCTGTTCTTTCTCGTGCTCGTAAATCAATGAGAATGTAACCGAGTATACTTTTATCACTTTTTCAGACTCGTAAAGGTTATATGAAAAAGGAACCCCCTGGAGTTCCCTTTAAGCTCTTTTCAGACTCTCTAAACATGAAAATATTGTCGAGCAATCTTGTTCTTTTCATGCTCGTAAAAGTATTTGAAAAAAATGTTTGGTGAGCTATAGTTTATCACTTTGTCGGTTTCGTCGAAATTTTTTATGAAAAAGGAACTAAGAGAGTTCTCTTTAAGTGTTTTTCAGACTCTATAAACATGAAAATTCCCCGAGTTTTCTATCTTTCGACTCATTAAACAAACATCGAAAGGCCCATATGGGACCAAACCACTCCTTCTTAGGGTTTGTTAAACATGCTCCTAGGGACTGATATGAAGGATGAGCTTAAATTGAAAAGCATATGTTATCCTCCCCAAGCTTGTGTAAAAGGAAAGAGGTACTCGCCAGAAAAGGTGGGGGAAAATTTGGGAAAGAAATATGTCTAAACCTGTATTCCATGGAAGAGTCGCTTTTGAACATGACACCCTTTCAATCTCTTTGTGTCTAGGTTGGAAAAACCGCTCGTCTCTTGGTCATACTCCTTTATAAGATTAAAAATTGGTCTGTGATCCCTATTGTTGAGTCAGTATTTTCCAAGACTATTTTCGTGTCGTCAATATGTTCAAAGAGAAATTCAACCTGGAAATACTTCTATTGTGTCGACCATGTCTGCAGTCTTTAAGCCTTCTATTGCGTCGGCCATCACTAAGTCCGTCCCGAATCACTTTTTACTCTGATCTACATCAAATCTTGTTACTTGTTTCGTGTCATTGATGGGGAATACATTAAGGCCCTCCTATGAAGAATCTTTTCCTGTCGACTTCAACTCATTATCTAGGAATTATAATTAGAAACTAATTGGTACCTTGGAACTTGCATGCCTGAATGGCAGGTTTCCTCACTTTCGATAGTGGGTTTTCATTATCGACCCCTGATCGAGAGATTCCATCGATTGTTCGACCTTAGCTCATTGGTCCACATTCGTTGGATTGTACCATAGTACCTTGGGAGTCATTAACATTAATGGTGATTTCCATCGCACTTGTTAATGGTATACACTAATGATCGGTAATCAAGTGGTTTCTACCATGTTCGACTTCAACACATGTATTTGCATGGTTATATTCATACTTAGAGTGGTGGCGATGAACACCCTAAACCTTTTCTCACAAATTTAGGTTGCATTGGAGTATACTCAGTTTATACTGTTGCATAGATCCACATTGTATGTCTCGTGTCTATGTTCAAATTTGAGTCTTTAACACATAGATCCATGATGTATTTTTGGTGGCTATGTTTATATCTGAGTCATATTGGCATGGATCCACAATGTATGTTTGGTGGCCATGACCTGTCTTACTTGACATGGATCTTCGCATGTCAAAAATTATGCCTTGATTCATTTGTATTCTGAGTATGGTAATTCCTACCTTAGTGATGATATATTATTGTACTGTATTTTCTTATTTGTTGGCAGGTTTTCGACTGATTGTTCCTTGTTCCCTACACACACTGGACAAAGTATTTCAACTATCACTCTGTTCTAACTTCATACTTTGGGGGGCTCTCTGTTACACATTATTTTCATCATCCCTATGACCGTTAATGATGTAAACCCATCTGTTTCCTTTAGAGGGGTCAGTGGCCTAAGTTCCTGAAGAAAGAAGGGAGAAGAACTTTTCCTAAGAAAATAAGTTGCATCTCCCTTTGTAAAAACCCTATTAAAGATGATTTTCAGATGCTTCTATATAGGTGGGGTGCTAGAATGCCTAATTCTTGCAAGCTGCACCATAGCTGGGTTGCGAGAGGTTCACAGGTTTCTCTATAAGAAGGGTACGAGAATTCTTACACGTGGGAAAAACTAGTGTTTTCTTGAATCTTCTAGAAGGAGAAACTTCCATGGTGAGGTGGCATTTGAATGGTTTAGATCTTACTTGATTTCATGATTTAGTGGGATCATCCTAACCTCCTCACCTTATTATTTTCATCTTATAAAATGAGAGGAGATCTCATGGAGAAGGGTTGAGTTGGATTTGGCTCGGAATTATTAGCTTGGGTGGAGTGTCTTTGAGTTTTTCCTTTGTCAAGATAGATTGTGAATATTATCATATCTGTGCTCTCAGAATTCTTGGAATGGAAGTGTGTGGGGAACAAAGAACAGTTGGAAGGGATATTACGACATCAAGGTCATGGTTGTAATCTCTCTTTAACATTTAATACGATACAGTAATATGATTCTTTCCTATAAATCTTTTTGTGTTTTATTGTATGATTCCTTGATCACATACAGAGGTTTATATTGAGTTTATGTTATTACTATCACTTTGGTTGGTTGTATTCTTTTGCAGGATCATCATTGTATGAGAATTGGAATGAAGTTAGGATGGTGATGGTGAGAGGAAGTGGCATTTAAATGGTATTTCACCCATCCCTCTTTAGTTAGTAAATTCAATATTTAAAACTTAAGGAAAGCGTCATGTTCTGGTGTGTTTTGTTCTAGATCTAGGTGGATCTAGGGAGATCAATTAGTGTCCGCACCTACCAATTTATCCGATAACAATCATATACTCCCTCGGGTTTCATTCCATACAATATATGGAATGGGCTCTTTCCAGTTCTCCTATTTGGTGAGTCATTGTATACAAATTCTGCTGGTGGTAGAATTTGGCCCCACTGATTATGATGCTCAGTGACCAGACTCCTCAGTAAGTTTCCCAAACTTTTGTTTACCACCTCAGTCTATCCATATGTCTGAGTGTGATAGGTTGAGATGAAGGAAAATTTTGTCCCCAACTTCTTCCACAGTGCTCTCCAAAAGTGACCAACAAATTTTGTGTCTTTGTCCGAGACAATGCTTCTGGGTAGTTCGTGAAGTCTCACAACTTCCTTGAAAAACATATTTTCAACATGTGTTGCATCGTTGGTCTTCTGGCATGGGATAAAGTGTGACATATTTGAAAATCTATCCACCACGACAAATATGGAATCAAATTCTCTTTGGGTTCTTGGCAGTCCCAACAAAAAATCTATGCTTATTGCATCCCAAGGCCTCTTTGGTATTGGAAATGGTTGATACAATCTAGTGTTCTTTATTTTTCCTTTTTCATGTTGGAAGATTCTACATCTGTTCACAAAATTTATCACTTATTTTCTCATACCTGGTCAATAGTATGAACTTCTCAACTGTGAAAATGTTTTAACATGGCCGAAATGTCTATCCAATCCTCCACTATGCTTTTCCTTCAAAATTTTATCCCTCATTGAGAATATTGGTATACACAATTGATTTACCTTGAACAAAAATATCTTATGAACCATGCACTCTACCCACTAGCTCCTATCTCTCAGCATAGGATTTCACAATACATATCCTTAAGGTGTTCAAACCCCAAGGTCTTCACCTAAAATTCCTATAGAATCAAACATCTCCCGCTTAATGCATCAATAACTTTGTTAGCATTCCCAACAATATGTTTTATGACAAAAGTAAAATTATGCATAAACTCAACCCATTTTTCATGCCTCTGATTCAATTTTTCCTGTCTAGTTATGAATTATAAATCTTGGTTATCGCTATATAACACAAATTCCTGTCGGACAAGGTAATGTCTCCACTTCTTCAAGGCTTGAATTATGGCATAAAACTCCTTATCGTATGTGGAGTATTTTCTCTTGGTCTCATTCAGCTTCTCACTGAAATAGGCAACAGGTCTATTATCCTGGCTCAAAACTGCTCCAATTGTAGCTCCACTTACATCTCACCTAAAATGTATTTTCAAAATTTGGCAAGACCGAAATTGGTCATTCTGTTATTTTATCCTTCAATATATTGAATATCTTCTCGGCCTCCTCTGTCCATTTAAAATAATTGTTCTTCTTCTTCACTATATCCATCATTGGTGCACAAATCCCACTGAAGTCTCCAATGAACTTCCTATAGAAACTTTCTAATCCATGGAATCTTCTTAACTCAAACATGCTTCTTGGTGACGACCTCTTTGATTTATCTCACCTTCTTTGAATCCATCTTTAGTTCATTTGAAGAGATCACAAAACCCAAGTAAATGAGTTATTATTTCATAAAAGAGGACTTCTTCAGATTTATCAAAAACTTCTCCTGTTGTAGTCTCCTCATCACTAGTGTTAGGTGTCTCAAATTCTCCTCTTTAGTCCTGCTAAATATTAGTATATCATCCAGATATACAACCATAAACTTGCCAATGAAATCTTTCAGTATTTCTTTCATCAACCTCATGAAAGTACTCGGTGCATTTGTTAAGCCAAATGGCATGACAATCCACTCATGCAAACCTTCATTTGTCTTAAAGGTTGTCTTCCACTCATTACCTTCACTCATTCTAATCTGGTGATATCCACTTTTCAAATCTAGTTTATAAAATAAATTTTCTCCACTCAAACAGTCCATTAAATCATCCATTATTGTAAAGGAAATCTATACCTAATTGTGATCTTGTTAATGGATCTTGAGTCTGTACACATTCTCCATCCTCCATACTTCTTTGGACTCAACAAAGTTGGTACTATGCATGGACTCAAGCTCTCTCTGACCAAACCCTTGTCTAACAATTCATGGACTTGGTTCTTTACCTCATCATTCTATCGAGGTGTCAATCTGTATGTTGCTTTGTTTGGAAGACTTTATCTTGGTATCAAGTCAATATGGTGTTTGATACTTATGATGAGTGACAATGAGTTAGGTAGATCATCCACCACTATGTCAACAAAATTATCCAACAATTCCTAAACTTCTTCAAAAAAATCCTCCATTGAAGTACTTGTAAGGATAACCCTGGGTTTCCTCACCACAACGAACTGCATCTCTTGTTCCTTCTTGACTTATTTCAGGAGTTACTTCCCGCTCATGAGAAGTATGATTGTGTTGACTTCCTCTTTCACTTTCTTCTCCTCTATTGGCAACAACATGTGTGTTCTACCATTCTTCTCTAAGGTGTATGTATTCTTCCTCGCATCATGAATGAAATTCCTGTCAAACTGCCATGGTCTTCCCAACAAAATATGGCCTACATCCATCGGAATTACATCACATGGAATTTCATTTTTATATCCTCCTATCTTAAATTCAACCAAGCATTGTTTAGTAACCATTACCTGGTGTCCTCTCTGCAACCATGAGACTTTGTGTGGTTTTGGATGTGCAGTTGTCTCCAGCTCCAATTTCTCCACCATCTCTGTGGATACTAAGTTATCAATGCTCCCACTGTCAATTATCACCTTGCATACTCTATCTTTATTCTTGAAATATGTTTTGAAGAGATTGTTCCTCTGCACTAGATTTTCAACTTCTGCCTTTGGTTATAAGAGAACCTTCTTCATCATCAGGGATGTTCCATGATTTTCTCCTTCTACTTCAACATTCCTTCTCTATGCTTCTGAAATGTGAGCTTCTCCTCCTCCTTATTTCTTTTTCTCGGGACATTCCCAAGACACGTGCCCTATATTTCCACAAACATAACATCTTGCTTCTCCTCCTCCTCTTCTTCCTCTTCCTCTAGAAGAAATTCTTCCACCACCCTGTCTTCCTCGGGAACTTCCTCCTCTTTCCGAGTGACTATGATTTCTCAATCTCTTCATTAGACTTATGTGCCTTGTCATGGGTAACTACCTTGCCTCTTTTTATGGTTTTGATTTTACCTCTTCCTTGTTGGATTTGTTTTCTGGCCAACTTCTCCTCTACCTTCAGTGAAAACTAATAAGAGTCCTCCACTGTCCTTTCTGACATCATGCTGATCTCATCCTAGATTTCATACCTCAAGCCATTTATATATATGGAAACTTTTTCTTCATCTTTCTCTCTTTGCCCAGTTCTAATGTTCATCTTGTAGAACTCCTATATGTACTCCTTAATTGTCATACCTTTCTGTCTCAGGTTCTGCAACTTCCTGAATAGATTCATATGATAATATTTGGGCATGAACTTATCCTTCAGCTTGGCTACCATTCTATCCCAATTATTTATCTCATGTTTTCCTTTGATTCTCCTCTCAGCATGTAGTTCATCCCACCATAGTCTTTCATGTCCTTTTATCCCGATGACAACATGTCTCACCCTTTTCTCCTCATCAATGTCTTCATAGTTGAAATATTTATCCATGGATCTTATCCAATCTAGAAGCTCTTCAACATCCAAATTACCTTCATACATTGGGACCTCTATCTTGGTTCTACCTCCCAATATGACAATGAATCGTAGCAAGAGTTCTTCGACAACATTCTCTCTTGCATCTTCTTCGACTTCTACTTCTTCACTCTTTGCATCGCTGATGTCTCCAGCATTAGGTTCTCGTCTCTGCACTACCTCCATCATCTCTAATCTTGCACGAAGTTCTCACATCTCCCTTTCTACAGATCGATTGGCTAAGGGTGGCTCCCCTCATCTCCTCGACAAAATTTTCTTGACTGTCTGTCACACATAGAGTACAACTTCAAGTTCTTTTGTCTCTTCTCCTTTGCCTATTGTCTTCAAGAACAATTTCTACTCTGATACCATTTAATGTAGACCCCCTTTCTCTCCTAAGGGCCGTGCGACCTCCTAGTCTAGGATCGATCAAGAAACCAAGTATGATTTAATTTTAGGTCCCTCAAGGATGTTCAATCAACTGAATAGGCCCCCTTCTTCTTAAGGAACGGGTTCTATGGAACCCATGGACTTCTCCTTAATGCTTTTAAATATTTAGTGTAGATAGGTGTTAGCTCTTCTCTGGCTAAGCCCCTTCCCTCATGTGACCACTGGAAGTGACCACTCACTTAAGAGAAAGGAAGTTTGTGACTTCACGTTTCACATCGCCATAATTTTTTCTACCTCCGTTCTCTCGAGTTTCAAACTCTGAACTCGTGAGTTTTGCATGCTAGATCAATGGTCCACAATCCCCATGATCTGACAATCCTGATATTCTTTTTGTGTATCAGGAATTTGCATTTCGCAAAGTTGGAGGACCATTCACCTCCCTTCTCCCGATATCTAAACTTTCGATACCTCCTTCCCTTGAAATGAATCAATCGTTCAAATCTTTCCTCAATCTGACGGCTCAGATCAAATCGCAAAATCAAATTTTTCGAGTTCTCAAAACTCTTACCTCTGACTTCCTGAGTTGTGAACTCCCTCCAAGACCAGATCTATGGTCCATGATATTCCTTTGATCGAAGGTTTCGATCAAGTCGCAAAATCAGACTTCGTGAGATCTCACAATCTTTACCTTTGGCTTAGGCTTTCTTCTAACTTAGAAGATTTCGAAAGATTCAAAGGTTCTTACCTTTGTCTTCCTGCAAGTCCGTTTCTTGGATCTCGTTAACACTTATGAAAAGAGATATTCCTTTTGAGCTTCTTCTCATGAAGACTTTGAATTCTCGTACACTCCTTTCATTTTAGGGATTTCGATAACTCGGATCCAAAGGATTTCTCGAAGAGAAATTCCTCTCGCCCTCCTAGCATTCTCCTTTTTCTTTCTGCATGCTCTGCAACAAATTCTTACACAGGTTTGAGTTCATGTGGATGGATGTGCACACCTTGAAATAGTCACTTTTCACTTCTTTCAAAGGGAAAGTTTCGTGCTATCTCTTCTGAGCTTCAGAACCAAAAAAGATCCCGTCAACGCATTGCTTGTGTTTTGTGTGCACACCTTGCACCACTCGACAAAAGAGAAACAATTGAAACTTATCCTAACTTTCATAGTTCCATCTACTCATAAAGAAATTAATTCATTCATGAAACCAAAATAACAGATAATTACAAACAGTGTCCACACCATGCATTGAGTCAATTTTCCTCTGTTATATTCAAAAATGAAAATGGCTACAACTGAAATCAAACAAACAACTAAAATTCATAAACCTCCTACTAACTTGCATCTAGCCTCATTTGGGTGTACAAAACCTTTATTTATCTTAGAGGGTTCTTAGGGTTCACCCCGACTACTTTTCTAGTGAAAACCTATCCTATGGCTATCTTATTCCAGTTGCATTCCAGAGCCAGAGTGGAAACTCCCACTTTGCTTGCGATCGTTCAAGCATGCCTCAAACGATTTTTATGATGTTGAGTTCATGCGTGCTTCAAAATATTATTCTATCTCTGAGTTAAAGCATGCTTCAAAATATCCACTGTGACTACCAGCGTTGATATTTCAAAAATATTCCTAGGCATTGAGTGGTCCTACTTCTTGTTCTTGCTAACGATGCTCCTGCATCACTAGTGCATTTTTTAAGACAAAGGGCATGACTATCCATTCGAAGAGACCTTCTTTAGATTTGAAATTTTTCTTCCATACATCAATCGTTTCGATGGGAACCTGGTAGTAGCCAAAATTTAGGTCAATCTTGTTGAAGAAATTTTCCCCCTTGAGTTGGTCAAGAAGGTCATCAATTCAAGGAACTGGGTATTGCTTCTTGATTGTGATTTTTTTAAATGCTTTGTATTCAATGTAGATATGTTAGGTCCCATCTTTCTTTTGCACTAGTACAATCAAGCCTCTACAAGGGGAGGAGTTAGGTTTGATGTGCCCCTTTTGAAAGAAATATTGGATCTGACACTTGATTTCATCATTTTCCATCAACGAGCGATGATAGAATGGTCCATTAGGCAGAGGTGCACCCGGGGTTAGATCAATTAGATGATTGACTTGGCAGTGCATCAGTACCCTAGTGGTTGAGGAGAAGATGTCTCTATACTCTTCCATGATCCCATCCACTTTATTTTGTTGTAAAGAGAGGCTTTGTGTAGAGGCCAAATATGTGGCAGTGACCTTCTGCTTATTGTGAGCATGGATCACAAAGAAGACAAACTTCTCGGTCTATAAAATGACTTTATTTCATTTCTTAGAAAATATTAAAGAAATAGCGGTAGGCGGCGCTACCTATGGTATCCTATACAATTGTCTACCCAAAGTAATAATAAAACTGTGGGGTATATAATCATACACAGCATGTCACTTCCACAGATATGGTTGTCCTAAAATAACATCACAAACCTCAAGAGGAGAAATATCACAGAATACCTCATCTCTGAATGGCTTCATGTCATACGGTAGATGACATTGTTCGTTGATGTGAATATTTCTTCCTTGGTGAAGCCAATCGATGGTGTAGGGTTTCACTTGCAGTGTCATCAGCAATTCCAACCACTTGATGACCTCTGTTGATATCAGGTTCCTATGACTGTCATTATAGACAATGAAATTAAACAGAGCTCGCTTTACCCACATCTGTGACTGAAAGAGGCAATCCCCTTCCTCTAGTTCTTATGGTTTTCTTCATTGAACTTCTATGGTAGCGATAGTGGCAATGGGTTTGACATTAATATTCTACTTCCCTCCTTATGGATTTGATTTAGAGTCATAATATGCCTCTGACTCAGAAGCTTTAAGCTCGACCACCAATGACTTCTTGGAGTGACATTCTTTGGTGTTGAGCAAAGGGATTGTATGGTATTCACACCACTTTTCCACATCCTTCTTTGACTTCTCATTGCCCTTCTTGTGTTATGGCTTGGATTGGTTTTCCTGAGAGTGGCCATATTTTCCTTGTCCCTTGCATTGTGGGTTGGGGACACCTTTTCCCTTCTTCATCTTTGAGGAGTTTGCATATCCAAACTCTCACCTCTTCTGCTTAATTGTTTTCTCGATCTTGACATCATATCTATAAGCCAGACATAATGATGCAATTTCTAGAAAATCCATTTCTATTTAAATGTATCTATGCACACAACCGCAGTATTTGAACACCAAGTTCCTTTCATAGTCTTTTATACCCAATTTGTTGCATAGGGTATGAAAAATATTGGTGAAATATAGTACTACCTGGTCCCTTTCCTAACACAGCATGGACCATCTTGTGTATTGGTCCTTGTAGCTTCCAATAGTATAGTAATATTCTTTAATGGAATCCATGAAGGAACCCCATGTGGGGGAGACTAAAAATATTGAAGACTCCTCTATGGACCCTTTCTTAGAGTAATTATCCCACCAGTCCTTAACATGGGGGATGTCCTTGAGGAGTGCAAAAGTAATATTTTTCCTATTGGAAAAATTGTGGACTGAAAAATACCCTTCGATCAGATTCAACCATTTATCTACAACATCTGCATCTATCAGTCCTTCAAATAATGGAATATCAAAATTTACTTGTACCTTGAAGGGGGTTGCATGGCCGTTGATGAAGATGCATCTCTTGTGGGAATTCATCGAAGTATCTGTACAAAGTTGTCCATCATTTCGTTCCTTTGTCATGTAAGGGCTTCCTCAAGCAACATTTTAAAAGTATCTCTTGCTCCATCATCTTTCTTCTCATCCCCCATGGATTTTATTCAGGCTCGACATGACCAATCTTGAAAAGGATTGACTGGTTCAAGTCCTAACTTCTTGTACCTAGATTTTATCGAGGACATGCATGAAGAAAAATAAATGAAGAGAAGACTACTTTGATACTACTGATCCTGATTTATGAGAAGAATGAAATGAGTAACAGACTAAATACAATAACACAAAGCTACGGAGAACAACAACATATATCCATTGAACAATATCTTCTATTGAATAAATAAAATAGGTTGAAATTGTAAAAATCTAGAACTGAAAACAACTTGCTCGAATGGTGGTAGTTATATCTAAGAAGAGATGTGGCTGCTACGTGCATCCGTTTGACAAAAATGTTTATAGTGGGATTCCAGAGGCCTTGTTAACATTACTCATGAATTCCAAATCCATAGACATTCAAAAACCTAACCCTAGGAGATGAAACGCCAAAATTTATGTGGGTCGTGATGGGTAAGTTGGTAACTCAACATCCCAGGGTTGTCACTTTTTCATACGACCTCCATTTTAGGAGCGTGATATCCTGTTGGAAATGTCTTTTCAAGAACTACACATTATGTCATCAAACTCTAACTATGTTTATAGTTTGACTGTGGCAAGCCAAAAAAACATTGTTTAGGGCCCCAAAATGGCCCTAGAAGTACAAAAAGATGTACTGACATGAAAAAATCCAAAATAATCTAGTTGGATTCGATGGGATTCCACCAACCTCCCCCTGGAATCTGTGTAGGGATTTAGACAACCCCAAAAGTATAGAATCCACAATTATAAATAATTACAAAAGAACGTGTTGAACTAAAAATTGTCAAGAGGAGCCAGTTAGAATAGGTGGGTGGCCACCAATATCCACCTGGATCACATGCGCACTAATCCATATCATAGAAATACCACACATAAAAGGAGAGGATGATTATTCTCAGTGTAGTCTTATAATAGAAGAACCGGTAAGTCCTACTTAGGATGGATCTTGTGTCGAATCCACGACCATGTGTGCGACACCCAGATCTGAGGTAACATTTGAAGATTTTTCAAAATCACTTATAGTCAATAGAGGAAGTTAGAATAGTAGTATCCAAAGTAGTGGAAGAAATGTGTCAATTAAGAGTCGACCAAAATTACCAAGGGGAGGTACTATGAAAAATAACAAGATAGGGTTAGATAATACCTTGACAATTACTGATTTCCATGGACTTGGGTCGGAGGATCTAGAAAAACATCAATTTGTATGTGAGTAAATCCAAGATGAGGATACCAATATTTCACAGTTAACAACAACATTTAGACTCTACACATTAATATGGTATATGAAACTGTAGAGTACTACGCTAGCAGGTTAAGTGAGGAATTTGGTAGAAATTTGACAAGCATTATTGAATAAGTTCAAGTGTTGGATCATGTTGTCATTGATGCCAATGGTTTGATTGATTGATGTCATTTATTGATGTCAAGTGATTGATTGATGTCAAAGGATTGATTTATTGATGATTGATGTAATATAA
>JZKD02S0057851.1:764152-780783 GCA_000966675.3 Picea glauca | reverse complement strand
GGGTAAAAACCTCTTTTTCTTTATATGATAAGTATTATCTACATTCTTTACATTATCATACATATGAGCACCAACTCATTGTGAGGATACAACCTCTATTTTTGCAAGCTGCAACCTGCTAAGAGCACCAACTCTCTGTTTTCTCTAGCACCCACTAGAAGGGAGCACCAATCCCTTGGTTTCTCTTGCACCAACTAGAAGGAAGCACCAACTCCCTGGTTTCTCTAGCACCAACTAGAACGAAGCACCAACTCCCTATGTTCAAGCACCCACTTGAACCTTTGAGGACACCAGTCCTCCCTAGCACCTCCCAACCACCCTGAATTATTAATTCTTCGTTACTAAAACTTATTACAGCAATATAAAATTATTCAATGTCTTACCAGCCTTGACATTGTTCTATTACACTGCTCTGCCCTATTTGCATCAGTGTCTTTTGCACACCCCTAACAATTTCTGTTCTTCTTCCTTTTATGCTCTATGCGCCATATCCCTTCAATGCACCATTCCTCGACTGTGCATTTCTGCTCCTTCATTCTGCCTCCTTGTACACACCTAAATTCTTCTACACAGTGACAACAACCCTAATCTCTTCTTTGTTGCACATTCTTATAGTCCCTATGCTCCTTGTGCATGCAATATTTTCCATGCCTCTGCATGCTCATGCCCTCACCAATCTCCTCCACATCTAGAGTGTTTTTTTTTTTGCCTAATCATCGAAACTCTTCAGCTTCTCTAGTGGTTCCCACCACGCATTTAGCATCACTAGGTGTTCTGCTGAGATTCCTCAACCTCTCTGGTAGTTGAGACTCATCGTCTTCTCTGGCACAGTCGATCTTATGCCACTTAAATGCTCATCCATATGTCAATCCCCCTAAGAATCATCTTACTTCATTGGACGAAGCTTAGAGACTCTTCATCTCCTCTGGCGATCACACAAAGGTCTCTTCGAATTTTCTAGCAGATACCATCAATGGTTTCTATCAGTTACACTATGAGCCGCAAAAGTAGCCCTGCGATCTTGTTCAACTTCACTTGCATTGTTGGACTGAATTCATAGAAACTTGCGTTTACTTCACCATTTCGCACTTTCTCATTTCGAGATCCCTGTGGTAATGATTTCATTACTCTCCATGTCCCGATCCCCAAAACTCTGAACTGGAGCTTATCTGAACTAGCTCCTTCCTTCATCTTCCACCGATGTGACCAATGGCTGCGACCACATATTGAGCCAAAACATGTTTCGCATTTTGGCATTTCAGGATTTTGGCACTCCCATGGTAGAGTCTCTTGATGCTCCATGTCCTGATATCTGAAGCTCTGAAATGGATTCGGATCAACGGTCCACACTCTAAGTGATTCGATGGTTCTGATGTCTTCATGATTTCGCATATTGCGATTTCAAGGTTCGTGACTTCGGGACTACTATGGTAGGAGTTCTTTAACATCTCCATCTCCTGATTTCTAAAACTCCAAAATGGACTAGGATCAACAGTCCAGATCAAACCTTGATCTGATGGCTCAGATTAAGTCACGATTTCGCACATCGCGATTTCGGGATTCCTGCGGTTAATATTCTTTGACATCTCCAACTCTCGATCCGTGAAACTATGAAAGGGACTGGGATCAACGGTCCAGATCAAACCTTGATCTAACGGCTCAGATTAAGTCATGATTTCACATATCACAATTTTGGGATTCCTGTGGTTAATATTCTTTGACATCTCCAACTCTCGATCTGCAAAACTCTGAAATGGACTGGGATCAACGGTGCAGATCAAACCTTTATCAGATGGCTCAGATTATTTCATAATTTCTCATATCGCGATTTCGAGAGGTTAGGGAACCCCGTTCCTTTGACTCTCCAGTCAGGGAAATGACGAGCTTTCCCCACATGTGCTGCATGAAGATGGATGGTCCTCCTTCTTTCAGGATTTTGTGATCCCTCTACTCCTTGCACTTTAAATAACATGCAGGTTCTCCTTGATCCAACGATCACAGTTGTCGCTCTTACCCGATTATCACTGTGTTGTTGATCATCACTGTTGTACTCAAGCCATCATCGTTGTTGTACTTGCCATCAATGACAAGCATACGCTGCTTGTAAAACATGCCAACAAAATATGTAAGGATTATATACCATAGGAACTAGTTGAATCGTGCATAGCAGCTGCTCACTCGTCCCAGATATTTTTCTATCACCATAGCCTCCCAACTTCTACACACAACTTTCAGGCTATCATGTGATTTGTAGGGAACTCTCACCAAGAACTTTAGAACGATATCCTTCATCAGAACCTCCATTAGACCACTTCAAGCATGCCTATTTCCTTATTTTAAATCTTTACACAGATCTTAACATAAAGTTGTAAATATGAAAGTGAGTCTACCATAAATCTGAGTTAAATATATAAAGTGTGAAGTGAAGGTATCACAGACTAAAAATGAAGTTATTATCAAACCAAGTTAAATGTTACTTAATAATAATAATAATAATAATAATAATAATAATAATTTATTTTTAAGGTCATGGTCAAGGCATAACCCCTTGTTTGTGGGATAAGGGATCTCCTCCATCTAGCTATTTGACGGGTACTGTAGTCTTTGAATTTAATATTGATGGATTAATTCACAAGTTTCCTTATAATTTTCCCCTAAATACGAAGCATATCTATGCATTTAATATTAATTTGACTCTCTATACTTTGATCATATTAAAAAATATTACATTATATAATAATAAGTTTTATTTAAGTTATTTAACTCTATTATTAAAGGGATTAACCCCAACAATTTATTTTTAATATAATTTTTATTAAAAGTAATAATTGTAATGGATTAATAGGAGAAAGAATTTTGATTAGTAATTTTTTTAAAGGATTTTCTATGATTTAAGATAATCAAAATTGTCAAAATTTTAAAAAATGGTAAAGGTAAAGTTGTACTTTGATCTAGTCAATTTTGGTCCCTATAAAATGGGCCAAAACCCTTGAACAATCAATCTAAGTATTCTTAAAATTGGTAAAATATTTTATGAACAAACTTCCATGGTCAAAGTTCCCATTAATCAAGTGGAATTATAACTTATGGTAAAATTCCTATTAAATTTAGGGAAAATTCTCAAATGAAGAGAAAATTTATCACATCTTATCTCACTTCTATCAAATGTATTTTTCTATTGCCATGTTAATAATACATTAATTACTTTTTAAAACCCTTTATTAGGTGGAAAGACCAACCATAACACACAAAATTTAATCAAAATACTTATACTCATTTGACATGTGAGCCATCCATTAGTTTAATAAAATCTTAAGAAAAATTATTGGTATTATTATTATTATTAAACATGGAGTAGTGAATTATCTTAAGTTATAGATTCCTAGTAAGGAGCTCAAGGAGAAGGGCCAACTAGCGAATGTTTATTCATGTAAATGTTGTAAGCATACTTTTATGGACAAAAGTTATGTAAATAGTAATGTTAGAATATAATATTTAATGGTTTAATATATATGTGGACATGATGATAGGGCCTCTCATTCCACTAAGCATACCCAAAAATAGGGTCTATATGAAACTAATCATCTAATGCCAAGTGGCATCTTAAGTTATTATCTACATTCCATCATATGACTTAAATGAACCCAATAAGCTCCTTTTACTTGTAAAGCTAATCATGTAATGCATGTATATGGTTGGTGAGGCTTCATGTCGTTATTGAGCATGGGTTGAGCAAAACCATCATGGGATAAATGTAAGAATACTTCATTCTCCTATCAAACAAAAAGTTAGACATTGTACACTAATCTCTCTTACTCACCGTTCTCACATTCAAGATTTCCAAGTCCCAACCTACATTTTCCATTCACTGTTATTAACTAGAAATTTTAAGATGACCAAAAATGAATGTTGTGAAAGGGGAATTTGCAAACCTTAAGGAAGAGCTAGAGAGGCTATATATGATTATATAGGGTGGGGACATTAGGAATCCTTCAACCATAGATTATTGATGTGAATTGGGTGTTTGAGAGATAAGTTGTATTTTTCAGGTTATTCCCAAAAGATATTCAACATATTGGACTCTTTCTTCCTAAATAAAGAGCATTGGATTCTTAGACGAATATCCCAGATGGGAAATTAATAAAAGAAGGGTAAGATATTCTTTGTGTTTTGTACGACAATGGTAGATAGTCTGATGGCTATTTGATGACTAGATGAGATGCCTAGTGATAGGGATTCCACTCATTAGCCTTAGAATATGTATTTTTCCTTATTATTTTGGTAAGAGAGTATTATTTTGGTTTGGAGAGTGATGAATATTTTTTGTTTCTTATTTTCAATAAATAATTGATTTAGTCTCATATTCTTGTGACTAGTTGACATGTTATCACCAACTAGAACTTTTGTTGTATTTTCATTGCTATTTTTTAGGATCTTTCCTCTTGTTGATGTTTTGGTAGTTGCAAGAGGTATTAACCTCCATGTGTAACCTATGGATTAGAATAGAGTATTCTAGAAGCAAGCGAACCATTAAACAGATGTGTGGAAACCCAAAAATACAAGTCGACCTAATAGAATAAATAATATTAGAACATTATCTTCCAGAAATAAAAGTCGGCTCCATAGAAAAAGGATAAACATAAAATATAATTACCAGAAAGTCAGGTCAAACCTACCAGAAAAGTCACTGGGTAGATCAATATAAATAGAGGATATTTTATCTCATTTGTACACCGAGTCAGAGCACAAGTGTTGTGGAGAGATGCAGTTGTGGAGGAATAAGGGTGCATGGTCATCTCTCCATCTTGGTATCTCTCTTGGTGATTCTCTTGGTGACATTCTTGGTGATTCTCTTGGTGACATTCTTGGTGATACTCTTGGTGATATTCTTGCTAAGTATAATGCAATTCTGAGAGAGTAGTGCAGTTGTAGCTGCTGTATTTCTGTATGGTACTTTTTCGGTGGATATGGAGACTCTCTCTTTTGTGCACTACACTTGGAGAAGGAGTGCTCTAATTGTCTTGAGATTTTGTTGCAGATAGCACCTAGGGTTTATCTATTGGTTCTGGAGTATTCTTGTTGGAATTATTCTATCCAAAGGTTAGTGTGCTCGGGGGTGGCATATGTGAATGCCTATGGTTGGGTGACAATGATGTGACATTTTCTATGGTTAAACAAATATACCAAAATTTCAACATGGAATTAGAGAAGGTTTTCTTCATAACAGTCTAGCTGTTGGAAGGACAATCCTTGATTTCCCCCATTTTCAATCTCATTGAAAACTTACTAAACCCACTAAGAATATCACCTAAGAAGGGTGCATCACTTCCCCAGATCAGATCTGTTAATTTATAAAGTTGATAAATTAGGCTTTCCTCATAAAATCCTAGGTTTGTAGTGCCAGTTCCTTCATGTCAATTCCTTCATGCCAGTTCCTTTGTTCCATTTGCAGTGCTAGTTGTAGCATCAGTTGTAGTGCCAGTTGTAGCACCAGTTTCAACACCATTTTCAATGCCAACACTAGCTGCAATACCTATTGCAGTGAATTTTTTTGTGAAGTATTGGGACTAACTTTTGGTTGTCTTAGTGCACCTTACCCTAATGCATCTCTAGATATCTTCATATTTCCAGTTGGAGAACCTTGAAATTTTTGGGTTCATCGTTTCCTGTCATTGTTGTTGGATGTTGTCATTGTTTTTGGAGGTTCCACTATTGCCAGAGGCATGTACTTGTATATGTTTAATTAGTTGATCTAAATTAATTTGATAATAACATGGAGACATAAATATAGCAGATATACAAAAAGGAAATATACAGATATATTGAAAGAAATAGAGAAATATAATGTAAACCAACTTCTATTAATTAACAAGAGAGAAAAACACTGTAGAACACAAACTAGAAGAATGGGGTAGCCTATCTCTGAAAATAAAGAGATGTTGGTTGCACTTCATTTGCAACAAGCTTTACATCACACTCCATTTCCTTCTTAAAGGGCCTCCTTCACCTCAATTATATATGAGAGAGTGAGAGGAGAACAATTTCCATGATGAATGTGGGATAAATTGGACTAAGTTTATAAAATTCCATAGGCATGTAAAACACTATGACTTCTTGGGCAGTCACCCATCCCAATACTACTCTAGCTTGAGCACGCTTAACTGTAGATTTCTAATGGGATCTAGTGGATTAAAACTATGTTGCAGGCATGTACATAAGACCACTAGGAAATCATTAAATGATGTCTGCAATTAACAAATGAAGATTAAATTACATTCTATTCCCCATCAAAAGGGTGAATATCATGGTTTATCAAAACCACTGGCTCAAAATGGTGATTCAGTGGAAGAGGTGGATGGCCACTGAGATCCATCTGGATCATTCCTCCCCCCTTAGGAAGAAATGGTCCCCATTACATCAAGTTCCCTTGGGAGATAGGGAGACTTCTGCTAAATATGAATGTTGGTGCGTTTCTTTCCTTACTAAAGAAGTTGTTCTTCTTAGCTTATTGAAGGGTGTCGTGAACCTGTTGTTGGAAGGGTTCGATTCGGTCAACCAATATAGCTACATGATCTAACCGAGTGTGGGAGGAATCTATCGGTGAAGATGAAACATGAAGAGTATGAAGGGTCGAATCCAATTGTGCACCGGTTGCGGGGCATTCTAAAGGATGCATCACTTTGTTTTTATAATTTATTGTGGTGATCTCACTCAAATGGAATGTGTGCGTACATATATATGAGACACACTGATGGTGGTGCTCATTGTAAATTTAACATACTATGCACTTATTCGGGGGTGAGATGAAGCATTTAGGTGCACCACATGAAATTGGAAGAAAAATAGAAAAAAATACCAAATTTCAAGCTAAATTCAATTTTTGTTTGGATGAAAATGAAAATAGGAAGGTAATAAATGATTTACCTGGTGTCTTATGTCCCAAGGAGGCATGGTTTCACCATTGAGAGCAAATAAAAATTCATGTTAATTTCCAAATTTTGGAAATGTGTGGAATCTACCAATGGAGCTATCCAAGTCAGTGTAGATCATCAAAAACATGACATATTAGAAAGGATGGTGAACATTGGTGCTTTCTTGAGATTTTGGAAGCATGGGATGCACTATAACAATGAGAATCAGTTTGGTAATTTTTTATTTTATTTACCCTATCGTGGTGCGCTTGATGAAAGTTAGGAACATCGATGCATAATTTTCAATGGGACTGGTGAGATTTATTCAGTGTGTGTATTTTTTATTATAAAAGCATTGTTAATTTCATGTATGCATCGATGTGTATATACCTTAAAGGCGCACTAAAAAAAAACCTCTACAAAAACTTCAGCCACCCGGCTTCGCTAACAACCTTAGTTATAAACAACTAAGGGATAAAATTTTTAGGGAGGTTCCACAAAAACATATTCAAGAAGGTGTTATCCTTGTAGTGACTGGGCGATAGAAAAATAGTTGATAGTCTTCCCTAACATATGAGAAAAAATCTAGAGGGTCATCTAATTACTTTTAAGATTAGAAATTCTAGAATAATGTGCAACGCTTACTTGAAAAGTTTCATTGTGGTGGGCTCACTAGTGGTGGTTATATGTTGACTAGTAGAGCTCATATGCTATAAAGAGAGGATCAATTATGGTGAGATTTATTTCCTTAAATTGCGTTGATGATTTAGGTTGGTATCTCCATCATGGGGAAGATATAGATTTGGGATATAAAAATATTTTCACCAAGTGCATATATATTATCCCTTAGGTGTTGCTCCACTTCCCACAAGCATCCATAGCCCCGATGGATTCACCATAAAATCACAGACCTTTCTCCACTATTAAGAAACATTCATAACCCCGACAGAGATATCTACATGTCCCCTAGCCTGATCAAGATTTCTTTCCCATTCCTTCCCAATTTATTTAATTTATGCTTAGCATATGGTGGATGGGGAGAGTGGTGGAATTCATTTATCATGATAGGGGATGACTACCAACTATTGAGATTTACTTTGTATGTTTGCTACACTTGGCTAAATAAGATTATCCCTTTTGATGTTTAACCTTTAGAATTTGACACTTCATCTTTCACGTGATTAGTTTCTTAGTGTATGGATGGTTCCTAGTTACATATGATCTACTGACCAACCAACATGCAAGAATGACCATTGATTAAACACTATGTTAAGTCATGGTCTGACTGTTGTCACAATCTTCCAAAATAGTTCTGATTCATCTTTACCAGGACCTTCTAGTTCAACTAATGATCTTAGAAAGAGATGCAGCTTGATTTAGGCATGTTTCTAGTGCAAAGGTGTTTCCTGTATGAGACAAACATAGGTGAGTGATGCAGGAGCATCACTCCACGTCATCAAGCGCCAGCCAACCAGCACACCCAACATGTATTCAATGGAGAGGAGAGGTGCAACCCTCTCACTTTCAAATTTCAAATTTGAAAATGTATTTAATGATTGTAAGGCTGGTTGAGCCAAAATCCATGCATGTACGCAGGATCTAGATAAAGGTTTCCTTAAATGGTTGTAAGGTTGAGATCTAGATCTGATTCAGACTAGACAAACAATCAATGTAATTGAATGTAAATTAATGAGAGATGGTGAGGATGGAGGGAAGAGCTAGAGGAGCCCCCTTTTGTAAAAATATCTTCTTTTGTTTTTTAGAGAGGGGAAAAGAAGAACAGAGAGAATAGGGAGAATAGAGGAATCCGTGACTCTGTTGCAGTCTGAGATCACATTGTAAAGAGGCATTTCATATTTATACAATCATAGCGGCTTTTCCTACATGTTGTTGTTCATTTGTTTGTGAGTTCATGAATGAATGTCTTTATATGTTGATGATATGCTGTAAATGTATGTTATATGTGCATTTCTAGGGATAGACATATTTTTGTATCTAAGAGTTCTTTGATTTCAAGTTTGGATTCTTTGTGGTTTCATGAAAGAATGCATGATGGAGTACTGCGGTCTGTGAAAATCAGTGCAGGAGTGCACTTTTGAATTCTGCAGAGTTCAGACAGAGACATGCTAGAAGGGTGCACTATCTAAAGTCATTGACTCAAGGAGGAAGCCGCAAGGTTGTTGAACACCTTGAAGGAGAAACTTTGCAGAGGAGAGCACAGAGAGGAGAAGCAGAATTGTTGAGAATTCTGTAAAGGCTCTTCCAGGAGGGCATTAAGAAGATGCACAGAATGCATTAAGGAGAACTCTATTTTGAGGTCAATGAGAAGACAGATTCGTTGAGGATTCTGGAGAACTCTGCCAGGTGGGCATTGAGTTGGTATAAGTGTGCACAGAAGGAACTCTTGTTTGAGTTTAGAGAGAAGAGAAGTGTCACTGGGGGAGACACTCACAGGGTTACTGAACACCCTGCAGGCTCAGCAAAGCGTGCTTGAGTAGGAAGTTTCCAAAGGCACTTACATCCCTTCAAGCAGAGAAAGGGATAGAGACACTTTGAGGTTAGATCCATAGATAAGATCAGAATAGATAACACCATTTCATGCAAAGGTCTTGCAAGAGGTTGCGGAGTTTGAAGGAACCTTTGAGGTTCAGAGAAACAAAGATTAGGAAGGATAGTGCCTTAGCGCACCGAGTAACAACAAAGTAAGAAGAAGGTTGAGAAACCTTTTGAGGTTTCATAGTCCACAAAGTTCAGGAGGGATAGAGTTCCTAGAACACAGGCGATATCCAAAGGAATTGAGCTTGTAGAGGAAGCAAAGGTCAAGGCCTTTGAAACTTTAGAAAATCTCCCAACAGGAGGGAGGAAGTTCTCAAGCTCAAGAGGGAGCACAGCTGCTATTAGATCAACTGGAGAGACGATATCTAGACCATCAAGTTTCATGTAAAAACAGTAGGAGGAGAAAGCACACAATGAAGAGAAACAAATCTTGGCCATCAGATCTAGTACAAAGGACCGATAGTCGTCAGATTCAGAGGAAGGCACATAGATATTAACCTCTAGGAGATCGCACGGGAGTAGCAATCGTTAGATGAGAAGAAACATGAGTCGTTGATCCCCCTTTGAAGTGTAATTTCAACATTTTGGAATTTCGGGGTTCGACCTTTCAGTAATTCTGATGACAAGGAGCCGAGGCACTTTATGTTGAAAATCCCAAAGTCATGAAATGAAACATGTCTTTGGAGTAGGACTGTGGTCACAGAGGAAGAAATCACATGGACCAAGATTTGGTCAGGGGAAAATCATCGTTGAGCCCATTTCATCATTTCGACATTTCGGGGTTCGAGAAGTAGAGGAGGCAATGATTTTGGAGTCAAGAGTTTCAAACTCCTAGTTCATGAAATCCTGAAGAGAGAAATGAAAAATTCCCAAAAGGTTGAGGGACAATAGTCGTTGGGCCCCAATCGGATTTTGGGGTTCCGGGACTTAAGAGGTAGAGTTGTATGGTCAACACAAATCCCAAAATCCTGAAGAGAGAAATACTAAAAGTTCAAAGGAGTGATCAAGGTTCAGAGAAAATCCTGAAAGAACATAAGCCGCTGGATCGAGGTAGGTCCACAACCGTCGATCTCGCAAAAGGATAAATTTCAGAGTTTGGTGAATGGAGTGACCAGTGGTTGGGGTCGTTGCATTTCAAACTCCTGGTTACCGAAATCCCAATACATCTAGGACCATTTTATCGAGGGAGGCTCATAGCCGTTGATCTCGTCTAAGGGAGTGATTTCGAGTTTTGGTGTTTGAAGAGTCAACAAACTCGACTCTCTTGCATCGTTGAGTCATGAAATGCAAAAAGCATCTCTTGGCTTGGCCGGAGTTCATATATGGTGGTTGTGTGGAGGTGAAGACTCATGCCTGGTGCATGTTGTGTAGGTGGGGTTTTCGTGAAGGACCTATGGATCAGATTCGTGGGGTTCTAGTGAGGGCCTGAAAGAACTATTTCAGTTCTGTGGATTAGAAGAAGATCGATCCTATGTGGATCTTGGCCCGAGGGTTGGGGTCTGTGTGAATTGTGGTATCAGAGCTTGATTTTATCTGTATATTGTGGGTAGAGGGAGCCAGAGGAAAAGGAAGACAGAGTGTTGAAGCTCTATGATGACTGTTGCAAGGTATGCAATAATCAATTGATAGTCAGGAGGACTGTAGGAAAGGCTGGAAGCACTCACGGTTGCAGAGTGACAACAACAAGTCTGCCAAGAGGGAATATAGGAATAGGAAGATGGATACTGAAGGCCATGGACATAGTGGAAATAAAAACCACCAGTAGCAGAGAAAAGATGAAACAGATAAAGAACTCACTAAAGTGACAAAGAGGATGGAAGAGCTTGCACTGTGGGTGCAACAGAATGCAAAGACACATTGGGTGTATGAATGGCCTCTGAGGAGGAAAGAAAAATGGCCTGTTAAATTTTTTTTGGCCAGGAAACAAAAACAAGAGTTGAAGAAGTGGCTGAGGTATGATGAAAACCTCAGTGATATAGAGCTAGTTCGCATCTATGAGCCAGAAGTTGGAGAAACCCTCACTGATGAGGAAGAGGGATCAGATTCAAATCTCATAAACTGCCAGGAGGGCAGAGATGAATTTTCGAATTGCTAGGTGGGAAATAGAAAGAGATCAATTGAAGGTATCATATACTTCCAGGTGGGAAGAGGAAGAGGAGAAACTCCATATTTCCAGGAGGGCAAGGGAGAGTAGATGAGGCCACATGAGAGTCTCATGAACTTAGAGGATAGTTCAAATCAATGAGGAGTGTTGATGAAGGAAGGTCAGAAATACATTCTGATCATTGGGGGAATTGAAGTATTTCCATGAAGAATCCCAATTGAGGCCAAAGTATGTGTTGCAGAAGCAACAACAGAATAAGGACAACCAACAAAAACTATCATGAAATAAGAAATGGGGTATACATCAGGAGGTACCCTAGTAGAAGGAGAAGAAGATGAGCATTCAGAACAATGGCTCAAAGACTCCAGCCAGGTAGCTGAATCAAATACACCTACATCACTGAAGCTGACAATAGAAGAAGAGCATGAAGATAAGATGCTCACTCCATGGGAGAAGGAGTTAGAAATGATGGAGGATTGGTTGAACCATAAAGAGCCAGTAGATGACTGCCATGAGAGGACAATCATGCAGATGTTAGTAGAGGATAATTCAGAGAAATTTCTCAAAAATTTCAACCAGGGAGCTAAACAAATGATGATTACTGCAATGTCAAGGCATGCAGCAGTAGATGAAGGAAAATTCTAGTTTAAGGAGCAGCTGGAGGAAGATGGAATTTAACTAGCACAAGGCGAAATGGCAGAATCAAGTCTGTCAGAGAAGATGACTGAACAACATATCAGTCAAGAATATAAGACTGTAGAGATGAATTTTTCAGCATGGTGGCAAGTTGAGGCCACAGAGGAAGAGGATAACATGGGGGATCGGGATGATCTACCCATTTGTAGAGAAGAAGTGCAACATAGCAGGCTGCAAAAGGAAAGGCATCCATGGGAGCAGCTGGAAGAGGAGATTGAGAATATTAGAAGGCTGATCTGGAGGTCAGCAGTGGAAACTGCCAATGATGAGGAGCTGAGCAGAGGAGAACCTGCCATAGCTACAGGGCAATAGATGAAGCAACAACAACAAAGCAGTGGAGTAGATGGACAACTCCAAAGAACTGTTTGTTATCCAGGTGGGTTTCAACAAAAGCGATGGGAAGCTCATGAGAAGGAGCTCATGATTTTTGCAGTTGAGGAGTATGATGTAGGAGAATCACTCCATGTCATCAAGCATCATCCAACCAACACACCCAGCACGTATTCAATGGAAAAGAGAGGTGCAACCCTCTCACTTTCAAATTTCAAATTTGAAAATGTATTTAATGATTGTAAGGCTGGTAGAGACAAAATCCATGCATGTACAAAGGATTTAGAAAAAGGTTTCCTTAAATGGTTGTAAGGTTGAGATCTAGATTCAATTCAAACTAGACAACCAATCAATGTAATTGAA
This sequence comes from Picea glauca, assembly GCA_000966675.3. NCBI lineage: Eukaryota > Viridiplantae > Streptophyta > Pinopsida > Pinales > Pinaceae > Picea > Picea glauca. Next base: position 767,823 of record JZKD02S0057851.1, on the reverse strand, counting down.
TGTAAATTAATGAGAGTTGGTGAGGATGGAGGGAAGAGCTCGAGGAGGCCCCTTTTGTAAAAATATCTTCTTTTGTTTCTTAGAGACGGTAAAAGAAGAACAGAGAGAATAGGGAGAAGAGAGGAAGTCATGACTTTGTTGCAGTCTGAGCTCTCATTGTAAAGAGGCATTTCATATTTATACAATCATAGCAGTTTTTCCTACATGTTGTTGTTCATGTGTTTGTGAGTTCATGAATGAATGTATTTATGTGTTGATGATATGTTGTAGATGTATGTTAGATGTGAATTTGTAGGGATAGATAGATTTTCCTATCTGAGATTTATTTGATTTCAAGTTTGGATTCTTTGTGGTTTCATGCAAGAGTGCATGATAGAGTACTCCGGTCTGTGAAAATCAGTGCAGGAGTGCACTTCTGAATTCTGTGGAGTTTAGACAGAGACGTGCCAAAAGGGTGCACCAACTGAAGTCATTGACTCAAGGAGGAAGCCTCAAGGTTGTTGAACACCTTGAAGGAGAAACTGTGAAGAGGAGAGCACAGAGAGGAGAAGCAGAATTGTTGAGAATTCTGTAGAGGCTCTGCTAGGAGGGCATTGAGTAAATGCACAGGATGCATTGAGGATAACTCTATTTTGAGTTTGGTGAGAAGATAAAGTCACTGAGGATTATGGAGAACTCTACCAGGTGGGCATTGAGTTGGTACAAGTGTGCACGGAAGGAACTCTTGTTTGAGTTCAGAGAGAAGAGAAGTGTCACAGGGGGAGACACTCACAGGGTTACTGAACACCCTGCAGGCTCAGCAAAGTGTGCTTGAGCAGGAAGTTTCTAGAGGCACTTACATCCCTTCAAGGAGAGAAAGGGACAGAGACACTTTGAGTTTAGAGCCACATATAAGATTAGAAGAGATAGCACCATTTCATGCAAAGGTCCTGCAAGAGGTTGCAGAGTTTGAAGGAACCTTTGAGGTTTAGAGAAACAAAGCTTAGGAAGGATAGTGCCTTAGCGCACCGAGTAAAAAATGAGTGAGAAGAAGGTTGAGAAACCCTTTGAGGTTTTATAATTGAAAAAACTCAGGAGGGATAGCGTTCCTAGAATGCAGGTGATATCCAAAGGAATTGAGCTCACAAAGGAAGCAAAGGTTGAGGCCTTTGAAACTTCAGAAAATATCCCAAAGGAAGGAAGGCAGTTCTCGAGCTCAGGAGGGAGAAAAATTGTCATTAAATCAGCTGGAGAGATGACATTTGGAACGTTGAGTTTCACATCCAAAGAATAGAAGGAGAAATCACACAAGGAAGAGAAACAAATTTGGGTAATCAGATCTAGTGCAAAGGACCAATAGCCATCGAATCCGGAGGAAGGCGCACAGATTTTAACCTCTGGGAGGTCACGCGGGAGAAGAAACCATTAGATGAGAAGAAATAGGAGTCGTTGGTCCCCCTTTGAAGTGGAATTTCGACATTTTGGCATTTCAGGGTTTGGCATTTCGATAATTCTGATGACAAGGAGCTGAGGCACTTTACGTTGAAAATCCTGAAGTCATGAAACACAACGTGTCTTTGGAGTAGGACTGTGTTCATGGAGGAAGAAGTCACATGGACCGAGATTTAGTCAGGGGAAAATTGTTGTTGAACCCATTTCGGCATTTTAGGGTTTGGGAAGTAGAGGAGGTAGTGATTTTGGAGTCGAGAGTTTCAAATTCTTGGTTCATGAAATCCCGAAGAGAGAAAGGAAAAAATCCCGAAAGGTTGAGGGACAATAGCCATTGGGCCCCAATAGGGTTTCAGGATTTTGGGACTCAAGAGGTAGATTTGTATGGTCAACACAACTCTTGAAATACTGAAGAGAGAAATGCCAAAAGGTCAAAGGAGTGGTCAAGGTTTAGAGAAAATCTCGAATGAACATAAGCCACTGGATCAAGGTAGGCCCACAATTGTCGATCTTGGAAAAGGAGAAATTTTGGAGTTCAGGGAATGGAGTGACCGGTGGTTGGGGTCGTTGCATTTCAAACTCCCAGTTACTGAAATCTCGATACAGCCAGGACCATTTGATCGAGGGAGGCTCATAGCCGTCGATCTCATCTAAGGGAGAGATTTTGGGTTTTGGGGTTTGAAGAGTCAAAAGACTCGACTCTCTTGCATCGTTGAGTCGTGAAATGTGAAAAGCATCGCTTGTCTGGGCCAGAGGTCATATCTGGTGGTCGTGTGGAGGTGAAGACTCATGTCTGGTTCACGTTGTGTAGGTGGGGTTTTCATGAAGGACCTGTGGATTGGATTCTTGGGGTTCCAGTGAGGGCCCGAAAGAATTATTTCAGTTCTGTGGATTAGAAGAATATCAATCCTATGCAGATCTTGGTCCAATGGTTGGGGGTCTGCGTCAGTGATATATCAATATTTCATCAAATATAATTAGGAAATTTAAGAGAAAATTTTTTTAGAGAATGAATAGTCTCCAAGGGAAATGATGATGTGGAATGAAAGAGAGGAGTCGTATTCAAAATTAGAAGATGAACCCAGCCCAAAAATTGCTACAACTGAAAAATGAAAATGACAATTAAATATATGTAGTCAACAAGGGAGAGTATACTAAAAGACATCATAATGTCAATGTTTCCAACATATTTAATAATGTTCATGCATCCTAACACAAAAAGTAGTTTTTCATCCTCTTGAAAATACTATTCCCTATGAAATCCTATGAGCATATCATTTATTATAGATGGGATTCAGTGCTAGCGTTGGTTGAGAATTTCATCTCTTATCTGATTTTCTGAAAACTATCAACTCATATTTGTAGTCTTGTGATTTAGAGAGTAAGGATTGGAAATAAATTCCTTTGATACCCATTGGATGGATTTGCACCAACCTTGTGATATTTCATGGTTTCAACATCTGTGCTCAAATTCTGAATCTAGTGTAACTTGCTCATGTCATCCTAGTTCCAAATCAGGTGTACAATATCAACTGGTAACGCGCACCTACATGGAAAAAACGTTCAATACATGAGGTTGATTTCATCCCCAGATTCTCATAATTGAAATGGATTAAGAAAATCATGTGCAAAAAATAAAAGAAAGAAAAATTTCAAACACAAGTTTGTGATTAAATTTCCCGTCATATCAAATTTTTTGAAACCATTTGTTTTTCTTGAGTTGTTTCCTTCTCTTAAAGTGAGAAAAATATTCAATGAGAGAGGTTTTCACACATATGAAAAACAAACATCATTAATAAAACTGGAGCCAATGATGCATATTTCTTTATTATTAATTTTCAAACAACATTCTTTAACTAATTATCTATTGAAATCCTTATTCAAACACCTAGGTATCTTGTTATGTAGTGATTTCCTTACTACAAATCAAGTTAGCAACTCACAAAAAAAATACACTACTGGAATATTCAACCCAAATATATATAACATAAGCAATACTGGAAACCAAATCATGCACATATAAATACCAATATTTTTGGGTAGGTACCCATGGAAACAAAACCCAAAGGGAAAACCAATACTAAGATGATTTTATTATGATAAAATTAGGGCTCCCGTAATAGGGATAATAACCCACTGAGATAAATACAACTACAGAAAAACCTGGCAAAGTCTTTTCTATTGTACGACCTAGATTTGGCACAGGTTTTGAGGTGTACGTTCCTTTCCTTAATAAAACCTGC
>JZKD02S0057851.1:742742-764102 GCA_000966675.3 Picea glauca | reverse complement strand
TGTATGCTTGCTTCTTGTTATGCTTTCATTATTTATGCTGCATATGTGATCTCATGGCATATTAGGAATCTGGGAGAAAGGAGAGAATGAGTTTCGCTCACTCCACTGATTGAACAAGGAGATCCCTGCATAGAGTGCAGTCGAATTCCTCCACATAAGAGTGTGTAGAGGAGGTGAAATAGGAGAGTTCTCGTTCTCGTGGTTCCTTTCCTTAATAAAACCTGCATATACACACATATATCCACTGAAACCTACCTACACAAACTCAAGGAATGTATATAAAACTTTGTACAACTCGACCCTTTCCTGTGGATTTTCTCTACTAAAACCCACTTATGACTGCCTCTATTCTATATTCTCCTTGACTTGATCTCTATATGGAAGTCCTTCTCCACCTATCCAAGATCTCCTTGAATCATATTCCTTCATGATCCAACCATGTCACACACACAAGTGTCTTCCTCCTTCATCCTAACCTTACTTTTAAAATTTTGACTTAAGATCTAACCTTATTATTCAAAGTGATTGACAATTGGGATTAATTCTCACCTCACTTGAGATCAATGAATAAGATTAAATGCTAATTAATTTTATCATTTTCTTAAATAACTCAACTCTCTAATAAAATCATTTTACTTTAATAATTCCTTTAATTAAAGTAAAGTCTCAAGGTAGAAGGCTTTGAACGACTTCCACATGTCTAGACACTTATACCTGTACAAAAAACTTGTTCGATGCTATCAAACATCAACACTTCCTTGTAGCAAGGAAGGTATTCTGCAACACTACAAGTTTTTTTCTGAATAAAAAAAACTTCCCTTTAATCAAAGGTTTGGTCAAAATATATTCTCATATGTGGAAATATACTACAGCTTCACTACTCCCTTGTGGATCCTATCTCAAATGAAGTGATATATGATCTCTATATGGTTGGACTTATCATGTAGTACTAGATTCTCTAAGAGTTTGACACAAATTTGATTATCACAATAGATCACAGTAGGCTCCAACTCCCAATCAAATAAACTTGTAAGCAATTTGCAAATCCAAATGGCTTCATAACTATCCATACTCACTGCCATGTACTCTTCTTAGTTCAATTTTTTTTTTCTTCTTGTTGAACCATGTAATCACTATTGATCCCAAGATGAAGAAACACCATAAGGTGCTCTTTTTATCGCATGCACTCCCTGCCCAATCCGAGTCTTGATATCCCTGCAAATCCACTCCATCTCCTAAAACATACCTCAATCCATACTCCACTATACCTCTCAAGTACCTAAGCACATGATTTGCTACTATCCAATGCACCTGTCTCGTCTCCACCATGAATTGACTGAAGGTGTTCAAAACAAAATATATATATCACTTGGTGTTTACCAAATACATCAAGGATCCTATCATCTTCCTATATATATTTGGATCCACCAACTCTAAATTTGAAGTGAGAATCTTCTTCAGATTGGTAACCATAGGTGTATCCATCAGTATATATTCCTCCATCCCGAATCTCCTCACGATATCAATTTTCTTATCTCTCCCGATACCTTCCATACCACTAACCCTAATAAATAATGCATCAAGCCAATGTCCATCTCAAACTCAATAGATAAATCTTCTTTTCACCCTGAAATAAACTCCTTCACGCCTGTGAGAAATAAATCATCTATGTACATAACCAAGATGAGTAGATATGCCCCAAGAAGTATGAATTACAAGTTAGGATCCCACTCACTCTTAGTAAATCCCATACTCTGCAAGTATCCATCAATCCTAGAATACCATGCCATGGGTGCCTATTTGAGTCCATACAAGGATTTATTAAGCCTACACACGTGAGAATCCCTCCCATGTACCTCAAATCCATGATATTTATCTATGTATACGTCCTCCTTAATGATCCCATTGAGGACAAATATATTCACATCCATTTGATGAATCCTCCACCTCATAACTAAAGAAACATAAATAAGATCTAGAATAGAAGCATACTTGGTGGCTGGAGATAATTTCTCCTCATAGTCCACTCCCTATTTATGGGAGAACCCTCTCACCACAAACCTCTTCTTGAAATTATGGATGCTACCATCTACAACATGCTTGATCTTGTAGATCCACTTGGAACTCACAATTGACTTCCCCTTCACTCTTGGCACTATGTCCCAAACATCATTCCTCATAAAAGAGGTGTACACCTCTACCATGGCATCTCTCCATACCTATTGATATGATGCTTCCTCAAAATTTGGAGGATCATCATCAATAATGCTACTAATAAGTGCCATATAGTTTAGAAACTTTCTCATAGGCCTGTGCTCTTTCACTGCACTCCTAGGAGTCTCATCAGCATCCATCAATGTCTATAATAGTCATTTAGGTCTCTTGATAGAAATGGAAGGGGATAAATCCTCCTCCCCACCTAAATTCTGACTCGTTTTTGAATGTTTCTCATCTTTCAGATCCGACTACTCCTCGTCCTCTGCCACTACTAATGACTCATGTGATCTCCTAAATTCCAATTTCTCTTCAAACTTAACAATTCTTCTCACAAATCTCTTCCTCTACACTGGAATGAATATGTTGTAAGACTTTGAGGTCTCATTGTACCCCACAAATATACCCTTTTTCCCTAAAGGTTCTAACTTCATCCTCTTCTCCATAGGCATATGGATGTAGAATGGACAACTGGAGATCCTCAAATGTCCTATCTCTAGTTTCACCCCTGAGAATTCCTCATCTAGAGTCTTGTCCCCCACTATCATGTGAGGAATATTGTTATGCACATATACCATTGTGTTACTCACTTTTTCCAAAAGAAACATAGGTAACTCTTGGTCATATATTGTAGGCCTGAAAAAACGGATGATGGACTGATTCTTTCTCTACACAACCCCATTTTGTTGAGGGTTGTATGAGACTGTCAACTCCTTCTTGATCCCTTCCTCCTTGTATAAATCCTTGAAGTCATTGAGGTGTACTCTCCCCCCTTGTCTGAACTAAAGACCTTGATCTTCTTCCTTGTATGGTTCTCCACCTAATCTCTAAACTTTTGAAACCAACTAAAGACCTCATCCTTGGTCTTCATAATGAAGATCTAGGTTTTATTGGAAAAGTTATCAATAAACATCATATATTATGACGATACCTGCACTGATTCTACTAAAATCGAACCACTCACATCCGAATGGATAATATCAAATATCCTCTTGGACCTACTCTCGTTATTTGGAAAAGAAACATTGGCATTATTTCCAAGTGCACACCCTTTGCACACTTCCTGCTACTCAATGATGAAATCTGGAAGACATGTAACAATCCCCCTTAGAATCAACAATTCCCTATAGTGTATGTATCCCAACCTATTGTTCCATAGCTCACATAGGTTTTCACTTTCATGTACCAAATCCTAAACATGCTTTCCATGCAACCTGTATAAAGTTCCCTCACTAACCCCAAAAACCACTGCTACATCCGAGCTAGATTTATTTGGATGTATGAGTACTTTCCCTCTCTGAAAAGTAACAACAAAACCCCTCTCCTCCATAGCTAAGACATAGAGAAAAATATTCTTCAATCCTATTACATAAAGTGCATCCTGGGCATAAAACAAACTTCTTGAATCAAGTTGGAACAAAAGTATTCCCTATCCCTTCACTGCATACATGTCATCATAACCAAGCTCCACATGAACATTTGAGTCCCTCTCCATCATATTACTAAATGTCTCATGTGCTTCCGTCAATGATGAGAGGCACCACTATCCAAGAAACATGCACTCTTGGTAGATGTGTTGTTATAAAGGAAAGAAACTAGTGAAAAATACTGCTCAAACTTTTCTACAAACTCATCTAGCTACATCATTATTGATGTTGTTGTCTACATCTTTCCTTTTCCCTTATTCTTCTCTAGAAACTGAGATGCATAATTTCCATTCTTATTGTAACGACCCTTGATTATTAAGTATAATTAATTTAATAATATAATCCTAAAATATTAGCTAAACTGCATTTATGTCTTAAAATAACATTTCTAATTGATTATTGTTAAATAGTTGTTCATGAGGGTTAATGATTGATTTAATTATTAATTAATTCATTATTTAATAAATCATTAAATTAGTGGTGAATAATAAAATATACTACTAATTTAAGTTACGTTCCCGAAAATGGAAACATATTAATGAATGGGATAAGGCATTTAATAATGGGATAAGGTATTTAATAATGGGATAAGGTATTTAATAATGGGATAAGGTATTTGGTGGGGGAGTTAATGAAGGGAAGGCAGTGAGGGAGGAATAAGGGGGGGAAAGGAGTTTGGAGGAGGGATCATTTCTACGGGAAGTTGGCCATGAGTTTGGAGAGCTCTGAGTATTGCAGAGAGCTGAGAGGGGCTGTGAGATTGGTGTGCTCAAATTGAGGCACAGGATTTGCTGGTTGTGACATATTGATCAGGAAGGCACCGAGTTGCTAGAGGTTTTGGGCTCGGAGGGCCAGGATATCCGTAGATATCCTAGAGCTAGGTTGTTTTCCTAGTTGGCAGGGTGGAAAATAGTTTTGCGCAAATTATTTTCTGTGTTTGCAACAAGACTGGATTGTGTAGCAGGTAGCAGGAGAGCAGCAGCAAGGCAGTTGGCAACACAGATTAGCATCAGGACCAGGTAATCTTGTTAAATTATGCATTTATTTTATTTTTCTATGAATTCATTAATCTTTGATGAATCTAAATTACTGAAGTCGCTGGTATGAATGCCAATATTATGCTGAAAAAAATATTGTCTTAGTTAAGAAATAAATTACTTATGAGGATAACGATGTTTAGATATATATATTTATGGGCATTACACTTATGAAATGATAAACACTTGATTTTACTCAAATCCTTCTTCTTTTATGACTACAATGATCCTCCATCACTGTCACCCTTCTTTATAGAACTCTTTCATTTTCCCTTATTTGTCTTACTTACAAGAGATCAGTTCTCATCACCACTTCCTTTCTCATTGCTCTTAGTCTCCTCCCGAGTCTCTTCTTCGATGAAATCATACCAAACTCTTTTCCAATCTAGGAAATTTTCCCGAGAATATAATACCTTAACAAATGGTTCCCATGATTTGGGAAGACCATTCAATGCCACATTCACAAGCTCTCATCCTTCGTTTTCTCCCCTATGGATGCAAGTTTATCATGTACCTAAGTGATCCTTATGAAATGATTGGTAACATTTTCATATATAGACATCTGCATATATCTGAGTTTATTTCTTAAGACCATATTCATATTCATGTTAGTGATATGGAATAAACCTATTACGGCATCAAACATCTCCTTGGATAATTCTTATCAGATAGGTGAGGATTTACATGATCCTTCACCGAATCTAGTATGATCCTATTAGCTTTTATCTCCTTCTCATGAGATGCTAAAGATGTTAGATCTATTGATGGAACAACTACTTTGTCCACAAACTCCCAAAGGTCATACTCCTTCAATGCTAAAGTAACTCTTTCTTTCCAAGATAAGAAGTTGGATGCTCCATCCAATATATCTTCAACTCTCAGACTTGTTGATGCCATCCCTTAGACCTGATAAATTGTCCTTGAAATAACCTACTACTGAAACTGTCCATGTACTGACATGTACAACCTTGTACACACGTATCATCATTGAAACCCATGTATGTACATGACTATCCTTACTAAAATCCCAGTATATAGGAGACTATGCTTACTGCAAACTATGTATACGTGATTGTCTCCAAAGAAACCTGCATATATACGTTCATATTCATTTTGTAACCTGCATACAATTCTATAAAAATTTAAAACCCTAGTTCTTCCTTAGTACAATTGTTTCCTTGAAATCCATCCTTCGATTTCTACTTGTTGGTTATGTATCTTCTAAGATCTCATGTAGATCTGATAGATACGATATCAACTACTATGGATATGAGATCATATGAGATCTAGCTTCCTCTCAAAGCGACTGCTATAATACCATGTTGAAATCCTTACTCTGACACCTAGGTATATTGCTATCTAATGGTTTCCTTACTATGAATCTAGTTAGCATCTCACAAAACAAAAACAAACTACTGGAATATTCAATCTAAATAAAGATAGTTGAAGAAATATTGGAAACCAAATCATGCACACATAAAAACCAATATTTTTGTGTAGATACCTTTGGAAAAACCATGGAGGGAAAACCAATACTGGGATGGTTTTAATACGATAAAATCAAATCTCTCATAACAAGGATAATATCCCACTGAGAGAAATATAATTGCAGACGAACCTGACAAAGTATGCTATGTTGTATGACCCATATCTAGCATGTTTTTTGAGGTGTACGAGCCTTTCCTTAAGAAAACCCATGTATACATTCTCGTCTCCACTAAAACCCACGTACACAACTGTTGTATCCTTTTAGTCACCTAAATGAGATAAAGAAGGACACTTACAAGTCCATTTGGGTTATCTAGACAAGACAGAGATGAATGCAAGAGTTAGAAACATCAAGCATAAGAAATAAAAAAACAACTAAGCTAATAACAATAAAAGAAACTAAACTAAAGTGCATAAGGATATTCAAATGAAAAGCAAATAACATTCATGCCACCAATGGATAGATTGTATTAGTGGGAAAACACCAAGGCGAAAGGGAGAATTATGGGTCCCCTCTTCCTCCTAGAGAGGGCTCTTGAACTCCCAATGTTTGAGCTCTTCTTACAAATAGCAAACTAGAAGGAAATGGTGAAGAAATCCAAATCTCATTCACTCAAGAGGTGATGTGAATAGCTCAATGAAATGATGCTTGTATGCTCCAATGAGGAAAGAGGTTCCTTATAGGAGAATATAGCCAACATAACAATACAAATATATTCTTGGAAATATAGTGCACCCATGGCCTCTTTTTATAGAAAATATTTGAGGCATTATTCAGCCAGTCTTTAGTGTGAACAAGGAGCCATTTAGGGCACCTCTAGGTCTTTGACCAGCCCCCCACTCAGATTCAGTTCGGATTTGAGGGTCAAATTGACTTGGGAGATGAAGCAGAAGTGGGTGGGAGGCTGACCAAAATCATAAATGTGTCGTTCTGAGGTGTGGGCATTTTTTTGCATCCACAGTCGCACATCGGGCTCATGTGCGCTTCTCCAGCATTTTCGAATGGCGCATGTGTGCGTGCTTCCTTTGTATTCTTAGCACATGTTGATTTTTTAATTGGTTGTATAGTTTTATGCCCTTTGGAAATGGATTTTTTGGGCCATGGATGAACTAATAGGTGTTTGGAGATGCTATATTTCTGTAACCATTTGTGGATGAAATTTTAGTGATAACAGATGCCCCCTGATGTATGAGGTTATGAGGATACATATAGCCAAAATACATCAACGTTTCTTCTATTGAGAGTACCTTTGTAAGAAAGAGTGTTGAGGGGAGTTGTAAGAGTGACTCATTTGAGGGAGAGGGGAACCTGTGGGACCCAAACCTTTCACGAGGTGTGGAAAAATAAAATTGTGTACAAACAAGGTGGGCATGCTCCATGCTCGTGTCATGTAACTAAAAAATGTATAAGACAGAAACTGAAACTGTGTGTTGGTGTAGATGACTACAATTCCCTCCGAGGCATGTGGATAATGGTAGATAACAATTCTAATGATGAATAGACTTTGAAAAGAGGTGATGACACCTATAAGAAGTGTCGAGGATTCACAGGCATTGATTGGCCAACAATTTTCATAGGCCTTCGACAAATATAGAAACAACTGCAAGAGTTGCAAAGTAAGACCCACCTCAACATGAGAAAGTGTTGAATTCGAATGTCGTGGGGGTCAATGACAATAAAGAGCAATGATGGTTCTCTCTATGTTGTCCGAGACTCCTCATTGTGAAGGTAAATGAAATTCAATATATTGTCGCCTATCTGGGAACTGTGTTGATGTCGACAAAAAGGGAGACATGACTCCAAGAAGGGAAGGGATTCATGAAATCTGCTAGATAAGATCAGAAACTGATGAGGAACATGGACGAATTCAATAAATGGTGAGACTTAATACTTCCCTTGGTTGGGGGTATATGTAAAGGATGAGTGGCAGCAGCCGTGAAACTGAATCTAGTGTCAGGGGGATGACTAGACTGGGGTAAATTGTGCCAAAGGCATGAAAAATGGAAAAATGCAGAGATCAAAGGTGTATGAACTGCAATATACTCAGGGTTTATGGATGATGTCAATAAGGGTAAAAAATTCCCCAACCAAGGGCGACAGGGGTTTCTTTGCCGAAAAAGGAAGGTTGCTAAAGGAAACAACAGAAAGCTATGTAAATGTGGGAAACAAAGGTTTTGTACAATTACCAAATGAATAAAGAATAAGTTGGGATAACTCTGAAGATACATAAATGGGTGCCCCGGTGAAAGATGGCTTGTCCGGTGAGGGCGCAAGTTTTTTGGAAACCAGGTGGAGGGTGGGGGCCCCATAGGTGGGTTTATGTATTAGGGAAATGAATGGAGGACAATATATAGATGTGAAAACTAATGGTGGATGAAATGGAGGGTTAATGATACTATGGAGGCACAGTCAAATGGGAACCATAATGAGATTACCCAGGAGTCCATTGTGGGGAAGCTATACAAATGAGGAGAAGGAGCATGCGGCTGATTCTCGGGAATGCGAATACTATTGGGACTCCCATCCCTAGGGGGTGAAAAAAACATGAGTGTCAAAGTTCCAAGGGGGACTATGAATGGGGAAACTCATGTGTGGGAGAGTGCTACTGGGTGACAGTACCAAATTGCAATGGAGGTGACAATACTGCAAAGCCGGATGGGGGGACCCTAGAGGCAAATATTGGAGGGTGTGACTAGGATATGCAATTGATATTCAGAGGGAATGATTACATGCCAGTGTCGATGATATACCTGAAGGGGCAGCATTGATGCATGATGTCCAAGTACCTGCACACATTAAAAATGAATACCTGATGTGAACAATATGTGAAGATAAATAACATATAACAATTATTTGATAATTTTGAATGTGAGCATGCATACCTGAGTGTGTCTTGTAAATTTTCTTCGCTGGGGAAAAGTGAAAATGATAACCCGATGAGAATGACTGTGTAAGTGGCCAAAAATGGTTCGGAAAATGGATCTTATGGGCTCCTGTACCAAAAAGAATGAAAGTGGGGAAAAGTGATTCAATATGGATGGTGGGTCAATAATTCCATACCAGGTTTACTAACACTATGGGCGACCGAGTGGTAGTTTGGTGGGAGGACATGGAATTCCCCTTTTCTCAAGGACTGATGAAGAAATATAATGAATTACATTCATGGGAGCATTGGTATAGAGTTCTGGAGGAAGATCAAGCAAATATGTGTGGTGTTCTGTGGCTAATGTATGGAAGATGTATGGGATAGATGGGAAATGATGAGTCTAATTCCCATATTTAGTGCATATGGAATAGGAAAAATTGGTTCATATATTTTTTTTGCATGTGGTTGATGACTCTGTAGTAGCATGGGACGTACTTTGTGGAGTGGCAAACAAAAGGGGTGCTTGAGGAAGCTGGATAAAACTACGTAGATAAGGAAGAGAAGGACATTTGTGAGTGGGGTGTCCTTTTATTTCACATAAGGTGCAAGGGAATTGAACTCAAGGAGGTAGTGGAGCGATGGGATATTTCTTCTTCCATATACCCCTAGACATAGCAGTTTTGCTAGCGATTGGGTGTGAGTGTGGCATGGCCGTAGTTAGTACTCGAATATGCATCAGGATTCCCTCTAACTGAGGAGGGAGGGATGGTTTAGGAACCACCTTGGGTGGATTTAGATACCATACAGGGGTGGTGACTACCATGTTCGGAAGGGTAAGCATTGCAGCTACTTGGAATTCTTCGACTCCAAGTGAGGGGTCAAAAAAGGGAATTTGGGTAATGGCCTAGGAGACTGTCTCCCAAACTGAGATTTTCCCCTGGAGGGGGGGGGAGGATCCATGATAAGTGGTGCAGTGACACTCTCAGGGAACTCCTAAGGTAGTATTTATTCAACTGGTGGAACTTTGATATGGGGAGGGGACTCAGTGGTAGGAGTCTTGTATCCAATGTCTATTCCTTTAGAGGAAACTACACACACTTGTGCTGAAAAACATGGGTTTAGGAAAGATGGTGCTTCCTGATAAGTGCCCAACATGGATGGGACTTGGAATAATCCAGGGCTAATGTTGGCAACTGGAAAATCATTCGAGCTAACACGAAAAAGGAGGAGGATGTTGTTGATGGTGGCAGAATGGTTAGGCTCATAATGTGTAAGTTGGTCGATGGTGATGATCTTCCCATTATGGGGGAACATCATCGTATGAAACACAAAAGAGGTGATCGTGTTCATAGCATACATGTAGTTGCGTCCGATCTAGATATTGTAATCAAGTTGGGAATTGATAACTTCAATGTCAATGAGGATGGTTTTTCCCCCAAGTTCTATGAGGACATTTTGACAAATCCCTGTGGAAGATGTTGGTCGACCATCATAAGCTCAAAGGGTGATGGTAGAGGGTACTAGATAAGGGGAGCCAATTTTCTGCCATACATGTTTAGACATGATGCATGTGGATGCACCTTCATCGATGATACACCGATAAACTTTAGTTTTCCAGATATTAACTAGTATTTGGAAGCCTACTTGGGTGGTAAGACGTGGTTCTCCACTATCTGATTCAAATGTGATCAGCTGCATGTTAGCTACATCGACTTCCCCCAAGGTAGGAAGAAAGGATTTTTGTTGTGATGGACAGGTTTGGAGGACCTCCAACACAGACATGGCTACAGGAGACTGGGCTAAGTCATCAACCAGACTATAATTATAAGCATCCCTAGCATGAGGGTTATGCACATTCATCCGTAAAGGCATACGTGGTATGCGGGGAATGGGTTCTGCATTAGGATGTGGAATCATCAATGGTTTTCCTATAGTAGCTGGCAGTGTTTCTGAGGTGGTTGGGGTAGAGTTGGGAGGCATACCGTATTGACGGTTGCGGGTTTGCAGAATAATTTTGTCACTGGTGAGGAGGACAGTCTAATCAATCAGATTATTGGGTTGAGTGGCACTTGGGTTTGGATATTTCCCCATTTGTAGTGGGGCAGGCTGCATCTCTTGTTGGGTATTCATCACCCCTTGGTGTGGAATGGGGTTTTGCATCATGGATGGGGGTGGTTGCTACACATATTGTTGTGGGGCCTATTGAGGGGCAGGCAATGTTGGGGGACGTGGTCCGGTTACAGTGTCTTTCATCCATTTAAAGTAAGAAATTTGAGGGCAATGGTGAGTATAATATCCATACTCGCCGCAAAGGGAACAAGGGAAGTTATTTTGAAGATTGTTATTATTATTCCCTTGGAATTTGTTGTTATTTACCACTTGGGGGTTCTGGTTCCCTTGATTCTAGTTTTCCCTAGTAGGTTGGTTATGTTGGGGGTGATTCCCTCCTGGTCTTGGATTATTATTGATTCATTTTTTTCCTTTATTTTTGGCATTATTCGACTAAAGGGTCAGATTTGACATAGTCAGTTGTTAAAATATTTGAAATTGTTGAATGGGAGAGGGTTGAACAAAGTTAACCCTAGCATGTGGTTGTCCTTGTGGTGGAACCATGGGTTGTGGAGGGCCGAGAAAAGGAAAGTACAGATTATTTTGTGGCAATGATCCATAGAGAACATAGGAAGGAATAGTTATTTCACTAGTACTTAGGGTGTAAGTTGAGGTAGAGGGGTTACCAAAACTTTGTTGAATAGTCGGGCATATTGTGGGTGGCAATGGGGGTCCACTTATGGGTGGAGGAAGGGAAACAGGGTATGGTTGTTGATAATGGGGTGGGGGATAATAAGGAGTTCCTCCATATATCTATAGATATTAAGGTGTACCATACATAGGTTGTTTTTGGGGGTGTGGATTGTGGTGAGTTGTGGTACCAATCAATCCATCCGTTGAGTGAGACATTCTAGGTTTTTCCTAGTCAAATGGTATGGGTCTCGAGGTTTCAGGTAGTACCATGTATAAGTATCCTGACTGTACATAGATGAGGTCATACTATTGATCCCTTCTGATGGCTTCTTCTTCAGATTGGGGGAAGGTGGAAGCCACATCTTTGCCGAGGAGGGAGACAAGTGATCTGAGAAACCAATCAAAGCATTGTTGTTTGGTGGTTTCTTCTTTTCATAAACTATGTCATCAACATCATTCATGAATGTGGTCAGAAATATGTGTGGTTGAGGTTTGTTTATAATCGGAGAGTATTTCAATACCATTGTCACGGTGGATTGGTAATTGAAATAAGGTCAAAAATTCTTTGGCTAAAGATTCAAAAGTCTCATGGGACCTTGATTTTTCATCTACATTCCACTTGGTTGATGGGCCAGTGAGTGTGTGTTGAAATAACCTTAATTAGATGGATTCATCCATGATGTTGTTTGAAGAGAACCATAAGTGGAATTTTATGACATGGTTGGAAGGGTCATCTCCTTCCTTTCCTTCAAACTTGGGGATTTCTGAATGTATTTTGGTAGGCATTGCAGGCCATGTGGAGTCATGCAATATAGGATCATTTGTGAGCTTACTTAGATCTTGGATGTTGAGAGAATCCAAGTCTGGCATCTGGAGTGGTGGTGTAGGGTTACTTCTAGCTATGGTGTGGGTGGTGTGTGTACCTAATCTGTGATGGGGGTTAGGTGGGGTTGTACTCCCCCCTTGGGAATAAGTTTACCCCCCACTTCCATGTAAAGGAGAGAGAGTGGATGGTTGACCTTGGGAAGTGGACCCAAGTAAAGTGGAACCAAGAAAAGATGATCCCAAGACATTAGCACTCACAAGGGTGTGAGAAGGTGGAGTTGATGAGTTGGAAAGACTAGTAACTCCCCCTAGAATAGGAGGGAGATTTAGAAAGCGTCTATAATGAAGAGGATTGTGTGCGTCCAATATGATGTCTGACTAGTAAAGTGGATGTGTGTAAATGGTGATGAGAGAAATAAATGAAAAAGAATCTTTGTTTATAATTTTTGGACCTTCAAAATATATCTCAAAATCGTATGTAATCACACGAGCATCATACATAAATCAATTGACAAAGAAACATACAGGTGGGTAGGTATATTTTGTCCACATGTGAGAACAAATAAAAAAAAATCTTTTGTCCTAAAATACATAGCGTCCTTCATCTCAAATAGTACTGGACCTTATAATAGCACTCAATAGTGGGGTATGAAGCCATCAAAAGAGGAACTAGTGAATGATGAAATAATCAATTATAATGAGGGGTAGAGGGTGCATATCCCAAAAGAGATGGAGATATTTCCCAATATCCATAAACAATTTGATCAAGGTACCTCAGTCAAAGTGAGACATTTAGATTTTTGGCCTCAGAAATGGGTCACAGGTTGGATCCCGACCAAGAGGTGGGTGCCTCAAGGGGGGATGCATAGAACAGCCTGACCTCATCCTTCGATCTGTCATGGGTATCTCCCTGCCTTATGTTGTAGTAACACTTGACTTGGAGGATTTAAAAGTTCCCTATTTGTCAAGTTCTATTGTTTGAATATGTGAGAACCAGATAACGAGGAGTTATTTAGATGCCTATCCCCAAGATCCTACCTAGTCCAAAAAAATTATTTTGGCACCTCCTGTGGAGGAAACATTAGTGATTTTTTAGAAAAAAAATTAGATGTAGTTGTTTGAGAGATTGGGGGTGTGAACCAATATCGTTGAAATTAAGTGGGAGTGGATAGTCTCATCAAGAAAAGGGTGGAGCATTTCAGAATCCCTTTGGAGGAAACCTACTTCAACCTCCACGATTCTAGATGAAACTATGTGAGTGAGTAGTGACTTTTTGTGTGAACAAGTGAAAGTGTGCCAAATTTTTAATAATTTAGGTGTCACCTTGCTGCATGTGGACTTCGTGTGGTCCTTACAAGTCTTGATTATGTAATTTACTAAATTCCATTGGTACAACCTTGCGGAATTTTAAAGTACATAGAGAAATAGCATTTGGACATATGGGTCCTTACCAATCCTTTAACTCCCTAGTGTGATTTAATCTAAGAAAGATTCACAAAGCTATCCTAGATTGTAGACATGTGGGCATGTATGGGCCTATTACAAAACCTTTAAACTCCCCTAGTGATGTAATCTAAGAAATTAGATTCAAAACTATCCTATCTTTATAGCATGTGGGCATGTATCAGCCCCTACAAATTTAAGATGTGTTTGAAAAATAAACTAAGAGGAGTCTCGATGGGGTTGTTGTCCTCTCCTAAAGATTTTGTCTTTAAGGGAGATGAAATTTTCCCTCAATCATTTTTCTGATTCTCAAGATCACTCTATGGAGAGAGAGAAGAACATACTCAATGATTGACGTTCAATTTATGGTCCCAATGCAAGTGTTATTATATGTGATATAGAATGATTCCAACTTAAATTTAATCAAAGCAAGCCATCCATGTGGAAAAATGAAAGCAAAAAGAGGATAAATATGGATTTTAACCCCCTAAGTGCCTATGTTTTGACTAACCCTTCCTGTGGAGAGGGAATCTAAGTGTGGTGCATATTACAATTTGCATAGAATCAAGCTTAAGAAGGTTGTGGGCCTTCAACATATCACAAAAACTCTTACAATGTTTGAATTTCTGGACAGATGCGCAGGTTGCAGAATAGACAGAGGCACATGTGGCGCCAATGCGTAAATCAAAAATGACCTTTTGGCACAGGTGCACAGAATGCGTTGAGTAAGACATTGAGTTTGACGCATGTGCTCGGAGGACATGCATGTGGGTAAAAAAAACCACGCACTTTCTATTACATGGTCGGGAAGAAAATTTCAGATGAAATTCTCTTATCTCAGCTCCAAATTTAGCTTTTTGCAGGCAGACTTGGGTTTTTTATGGTTCCTACAAGTTAAATAAACAAAAAAGAAGTGCTTAAACAACCCAAATAGGGAGGAAATTGATACCTATCCCCAGCAGAGTCTCCAATCTGTTGTATCATTTTCGTCACCTAAATGAGCAAAAGAAGGACACTTACAAGTCCAGTTGGGTTAGCTAGACAATAAAGAGATGAATGCAAGTGTTAGAAACATGAAGCATAAGAATAAACAAACAACTAAGATAATAAAAATAAAAGAAACTAAACTAAAGTGCATAAGGATATTCAAATAAGAAACAAACAACATTCATGCCACCAATGGATATATTGTATTAGTGGGAAAACACTAAGGAGAAAGGGAGACTTATGGTTCCCCTCTTCCTCCAAGGGAGGGCTCTTGAACCCCCAATGATTGAGCTCTTCTTACAAATATAAAACTAGAAGGAAATGGTGAAGAAATCCAAAGCTCATTCACTCAAGAGGTGACGTGAATATCTCAATGAAATGATGTCTGTATGATCCAATGAGGAAAGAGGTTCCTTACAGGAAAATATAGGTAGCATAACAATACAAATAGATTCTTGGAAATATAGTGCACCTATGGCCTCTTTTTATATCAAATCTTTGAGGCATTATTCAACCAGTCTTTAGTGTGAACAAGGAGCCATTTAGGGCACCTCTAGGTCTTTGACCAGCCCCCCACTCGAATTCAATTCATATTTGAAGGTCAAATTGACTTGGGAGATGGACTAGAAGTGGGTGGGAGGCTGACCAAAATCATAAATGTGTTGTTCTGAGGTGTGCACGATATTTTGTGTCCACAGTCACGCATCGAACACATGTGCACTTTTCTGGCGTTTTCGACTGGCGCATGTGCCCAGGCTTCCTTTGTATTCTGAGTGCATGCTGATTTTATCACTGGTTGTATAATTTTGTGCCCTTTGTAAATGCATTTTTTGAGCCATGGATGAACTAATAGGTGTTTGGAGATGATGGATTCCTGTAACCATTTGGGGACGAAAGTTCAGTAATAACAACAACCTCAAGTATTGTACAACAAACTCTATACATGTTGACCCTTTATTGTGGTTTCACTATGCTGAAACCCACTTATGGCTACCTCTATTCTCTCTTCTCCTTGATAGATGGAAGTACTTCTCCACCTATCCAATATCTACTTGAATCAGATTCCTTCATGATCCAATGAAATATCTCTCATAAGAAACTAATGGGACTCATGAAAATAACAATGAAAAAATGCCAACCAAAGTAGAGCGTGTGTGGACAATGTTTTTCATGCTTAGGTAGAAGTGCCACATATTGTCTTAAACTTGGGGAAGAATAATGTGACTGAGGTAGAGTCAAGGTGGACAATTTTTTTCATGCTTAGGTAGAATCCCCACATTGGATTCAAACTAGAAACATCTTAAAAAACAAAAGGCAATAAGTGGGCTTGGAAAAAGGATGCATTGAAAATGAAGGTGCAACACACCCTCTACAAAGGCACCCATAAATGAGACACTATGATCCCTTATATGTCATTAAATCCATGCCCAAAATTCTTACCCACATCCACCTCATCTTCTCCACATGGCTTAGAGGGGGTTCCACCTAGGAAACACTCCTTGACTTAGGGAATGATTCACCCAATAGGTCACTTTTTCAACCCTCCCATACCTAGACTTGGAAAGATGCATAGGGTCTTTGAGCACTTGTTTAATTTGATGAAGTGGTTTTTGATGCACATGCTTAGGTGAATCTTTTATTGATTTTATTTATTTATAATGATATGTTTGACTTGAGATCCTTGGAGGGAGTATTCATTATCTTCGTAGGACCTTGCTTGGTGGATAGTTTTGGAGGAACAAGCCTAGCTTAGGATTCCTTGGCGCACGAATCCCACAGGTTGGATACCATGGCTTGCACACTGGATGGTGATGGTATCCTTTGGAGGCTTGAGAAACACCTTTGTTGACCTATCGTAGCCATTCATCACCCCAACGACTTGCCTTTTGAGGCTACAATGCTACATCTTGGGGCTTGACGTTTTGGTGGGTGTAGGGTTTTGGTTATGGTGGTGTTGGCTTGAAACTTGACGCCTTTTTTATGGAGAGAGGCCTTGGATTGATGTAGGAAACCATAACTCATGAGAGGGAGGAATTTGGAGGCCCAATGTCTCACCTCCAAGCTCAAATGTGCAAAAACGTCACCCTAGAGAGGGTTGACGTCATCTTTAGGGTTTCTTATGTAGATTTTTTAAGTTTAATTTGAATATTGTATTGTAAAGGGGAAAAATAAAGGTAAATGTCTCCCTTATTTTGTGGTTTACCCTAAATTAAGTGGACAAACACTTTTTAGGATATTTGTACAAATAAGAATCATTTCTATTTCATTTTTATCATAACTCTTCCATCTTGGAGAGGATTCTTGGCTGAAATTTGTGCTCCTCTTGGGAAAATGCATATTCTCTATCTCTTGTGCTATGGTTTATCTCTTTTGTTTTGGAGTGAAGTTATGCTCTATCTCTTGGATTTTCCTTCTCTTGCTTTGGTGATGAAAAATACTTGGTAACTAGGGTTTGTCTTGGCATTTTTTGGAATTGGTAAGAAAAATCTGCATATTGTTATTTTTTTTTCTTGTTCTGTGGTTATTATTGGATAGATCCTTGGAGGAGTATAAGGGAATACACACTCCACCAAGTTTAATCATTTTTTTTTGTGAAAGAATCTATTGCAAAAATTCCTAGGAGGAGTAAAAGGGCTTACACCATCCCAGATTTACCTTGTTATATTTTACTTTCCCTAGGGAGTAAAAGGGTTTACACCCCTAGGGAGATATTAGATCTAACCTATTACAAGAGGAATACATAACCCATTTGGAAAGACACTAATAATTTATTGCATTGGAGAAATAAAATACTTGCATTGGAATGCGTGATTTTTAGAGATATTGAATTCAATCAAGTTGGAATCTTTTCTTAGTGTTATAAGATTGATTATGATCTAAGGGAATCCTCTTTAGGAAAAGAATTTTTCTGCTGTGATACACTTAAATCTATACCCATTAGGGATGAAAAAAACTCTCTCTTTTACTTGTTGCACACTTACCAACCATTGAAATTTACTTGTAAACATCTATTATTGTTCTACTACTCATTGTCTATGTTTTTTACGGATTACTTGTTAATTTTTTTGGTTGGATTTTGTTTCTATAGAAAATGTTTTCTACAGCCACTTGGCTGTTATAGTAACTTGCTGATAACATCTAGTAAACAACCATAATCACCATCAAATATCACTTTAATCATTGGAAGTTAGACTAGTCTTTGCTAGCTTTATTTTTGATATCTTGTATTATAGTTTGGATGGTTAAATTTGCAGCCATTGTCATTTTATGTTTCTGATATATATTTCTATAAATGTTTCAAATTTGGGACAACAAGGTTTCTCACTTGTTCCTCTTGTTTTAAAGACTTATATATCCATTATTTGTCTTGTTCTGGGAAGGGATAACATTGTTTTGCAGGTATCTATCACTTGGAAACCATGTGTCCTTCTACAAGAATAATTTTCAAGCCTTCCGCCATATCTAGCATTGACCTATAGGGGTGTCACTTATCATCTCTCCATCCTCCATCTCAATCCCCCTAGGGTCACCCAATATTCCCCCCTTGTGTAGGAATTTTCCTTCACTAAAGTGAGGGGAGGGTTTATCTAAGGTGGAAGTGGGTAGACTCTCCCACAGTTATCACCATCTTGTGGATTAGGTTAGGATTTTCCCAAACTACAGTTTGAATGATAACATTTTGGTGTCATTTTCGGGGAGAATTTTGAATCCTCTTTTGTTCTCTAATGACACTTTGGCAAGATTTGATCACAAAGGATTTTCTCATAAGCTTTCCTGACGACTCCATTTGAGGGAAGTTCCCTTTTCCATTTTTTATGAGCTTTTGATAAAGTTCATCTGGCAACTCCATTGAGGTATTAACCTAAGTAATGGAACCATGGAATCACATGACTTACCATGGGAATTTTATAATGTGTATCCTTCTATTGATGTTCAAAATATCCCTAGATATCCAAATCATTTCTCTACAGAGTGGAGGGAAATTTTCCCTAAATTTGATGGTGGTCCAACTCTAGTGATCACTCATGTCATGAATTATATTAAGTATTCTTCAAGCTTAAATGCTCTCCATGAAGACTTGCTAATGGAAATTTTTGGTTCTTATTTGGAATCAAGTCCAAGGACCTGGCTTGCACACTCATGTGATCTGAAAAGTATCCCATCTTCTACAAATCTCATGGAAGAATTTCTCAGGTATTGTCGGCAAGCTACTCAAAATTTGAAAGATATTTTCCAAGAGATCAAAGATGATCTTTGCAGAGAAGGTTTTCTGGTGGATGACGAGACGATAGATGATGAATGGAAAACTAAAGAAGAGTATCATCCACCCACTGTAGAAGAATAGATTCATGAAGAAAGCTTCGAAGAAGATCTTAATGATGAAGAAACGGAGGAGACATCGGTGTCCATTATCTCTCTTGATGAAGGTGAATTTATCCTACCTCACTTTCCTCCCACACTTAAAGATGAAGAAATGATCAACATAAGTGACGTAGATGATCTTGTGAAAGACCCTTATGATTTGGTTCATCAAAATATTGATGACTTAATACATGTTGGGATACATAGATGGGGTGTGGGTTGCATAATTTTTTATGGAGATCATATTTAGGATGCTGAAGGTAGCTCTCAAGCAAACGAGTTTGAGTTGTCATCTTTAGAGGACTAGTTTCCATGCATATATGATTCATATGTTTGGTAGGTTGATGATGATATGGTTACAAATTTGTTCCTTCCATTCGAGGATCACTTCTCAAAACATACTTAGGGTGATATTGAGTCATCCTTTGGGAGTAGCGATGCATATCATTTTGGGGATACAAATTATTTCTATGAAAACTTCTAACCAACTTCACCCCTAGATTTATATGGATACCAGTATGTGGCCATTACAGAGTAATCGAACTCCCATACCACATAGAAACAATGTTTTCATCTTGGGTCCCTTCACAAGGATTTATAGATGAAGAAACAACATGTTTTGGATGTGGGAAAAGAGTCCTTCTTAGGACCCAAGGTTGTCTCTTATCCTAATTCCTCTTCTCTAGGGAATCATACAGTTTTATTGGGATCTCTTATCTTTTCTCATCCTTCAGTGAGTAGTAATTTTCTAAGAGAAGATGAATATGAGTTGTCATTTATACATGGTATCCTGATTTAGAAATGGATTGATCAATCTTGTGGCCATTCTCTTCAACATGATCTTTTCCTTCCCACCCATCTCCATGAGTTTCTTTCTATGATTAATTACAAGATAACTTATGCTTATGACTATTTTATGCTTGAATTATCTTTGTTGTAACACATGATTAATCACAGGGGAGATGCCTTGATGATATGATTGGATGGTTACACTGGTTGTACGACTTCACCTAACATTTTAGGACCTAATCTTCAGGGCCCTAGGGCCCCAGGTAAGACATAGGCATGCCATCTTTCTTTCTTTCATTTTTCATCTTTATTGCTCATAGTAGCTTAGTTTCATTTCATCTTTGATTTTCATTTTGATCTACTTGAATTATTGATTTACATGTTTCTCTTTTCTATATTAGTTGTCAATTTCAAAATTTTTATTTTGATTATATGGACAAAGGGTGAGTAGAGCCGCCCTAGATTTTACAGTCTTCTTTTTTAGTGTAGGCACATGTCAGAAAAGGAGATGTTGATTTTCTCATGCACTCTACAACGAGTACATGTCCTCAAGTAGGAGTCAGATGTTATCTTCATTTACTAGATATAACCAAGGAGATGATGTCTTGAGGCCCTTAGGTTGTAGACATGGATTACTGAGAGACAGATGGCTGACAACGTCCACTTGCACAAATAGAGGCCCACCTCACTAACACATATCTCAGATTCATCGTGATGGTATCTGCCACACCAACTTGATTTCAGAAGATATTGGGTCTTTCTACATGAGGTACATGCCAAGTATTATGGTGAGTGTCATTTCAATATTTGAGGCATTTGAGTCTGCTGCATTTAAAATATGATTTTGATTATATGACATCTTCTTGGAAGTTATTATCTTTTTCCTATTTCACCTTGGTGGTTGACATTGCACCCTAGTAAGTGGTCACCCTTAGGAATGGGTTTTATATTAGGAGGTCCCCTTGACAAGTCATCGTTCCATTCTTGATCATACTTACCACTTTCCAAACTTCATCCCCTCACCTCCTTGTCTTTTGGGATTTTCGGGTGTACTAACCCAAGAAGGGATTGTGTTGTTGGGTATTTTACCCTACGGACTAGTAAGCTAGGGTTCTAAGCCTACATGCAGATCATGACCCTTCAGATTTAATCTTTATCCTTCTACCCAAAATCTCAACC
>JZKD02S0057851.1:707639-721126 GCA_000966675.3 Picea glauca | reverse complement strand
ATTGATTGATGACACATGAAGAAATCTTGATAATTATTTAAAAGGCATAAAATTGTTTAAGCTTATAAACAACTGATTCACCCCCCCTCTCAGTTGTTCTAGTATTTCCAACAATGAGTTCATGAGTAAGATTAGAAGGGATAGCACCTTGTGCATGTAGAGACTCTCCAAGGAATGTAGGAGTCATGGAAACCTCTTAAGGTTCCAGAGAAGGTCAAGCTCGGGAGGGCGAGTTCTTTTATGCACAAAACTATAGCTGCAAGGAGTGCAGAGGCTACAAAACTCCTTGAAGGGTTCAAGGTTTTTAAAGCTCAGGAGGAGTGTCATTTTTGTATGCACAAGTGAGACTCAAGGCGAAGAGATTGCAGAGAAAAGAATTCGAAGTTAAGGCCTTAGATATTTGGAATTATTCCAATTGTTAGAAGAAAGCGTAGAAGCTTAGGAGGGTGCACAGCAGCCGTCAGATCAGGCTGAGGAGAAGAGATCTGGACTGTTGGAGATTTCACGTCTAGGAGAAGTAGGAGAAGCACACAGGTGAGACGATATGAACCGTCAAATCTTGAGTGAAGAACTCAAAATCCATTGGATCTGTTGAGAGCTTCCTAAGGTTTAAACCCTCACAGGTGAAAGCAAAATTCCTGAAAGGGAGAAAGAATCACAACCGTCCATTTGAGGAGGACAGGTGGCAGAGATCAAGGGATCTCGCGAACTCATAGGTTCGTAAGGTGAGATCCCAAAGGTCGGGCACTCCAAGTCACGAGAGGTGAAGTGGAGAGAAGATCAGGACCATCCGTCATAGGAGGACAGGTGGCAAAGATCTAAGTATCTCACGAACTCAGAGGTTCACAAGGTGAGATCCCAAAGGTTGGGTGCTCTAAGTCATGAAATTGTGAAGTGTCGAAGATAGGCATGAGAGACACGTGGAAGAACCATGTTGTGGGCCCGAAGGATAGAAAGATGGACACACATCACATTATGGAAGGAGTCAACACCTTGTTGACTTTTCATGTCTCAGGGGTTCATAAGATAAAGGCACGAGAGTTCAACCATTGAACTCATGAAGTGGCGAGAAGCGAGAAGCGTTAGTGTTAAGCCTAGATGGTGGTCATGCACGGAGGGCATTGACAAGGAAAAGAGTTATACCTGTCTCGCAATCTCAAATATCATGGGATTGGATAGGAGGAGTCGAGAGCTTAGACTCGTGAACTTGTGAGAGGTTAGTTGTGACAAGCGCCTTTCGAGGTAGGCCTTTGTCATAGTGCTGGGGTCACACGAAGAGGGTAGAGCTCATGCCTAGTGTTGTTTACACAAGGGAGCTTCCCAAAGTACCTATGGATCGATTTATAAGAGATTTTAGCAAGGAATCGAAGAAGCCACTTCAGCTCATGAATTAGAGCGAATGATCCTTAAGACCGGGAGGTCACGCAGAGACTCTACTGAGGCAAAGGTGGCAACTGCATCAGAGTCCTATAGACCCAGGCTGACCCAAGTTTCCTTCTGACAGAAGGAACCAGATAGGTCAAGAACCATCTCAGGAAGGGAATGAAGGAGGATATACATGTGCAAATAGTTGATGGGAGGGGTTGAGGCTCTGCAAAGAGCAGGAGATATACCAGACAAAAGCGCATGCACAGAGGGAAACACACGACCCAGATATGTGAACTAAAAGAGAAAGGTTGAGAGTTTGAGGTTGAGAAAGAATCTGATAAACCTCATAGGTTTGTTTTGAAAAAGAGAGGATCTATGAGAAACAACATACATTTCCCTGGTGATATCATGGCTTAGAAGGAGGGTGGACATAGCGCTAATAATGAATTCCTTTGAGATTATGGTTGGGTGGAAAGGTGAACACCCACAATCAGTTAATTGGCTACAACTTGTAATAGATAAGTATTCTCATATCCTGTGTAATTGAACTGTAAATCTAAACTAAAGTTGGATATCCAGTGAATGTTTTAGGGAATGACATGTTTTCTTGATTATTAGACCGTGTCGCTTTATTTTTGCTTGATTTTGTATTTTAAAAAGTAAGGAAATATAGGTTTTGTACATGTCAATTCTCGATCCCTGTAGTGGATCAATTTTAAGCAAAGGAACTGTGAGTTCATCGACCTTGGGAAGAGTTTCTCGTGTGAATGTCGACACTCCCAACTATTTTGAGTCTCTTGGTAAAATAATTTTGTTAAGCTCAGGAGAAAGAGCGAAAGGCGTGCACTGGTTCCTAAGTCTTTCATAACTGACGAAGCTCAGGAAGGATGGAGAGATTAAGTCTTGAAAGGGAAGATCCTTTCATTTGGAAGATGAGCGAACGAGATCCATTTGGGAGGATCCAAGGTCTATCATGTCTGTTGGATTTGGAGAAGGAGCACAGGCGTTAACTCCTAGACTCCTTCAATCTTTGCGAGTTCAGTGAATTTTGGTATTTGTCGTAAGGGAGACGGATCCTATGAAGTCTCGAATATGGAAGTTAATCTGGGTCATAGATCTGAGGATGCTTGGGAACTATCCAGACCGTCGGATCTATGATGCAGTCAGCCCGATGTTGACCGCTCTAGGAGGAAAGGAGGTTTGTAACGTCAAAACCCCTGAAGTATGGAGTCACAAAGTAATGTAGATCGCCTATCTATGGATCCTTCAGAACCCCTGTTAGACATTTGATTGAGCAAATGTGTGTGTCACATTGAGAGAATCTGGGGATCCATATGTCAAGTGATGGTGTTTCCATGTGTGGAGGCCACGTGGCAGGATATTTTAGGGTCTAGAGGGTTAACACTCTAGACGAACTTGGATGAGAGTCTTCTAAGTTTGAAGAATCCTAAAGTTGCAACCGATGGAGTAAATCCCAACCATCGATATACAGGGGACGCATGGTGCCATATCCTTTCGTCCAGAGACTTGGCACTCTAGGGGATTTGAGGTGTGGTGTGTCGATAAGCTCTGAAGCCTGAAGTGATGAGATCCATCATCTGAGGACACTTAGAGACTTTTCCTGACTGTTAGATCTAGGCTGTGGTCATTTTGACACTGACTAAATCTAGAAGAAAAAAGGAGTTTGCATCGCAAAGCTCCCGAACGCAGAAGTTACGGATTAATGTGAGTTGTAGATTCATGGATCTATGTGGATGCATATTGGCTGTGATATATGAGGGAAATTGGAAGGTTTTCGGTATGGTGTGACATGGAAATATGACATCACCAGGGTGATGTGGAACCAAGATCGATGAGCCATGTGTCACCTCGATTTTTTCATTTTGTAGACCCTATATGCCTATTGGAACATGACACATGTCACCCCTTGATGAGGACATGTGTCACCCCTGATGATGACATGTGTAACCCTTGGCCTTTTTCGTGTGTCATCCCTAGAACTTACCTATTTGGTCCATGTGGTCGGAGCCACATGGAGAGATTTTAGGACTTAGAGGAGTAGACATGCAGTAATAAAAAGGGACGTTCAACGTCGAACACCGAACATCAACCGTCAGGTGGCCGAAGCCACGTGGAGAGGTTTCGGGACTTTGGGGAGAAGACATGCAATAATAAAAAGTGATGTTCCATGATGAATGTTGAACTTCAAACATCAAATGTAGACCACCATATGGTCAGAGCCACATGGAGAGATTTCAAGACTTCGGGAGTCCAAGAATTCAGGACATTGAGAAGTATGCATGTAGCAATAAAAAGGGGTGTTCAGTGTCAAACACTAACTTCCATGGGGTCCCCAACTGATAATGCCTAGACAACTTCAGGAGGCCATATCTTGCAAACCATATGTAATATTAGAGGTGGTAAAAGTCGTTAGAAAGCTACAGATGAGTAGAAGAGGATGAGTATGTCAAAGAGATGATTAAAGTGAGAAATCATTTGATAACTCATCCCTAGAAAGGGTATTTAGGGGTCGAGTGGGTTCCAAATTGGTAACATAGAATGGAAATAAGACTTGGCTTGCTTGGGCTCATGCACGATTAGTATGAAAATAGTATTAGAGAAATTTAGGGGTGACACCCTATTTTACCCATTCCTAAGAGACTTAGTAAACCTCTACTGAAGCGAGGAATGAAACCTTCTATTGTGGATCGATGTTTTGGAAATCTACACTGTATGCTGCTAATGTTTCCAAATAAAGTATTTTAATTCACTGTGAAATCATGTGTGTTGTTGTATAGACATAAGATTGGGTTACCAAGGATAAGATGAGCCTGTTGATATTGTTATTGCCAAATGAAAATCATCTACACAAATTCCTCAAGTAGAAGGATGTGGATTTAAAATTCAGTTGGGATTTTACCCAACGACATTGAATCATGCTAGTCTATGGAAAATGAAGCCTATCATTTCTTATGGGAAATGATAGACAATCCTACATGAGTGGGATTATGCTTCCAAACACTAATAGAAAGACTTGGAAGTGAATGGATTGAAAGGATCCATAGAAATAATAATTATTGCTTTAGTAAAGGATTAAACCTTATATATGTATATGATCTCTCATGATCAAAGGATTGATGGAAATGGTAAGGTAAAATCACTTGACCTATAATGAATGAAAATTGTTGTTGGAATAACCCAATAAGCAAGTAAAACAATGACCCTTGTTGGTTATTTCCATGTAGAAGGGGTAACATTAGTATGAATTATGACTATGAGACTAGTCATATGAGTGATTGTACTCTGTCACTAAATAACACTAATATTAAAACTAAAATATCAATGTAAATGGGGTGCAAAAGATGCACCTACATATATGTGTATACATGCTTAAAAGAATAATATGACTGAAAGCCCTCAACTAAGAGGGAAGCTCAATGTTGAGTGTCTCTATGAGGCTTTTCATAAGGATGACAACAATATCCATGGGAGGAGGACCTAGAAGTCTGATATGTCCATGTCCATGTATGAAGTGGAAAGGGTGCAAAAAATGACCTTGCATAATGAATGTTTGGCTATGTTTGTATATGTTTGGGTGCATGGGTTTAATGAATTGTGAGGCTGCTTGAAATGAAGACAAATAATAATACTAATTAGATATAAATGATATTAAAGGTGCAAGTGATGCACCTATATGAATATATGCATACAAAAGGAACAATATGATTCCTTTATGAGTGGAATGTGAGGCAAGAATTTCACTTCCCAAAGTTTAATGAATACCATGGATGCATGGTTGACTCCATTCTGAAGATACATGAGAATTTTGTTTTGAATGATAGCTTGAGGGGAATGTGTTCTATTCCCTCAATAAAGACTAATATAAATAGATGAAAGAGTAAGGGAGAAAGGATGCTCTGTTGTTATGATAAGAGGCAAATGATTATGCCTTTGAAGGGCACATGAGGATGACTGTGAACAACCATGAGTTAAATGATTTTAATGAAAAGATATATGTGAGCTGCAGAATATACCTAGGGAAACTACACACAAGCTTATGATTATGCATATGGTTAAGTACATCATGGATGTAAGTAACAAAACCAAAATATGTGTGGATACATAATTTGGATGCATGACAAAGATGTATGAAAAAAATGCTTGTTTATATTCCTTATGAAATATTTGGTAAAAAAATGAAATTAACTCAAGGTTGAGGCCAACACAGATAGTGATGGATTTGTAATAAGGAAGTTGCATGCTGGAGTGGTTTCCTATGGAGGAACTGTGTGAGGGATTTGTTAGGAGGACATTATCACAACCTTAATGGTTGTTGAGAATTAAGCAATGAGCTACAAGCTTATATATATATAAGAATCCTGGATTACATTTTGGAAAAATCATGTATGGATAGAAGACTAATAAAGGAATGTTGACCATTCCAACTAACTGGAAATATAATGTGCAGGATGCACATGTT
The DNA here is from genome assembly GCA_000966675.3 of Picea glauca. Taxonomy (NCBI): domain Eukaryota; kingdom Viridiplantae; phylum Streptophyta; class Pinopsida; order Pinales; family Pinaceae; genus Picea; species Picea glauca. Next base: position 715,278 of record JZKD02S0057851.1, on the reverse strand, counting down.
CATGATCCATTATGAACAAAAGTTTTCTATTAAATAATGTTGATGTATCCAAGAGGGTTAGGGTAAGGCCTAACCAAGGTTGCTCAAGGAAAAGAGAAGGAAGATACCAACAGGGAGTAAATTGAAAAAGTAAAGAAAAGGCAGTGAGGCCTTAGAAATAACTCAACCGGGTTGAAATACCCAAGTTGTGTAGAAGGATTTGGAAAAAGGGAAGCACCCTTAACTCTTTTATTGTTGTGTATTATGTTTTTCTCTAGGATGGGAAATATATGCTAATGAGAGTAAATGTTTTGACACCATAGTGAGGATTGTATTACTGAAGAAACAATTGAGAATTGTTTGTGTTTTACTCATGGAAACATTAAAGATAAAGCAATGAAATGCATAAATATATGATGGGACATATATGAAAAATGTTTTATTGATTTGAAGTCTATGATACAAGCATTTTTATCTACTGTGGAAAAATTGTAAGTATATTCTGCGATTGAACTAAGAAAATTGAGACTAAGATCGCATTTTAAACTCTTTGTCAATTATTACTACGTCGGAATTATTATATCTTGAATCATGTGGTTTAAAATAGATCGAGGGCTGAGATCGATAGCTCATATTCATTGCTAATATTGTATATGCACACAGGTTAACGTCAGGAACTGTACCCGTAATTTAAATACAATATAGTTTTGTTTTGAGTTTGGGATCCAATCATAGATTAGGCGATTGGTATTCATTACAGAGATTATAAAGCACAGTGGTGGAGCCGACCTTTGGTGGACCCACAATTTTATAAAATGCACCTGTTATACAATTACAATCCGACTATGTTTTTGGGACTTTAATGTTATTTTGTAATATAAAACCAATCTCCACCATAGATCCGTAGATCTAATGGTTGTTGTAGGTCTGTGGGTTGATTTCATAAGTTTTATTGACATATAATGCATTATCTAGTATCCAGAGAAGGTATAAAAATATTCATATCTATGTGGCATAAGGCATGAAGGAATTTGATAAGAATCACTTCTGAAAAGGTTTCAGTATCTTAAGGATATGCAAGTAATTGTGACTGATTGTTGTATGCTATTATTACCCAAGCGGGGTAAGATTGATGAAAGAATAATTTGAAGAATAGAGAGAGGAAGTCTATTCTAGTCAAGGATGATTTATAATCCTTGCAAGAAAATGCACGAGTAAAGAGTACCATGGGTACAATGACCAATCCAAGGAGATTGGGAATAAAGGTGCTCATAGTTAGCACATTGCATGGAATTGTTTCGAGGAAATGCATGTTTTCATAAGGGGAAGACAATGGATTTTCCATTAAGGAAGGAGGAACTTCCAATATTTTACTTACATTGTGTAGGTGGTAAAGAAAATCAAATCTGGGTGGCCATGAGTATTGGCACCTTGGTTACTAATGAAGGAAGAGTGCTTGAGTGCATTCAAGAGAAGCTTATAGTTTCATAGATACTAATTTGGGATCGTGATCATCCTGTATAAGGAAGCACATTCCTGCTGCAATGATGAACGAGAATGAATAAGACATATGGTGAAGAGGGTGTCTAAGATCCAACATACCATGGTAGAGTGCTTTTCACCAAGTGTGGCAAGTTTTAAAATCAATGCAAGGGTGCATTGGGTATGAATGTGGCCATGAATATTGGCATATTGATTAAGTCATTTGATATTTGAATTGCATTTAAAAATGTAGTATGTTGAAAGTATGTTTATGTCAATAATTATATTTCCTTTTTCTCTGTACCCTTGAATGGATGAAAATGACTTGGACTATTAGTATGCATAGTTTTGAAAATATAATGTTCATGAAAACTAACCATTTGTCTGGTTGAGGAATGTTGAAATTATAGGAAGAAAAGGGTCTTGGATGTGGTAGTGTTGTAATCCCATAAGGAAGACCAATTGCATGCTGAGCTAAACTAATATGGGAAGGAAAGTCCCATACTGGAAAATCTAGTTCCTTTGCAAAACAGATCTGAAAATAAATGGGGAATGTGGAAATATGTGGGTAACAGATTTGCAAGAAAATTCTAAATTTGAAATTGATGATAATTTATCATAATTATTGTATACCTATGATACAGGTGAGATGAAAAGTATTTGTCTAGGGAGGACATATGAATGTTGTCAATATGGAAAGCATGAAAGAGGCTATTGATTGGGACATGAGATCCCTGTGGTAATCCATGATCACCTTAGAACATGTTGTGTTGTGGTAACATAAGCTAGAGGGACACCTTAACATAAAAATTTTGAAGGATGCCTTATCTATAAGGCTCAATGAAGCCCTTAAAAATATTATTGTGCGAGAAATCCTTGGAAAGGAAAGATGGATCACCTGAGGAGATGTATAGTAGAGAAGGGTATGCTTGATCCTGAGCTTGGAGGGTGAGTGACTGAAAGGAAGAAGGGACTTTGAAACTTCTCCCACACTATTGATTGGGATCTTGCACATAATGGGTATGTCTATGAAAGACAGTGAGCCAAGAAAACAAGAGAAAAATGTCGATACGAATCCACAAACTGCACGTATGAGTATTGTGCTAAGTTACGAATTTTTCATGAATTTTATACAACATAAATATGTTTTCACATAAAAATTGTGACAAATGTGCTTGATGTCCAAGAACTAGTGAAAACAGGTAATGAAGGCCAAGAGTCTGAAAAGGACCTGACCAGGAAAGAGGGCCAATACTTCTAAAGTAGTTGGATGAGAAAGGCATGACAGGTGTTACTGAGAAAAAACATTGAGGACAATGTTCCTTTTAAGGGGGAGGGGATTGTAATACCTCTATTTCCCCAAGCTTGTAATTAATCATTAATTAGGATTTCCATGCTATGGCACGTGAAAAATGCAAACGTATTTTTTTTAGATTTTCAATGACTATCTGTGATGGTGAAGCCTTGAAGTACTGGCCATGATATCACTAGAGGAAAGAATGGGAAAACTATAAGAGAGGGTTCATTGTTAGAGAAATAATGTCGAAATGCTACTCTTAGTTTATGTGCAGTTTCAGATCCACAATTGTAGGAGTTTTTTTAGGACTCTCTCAACCTATATATTTGTAACTATATTCCAATATTAATCAAGTTGTGTTGATCATCGGTCTCATCTTCAGTGTTTTCCTGATATGGATTCTTGAGATGAAGGCAAAAACAAAACAAAAGCAATTGTCGATGTGACAAATTGCCTTCTTTGACCTCCAAGCAACAGAATTCACTAATGGGAAATATCTAATCTTTCTCAATGGAAATATCCTTCACCCAAATATCACGTCTTATCCATTGGTATGCAAATTAAACTTTTCTCTCACACAGACAAACAATGATCTCAAATTGCAACTTTCCAATCAATTATTCAAGTGATTTTACTTCTCCTCATAGTTGGACTCCTTGTTGGCAATTATCTTGTCCACACAAATGTTATCTACTCCTTTTTGACACTCCACACAGGAAATCAATGAATGAGATAATACCCAATTACCTATTTGTAAACAAATACAAATTTATTTTGGAAGCAACACAACTCTTCCACATGGTCATACACTTAACTGCTCATAGTGTTTTCCACTGAGCTGCTCACAATTTTGTTTTTCCTCCATGCGACCCTCATAATAGAGAACCCACGGATTGGCCCTTCACAAGTCAAAAAATAATGATTATGCCTCTGATCTCCTCCATATCACTGAAATGTCAAATCGAGGTTGTGCTTCACTAGGTGACACGATTTGGACACTCCACGCAGCAGTGATCAACAATCAACAGGTGCGATGAAGTCTTTATGTGCAACCTTCAACCTTCAATCTCCTCCAGATCCAACAACCTTCACATATATCCATAGGCCTGTCTACACGATTCTGATACCAACTTAGAAAATGGAAATGAGACTAGCTCCTCATAGGTGAGGCAGGCTATGCCTAGAAGAAACCTAAGAAATTCCACACTCTTCATATTAATTAGTCATGAATATAAGGAAATCCATCAGATAGAAAGTTAGAACAAACTTATAGGAAATAGGATCTAAGTCCTAAATACAAGAACAATCAAAACTTCCTAACTAATATATTCTCCATTATTTATCCAACATTCAATATGTCAAATGACCCCAAATTCCCCCTTGTTGGGAATAACAAGCCCCCTCTAGATTCCAAGGAGAGGAATCAGTTAATGAAGTAAGGAATGGTGGTTGAATAATAAACCACCCCCATGAATGGAGGCATGGTCTGGCTGAGGATACATGAGGTTGTCAAACCGAAGTACCAAAGCATCCTGCAGACCCGGGCTGACCCAAGTTTCCTTCTGACAGAAGGAAATAGATAGGTCAAGAACCATCATGGGAAGGGAATGAAGGAGGTTATACACGTGAAAATAGTTGAGGGGAGGGGGTGAGGCTCTGCAAAGAGAAAGAGAGACACCAGACAAGAGTGCATAAACATAGGGGAACGTGCGACTCCAATATGTGGAAGAAAAGAGAAAGGGCACAAGTTTGATGCTGAGAAAGCATTTGATAAACCTCATAGGTTTGCTATGAAAAAGAGAGGATCTCTAAAAAATGCCATAAATTTCCCTGGTGATATCATGGCTTGGTATGGGGGTGGCCAGAACGCTAAGAATGAATTCCTCTGAGCCTATGGTTGGGTGGAAAGGATAACATCCACAATCAGTTAGTTTGCAACAACCTGTAATAGATAAGTATTCTCATATCATGTTTAATTGAATTGAAACTATAAATTAAAGTTGGATATCCAATTAATGTTTTAGGGATGTGCATGTTTTCTTGATGATTAGACTACGTCCCTTTATTTTTGCTTGATTGTGTATTTAAGAAAGTAACGAACTATAGGTTTTGTACATGTAAATACTCGATCCTTGTAATGTATAAAGTTTAAGAAAAGCAACTATGAGTTTGTCAACCTTTGGAACAGTCTCCCAGTTTTTTTTAGTCTCCTAGGAAAAGGACTCTATTAAGCTCAAAAGAAAGAGTGCAAAGAGCGCATCGGTGCCTAATTATTTCACAACTAATGAAGATCAGGAAGGATAGTGAGATTAAGTCTCGAAAGGGAAGATCCTTTTGTTTGGAAGATGAGCGAATTCGATCCATTCGGGAGGATCCAAGGTTTGTCATGACCATTGGATTTGGAGAAGGAGAGGAGGTGTTAACTCCTCGAATCATTTAGTATTTGCAAGTTTGAAAAAAAATTGTATTTGTTGTAAGGGAGATGGATCCTCTGAAGTCCTGGAGCCCAAAGTTAATCTGGGTTGTAGATTTGAGGATGCCTGGGAACTATCACAACTATCGGATCTGCGATGCAGTCAACCCGACGTTGACCGCTTCAAGAGGACATGGGTGTTGTGTTGGCAAATGCTTAACAGGTAGTGTATGCTTGTCATTGATGGCAAGTAAAACGTATGCTTGTAGTGTATGCTTATCAGAGTGTGCATCGATAGACAAAAAGGAACAACGTAGGCTCAGGAGGCATTAGCGCAGAGTCAAAATTCTTCAAAGTAAGAAGGATGTGTAAGCTTGGAGGAGAAGCATCGTTGATCGTTGGATCCCATCCAAAATTCCCGATAGCATGAGAGCTGTCAGATCTGAATAAAGAAAAGAAGTGCGCAGGCTAAAGAGGGAGACATATCTCAGCCATCAGATCTGTGCGTAGTGTCCAACCACCATTGGATCGGGGAGAACCTGCACGGTCTTTAAAGTGGAAGGAGAAAAGGGCGTAATCGCAATATGAAAAATCGCGATGAAATCTGAGTCGTCAGATCAAACTTTAATCTGGACCGTTGTTTTTCTTCATGGAGTATCAGGGATCAGAACTTTGAAGTGACAAGAACACTTGACATCAAGGATGTCGAAATCGTGATATGCGATATCGCGATTTAATCACAGCCGCTGAATAGAAATCAGATATGGACAGTTGATTTAACTCCTTATCGGAGTTTCGTGAATCGGGACTTTGAAGTGACAAAAACACTTGACAACAAGAATGTCGAAATAGCGATATGCGATATGGCAATTCAATCGCAGTCGTTGAGTCAAGATCATATCTGGACCGTTGATCCAAATTCTTATCGTAGTTTCGCGAATTGCGAATTCAAAAGGAAAAGAAACAAATGCAACAAGAATCCTAGTTTCGCGATATGCGATATCGCGATTCAATCGCAGCCATTGAATCGAGAATGAATCTGGACCGTTGGTTCAACTCTGTGTCAGAGTTTCATGAATCTCAATATGGAGAGACAAAAGAAACAAAGCAACTTGAATTATGAATTTGCGATATGCGAAATCGTGAAAGCGCCTTATGCATAAGGCTGTGGTCACAGCCCTTGGTCACGGGAAGAGAAGGAGTCAGTCCAGATAAGCTCCATATCGAAGTTTCAGGGATCGTGACTTCGAGAGGCAAGAACACAAATGTTAAAATTCCAAAACCTGATTTAAAGAAAAAATTAATAAAGCTCATCCAACGACGTAGATTAACCTAAAGGAGATATGAGGGCTATTGTTGCACGACACAGTGAAACTGCCAGAAACCATTGATGGTGTCTGGTAGCGAATCCGAAGAGACACCTGTGTGATCGCTAGAGGAGATGAAGAGTCTCCAAGCTTCATCCAAGTGAAGGAAGACTATTCTCACAAGGAATTGATAGATGGATGAGCATGGAAACCTGTAACTAAAACAGAAAAGGTGAGCTCAATTGTCACAAAGAAGACGAAGAGTCTCAACTGCCAGAGAAGCTGAAGAGTCACGATGATGATCAGACAGAACACTTGAGAGGTGGAGGATAACGACATGGAGTCAGCATGCAGAGGCATTGCGAACATTGCAACACAAGGTGCACAGAAGCTATAAATACACAGTACAGAGAAAAGAAAGTTGTTGTTGTTGTTGTTGTTGTTGGAGGTTGTTGTGATTATTGTTGGTGATTCATGTGTGAAGAAGGAGGAGAGTGCAGCAGCTAAAGAGCACAAAAGAAGAACTGTAGAATGAATGGACATGGCACATAGAGCATAAAAGTGGAAGAAAAAAAAGCGCAAGTGATGTTTGCAGAAAGGCAATGAGGCACACAGAGAAACAAAATACAACAGAACAGTGATGAGTCTGGTAAGCCATTGTTGAACATCATATCACTGTAATAAGTTTCAGTAGAAAATATTTATATTTCAGGGTGGTTGGGAGGAGCTAGGGAGGAATTGTGTCCTCAAAGTTTCAAGTGGGAGCTTGAACACAGGGAGTTGGTGCTTCCTTCTAGTTGGTGCTAGAAAAATCAGGGAGTTGGTGTTTCCTTCTAGTTGGTGCTAGAGAAACTAGGGAGTTGGTGCTTCCCTCTAGTGGGTGTTAGAGAAAACAGAGAGTTGGTGCTCTCAGCAAGTTACAGCTTGCAAAACTGAGGTTGTAGCCTCATTATGAGTTGGTTCTCATATGTATGATACTGTAAAGAATGTAACCATTACTTGTCATATAAAGAAAAAGAGGTGTTTACGCTGCATGGGTTTCCTCAGGAAATATCTATCTCTGTGTTTCTCATATATGTGAATGATGTTGAAAGTGCCATTGTTTATTTCCCTACATTATTGTGATCATCATTCAGTGTCTCTACAAAGAGTTTAAAAGAA
>JZKD02S0057851.1:661823-679579 GCA_000966675.3 Picea glauca | reverse complement strand
CTGATTCCTGGGCTCACTCATTCAGCATATCAGTACAGATTGGTAAAGAATTGGTAATGTATTTCGGCCATCAGATGCTCTTCTGACCTCACACATTAAGGGGCATCTGTTATAACCCAAAAATGCACCACACAGGTTTACCTGGCATCAGGCCAACTCATGCCTGTTCCTAGCCAAATCCATGTTGAACAAATCCTCAAAAAACCACTTAAATCAAGGGACCCGCGCCCTAGCCTTTCACTGGGCGTGGGTGACCGCTTGCTGACCTTTTACTGCACGCGGGTATCCGCAGGCTAACCCACTACAGCCCGCGGGTACCTAACAAAGCAATAAATCAGGAAAGTTTCCGTCGAGACACGAGCCTTTTTGTCAGTTAACTGGAACTCTTCGCCATGCATGGCCGAGAGTTCGCCTAAAAACCTAGCTCCTTCTAGCCTATAAAAGTAGGGGTAGGGGTACTATTCAAAGGAGGAAAAAATCATAGCAAAGAAACTCTGCCAAATTGCCAAGTCAGTTTTGTCCCAACCCTTTAGCCTTGCCTCAAGCTTTAGGAGAAATTCATGCAGCAGCAGTTGGAGGACAAAAGGAGAGGAGGAGCCCAGGATCAGGATCGAGGAATGGTGGCCGATCTCAGAAATCATTGTAAGTTGGTTCATATTGAGATTAATGAAAAAGATACTTTTCCCGTCCCGAATACATGAGTCTCATCTATGTTATTTGATTTATGTTTTATCTCTAACCCCCTAGTAGATCAATAACATGCATGCATAGTTTTGTCTTGGTTGCAGGAAGCTTTGTGGAAGGAGCAGCAGCAACAAGGAGATAACAACTCAATGGAGGATCTGCTTCAACCGTCAATAAAAAGGTTAGTTCATTCTTCCCATGTTTGCCTAAGAAAAGGGGTTGAGATTTTGGGTAGAAGGTTAAAAGTTAAATCTTGAGGGTCATGATCTGCGTATAAGTTTAGATCCCTAGATTATTAGTCCGTAGGGTAGAATACCCCACAACACTAATGAATCCTTATTACATACGAAGATTATGTCATCTACATATACCAACATAATGAGCAAATAATCACCCTCTGTTTTGATATATATATTGTTGTCAATTGTTCCTCTCTTGAACCCTTCGTCTTTGAGATACGTAGCCAGTTTGTGATACCAGGCACGAGGAGCTTGTTTTAACCCATATAAATATTTATTCAGCTTGCATACTAAGTCATGGTTATCCGACAGTTCGAAACCCTTTGGTTGTTCCATATAGACTTCTTCATTTAAATATCTATTTAGAAAAGTTGACTTGACATCCATTTGACAGACTTTAAACCTTTTATGACAAGCATAGGAAAGAAATATTTTGATAGCTTCCAACCTTGCTATGGGCGCAAATGTTTCATCAAAATCCAGTCCTTCTATTTGAGCATAGCCTTTACAGACCAATCTTGCTTTGTTCCTGACAACTTGTCCCTACTCATTCAACTTATTCTTAAAGATCCATTTGGAACCAATGATATTTTTACCTTTCGGTCTAGGAACCATCTCCCACGTATTGTTTTTCTCAATATGATCAAGTTTTTCATTCATTTCTTTAACCCAATGTTCATCTTTGCTAGCTTCATTAAAATTCTTGGGTTATAGCATGGATATGAAAGCTATATGTGATTGTTCAGTGTTTTTGATTAGATTTCTCTTGGTCTGTACACCTTTGTCTTTTTCACCAATTATCTGACTTGCAGGATGATTCTTTAGAGTGATTCTGGAAGAGGAATTTGATGTTGTCTTCTGATTTGAGTCTGTCTAAATGTTTGTGTCTTCATCTGATTCAGAGTCTTCATTTTATGATTCTTGGACATGTTCATCTTTGGCTTTAGTTGCGTCTTCTGTAGAAGACTCATTACTATACACCTCTCTTGCTAGGATTCCTTCATCAACTTTTACATCAATACAGTCAACCATTTTATGCAGTCTCTTATTATAGCATTTGTATCCTTTACAGTTTGTAGCATACACCAAGAAGATACATTCTTCAACCCTGTCATCATATTTGCCAAGGTTCTCATCATTATTCTTTATGCATCATTTACTACAAAAGACTCTGAAGTGTTTAATTGAAGTAGGTCTCCCAAACCAGAGTTCATAAGGTGTCTTGTCACTTTGTGGTCTGAGGTGGTCTTTGTTAAAAACATGGACTACTGTGTGTATTTCTTCTACTCACTAGGTTTGACCAATGTTCTTCTCATTCATCATTGACCTGGCCATTTCCTGCACTGTTCTGTTTTTCCTCTCAACTACTCCATTTTGTTGTGGAGTTCTTGGGATTGTGTATTCTTTCTTGATCCCATGCTTATCACAGAATTCCTTGAAATCACTTGACATAAACTCTCCTCCTCCGTATGATATTACTTCCTTTAACCTATTGCCTATTTGAGTCTCAGTTAAAGCCTTAAATATTTTAAACTTCTCAAATGCTTCAGATTTTTCTTTGAGAAAGGGAACCCAAGTAAGTCTAGAGTAATCATCAATAATCAACATGATGTACTTTTCTTTCGCTGTGCCTTCTTGTCTTGATGGCCCACATAAATCCATATGAACTAGTTGGAGTGGTTTGTCTGTTGAAGTAAAGCTCTTGGACTTAAACTGTGTCATGTTTAGCTTTCCTACTTGGTAGTGTTTACACATTGAATCTTGGGGATTTGATATCCTCAGAAGATCTTTTACTACCTCGAGATTTCTAAGTTTAATTAATTGGTTAAAGTTTAGATGTTCAAGTCTTCTATGCCATAACCACCTTTCATCATGTTTGCTTAGATGACATTCTTCTCTATTTTATTTCAGTACATATACATTATTTTTTGTCCTTATGCCTTTGGACACCACTTGTCCTAAGTTTACAGACTTTATCTTGCAGTCCTTGGATGTGAATACCACTTCACATCCTCTGTCACACATTTGAATTACACTGAGCAGATTATGTTTCATCCCATCTACAAGTAGACCATCTTGGGCTTTTCTTTTTCCATTACTTAAACTCACCATCCCTTTACCCTTTATTTTACCCGGAGCATCATTTCCAAAGGTTACGTTTCCTGATTTGCTTTCACTTAGATATAGAAGCTTACCTTTGTCTCCCATCATATGTTTGGAGCATCCACTGTCTATGTACCAAGGGTTCATTTTTCTTTGAGCTGACAACACTAATCCACACTTGTCACTTTCTTTCTTCTTCCAAAACTTGACATTTTTTAGCAGGGGAATTTAAATCTGGTTCATAGTTCTTTAATCGACAGTCAATAGATTTATGTCCATAGTTATGACAGATGTAACATTCAATCTCATTGTTCAATAGGTCAAACTTATTGTTGTTCCGTTGTCTACTCATTGATGGTTTATTATTTCTTGATCTCCTTAGTTGCATGTTCCTAGACTTAATTTGGCAATTTGCAATCTGTGAAGGTTTGTTACTTGGTTGCATCATTCTTTGTTGTGGCAAGTATTTATTCCTTTGAAATCTTAATTGCTCATGTCTAATTCTTAAGGAACAATCTACATCTTTATGACCAAAGTTAGAACAGCAGAAACAATAGCCATAGAAAAATTCTTTGTACCTGGAAAATGGTTGTCTTCTTTGAGAAAATCTATTTCTTCCATGCTGATGACGTCTTTCAGCAGGGAAAGCATTATTTCTTTGTTCTACAGATTCAGTCCTGGCACCTTTTTCCTTACTCGTCCTAGGCGGTTGATTCTCTTCCTTTGTTTCTGCAGGTTTATTGGTGTCATTGGTTGTACATTTGACAAACTTGATGGGTTCTTCATTTCTTGGCTTGCCACTACTTGATCCCTCTTCATAACCCAAACCAGTTTTCAGCTTTAGATTCCTTTATTGATTCAGAATGGTGGCTAATCCTTCTGAGGCTTTGATACTTGACAGATTCTGATTATACAAGGCTTGAAACTTCTCCATCTCTTTCCTAGTTTTCACTACTTCTTGTTCTAATTCTTCACATATTGCCTTCTTTTCTGATAGTTTTCGTTTTAGAATGTCTTCGATTTTCTTTGCCTCTTCTAATTCTACTTTTAGTAGGACAAGGTCATCATCAAGTTCTTTACTGTCTTTCTCGAACTATATCAACAATTGTCTTTACTTTCTAATCTTGATTCTTAGTCTGTCAATCTCTTCCAGTGCACTAATCAGTTCTCCTTCCATGTCAACCACAACTTCTTCTTCATTAACATCACTCCCTATGTTGTTATTATCATAATCCTCTTTGTCCATAAGTATGAAGTCATTTAGTTTATCTTCAATAGAGGAATCATTGTCTTGATCATATGAAGGATCATCATCATTGTTTACGCAAAGACTTTTCTTCTTAAAGTTATTCTCTTTAAAGACATTTGTGTGTTTGTACTTCTCCTCGTCATCACATGTCTAATCCTTTCCTTTGTGGGGACATTTATTTGCAAAATGACCTATCCTACCATAGTTAAAACATTTGAAAGGAAGTTTACCTTTGTATTTGTCTGATCCCTTCTTCAGTCTCTTCACAAAATTTTCTTCAATTTCATCGGGCTCGGAATCCTCATTCTTGTCTTCTTTAAATGATGCTTCTCTAGAGGTGGGTTTATCTTTAACTATTCTCATTTCATATGCAGTCAATTTTCCTAGAAGTTGATTAAACTCCAAGGTTTTTAGATCATTAAGTTCTTCTATAGAAAAGACCTTTGGGTTGAACCTATCTGGGAGAGATCTCAAGATTGTTTGAGCTAAATAAGGTTCCTCAATTTTTTCACCAAGTTCTTTCATTGCATTTACCATTTCTTCTACTCTCAGAAGCTATTTTCCAGAAGTTTCATCTTCCTTCATCTTCAGTTGTTCAAACTGTATTCTGTAGGTTTGAAGCTTGGCATACTTTACCTTTTCATTACCTTCATAAATGCTAATGAGTTTGTCCCACATTTCTTTGGCAGTTCCTAGGTGCATAGCTTTTACGAATTATTCTTCTACAAGCCCACTCTAGATAACATTCGTAGCCTTAGCATTGAAGTTAAATTCTATCTTGTCATCCTTATTAGCTAGTACAACTGGCTTTACATAACCAGTGTCTACCACATCCCAGACATCTACACCTAAAGACATTATGTAGGTACTCATTCTAACTTTCCAGAAGGAAAAGTTTGTTCCATTGAAAAGAGGGGTCTTATTGGTTGAATTTGCTTAATGGCTTGACATGTTTAAGCTCTATGATCTTCCCTTAGATTAAAGGGGTCGGCTCTGATACCAATTGTTGGACAACTGAGAGGGGGGGTGAATTAGTTGTTGTCGTGATTAAACAATTATGCTTATTTTAACTCTTTACAATGCACTCAATGATAATCACAATAATTCAGGGAAATAAGTAATAGCACATTCAGCATCAGTCACACATATGAGATACACAGAGATAGATATTTCTCGAGGAAACCCATAAGGGGTAAAAACCTATTCTTCTTTATATGATAAGTAATCTTTACATTCTTTACATTATGATACATATGAGCACCAACTCATAATGAGGCTGCAACCTCTTTTTTTCAAGATGCTACTTGCTGAGAGAACCAACTCTCTAGTTTCTCTAGCACCGACTAGAAGGAAGCACCAACTCCCTGGTTTCTCTAGCACTAAATAGAAGGAAGCACCAACTCCCTAGTTTCTCTAGCACCAACTAGAGGGAAGCACCAACTCCCCAGAGTTCCAGCACCAACTGAATGGAAGCACCAAATTCCAATCATATAGGTACCAACCTGTAAAATAGAGAACACCAGTTCTCCCTTTCACCACCCTGCCACCCTAGTTTTTTTTGCTGCAACCAGATGGAAGCTACAAATCCATGTGTTCAAGCATCCACTTGAACCTTTGAGGACAAAATTCCTCCCTAGCACCTCCCTTCCACCTTGAAATATAAAACTTTGCTATCATGACTTATTACAGTGATATAAATTTCTTCAATGGCTTACCGGTCTCATCATTGTTCTGCTACACTACGCTTTCTGTTCGTTTTCCTTTTATGTTCTCTACGCCATGTCCCTTCAATGCACCATTCCCCTTCTATGCATTGTTGCTTCTTCACTCTGCCTCTTTCTTCACACCTCAATCACCCTCAACCACAAAAACACCCATCTCTTCTTTGTTCTACATTCTTATAGTCTCTGTGCAACTTATGCGTGCTTTCTCTCCATGCTTTTGTATTCTTTCTCCATGTTGAGTGCTCTGCCTGATCATTATTTCCACTCTTCAACTTCTCTGGAAGTTCCATACATGTGTCCATCATCACTGGGTGTTAAGCCCAGATTCCTTAGCTTCTCTGGTAGTTGAGACTCTTTGTCTTCTCTGTCATAGATGATCTCATCCTCTGGCAGAAACCATCATTTGTTTCTAGTAGTTACACTGTGAAGTGCAACAGTAGCCCTCCAATCTTATTCAAATTCATTTTCACCGTTGAATTGACTTCATTGAATCCTGCATTCATTTCTCTATTTCGCACTTCATCATTTCTGGATCCCTGTGGTGAATATTTCGTTACTCTCCATGTCCCGAACCCCGAAAATCCAAAATGGATCTTGTCTGCAATAGCTCCTTCCTCCATCTTCCGTCGATGTGACCAATGGTTGTGACCACAAGCTGAGCCAAAATGTGTTTCTCATTTCAACATTTTGGCAATTCGGCAATCCTGCTATGAGGCTTCTCGACTCTCCAAGTCGCGGTCCCCGAAACTCTGAAATGGAGCTTGCCAATTCGATCTCTTCTCTACATATCTTCGATCTCCAGATCAATGGTCCACAATCCATGGTGATCGGACGACTATCCTCTACCCTGGGACTTAATCCTTTGGGACTTTGGGGGAGTGATGGAGTTAAAACTCCCAAAGCAAAAACTCCCAGAGTGACGTCAGTCTTGCATCACTCGATGATGTGTTGTGACCCTAGTGGATGCCACGTGTCACTCAGAATTGTGAATTCTAGTAGTTGTAGATGCTTAACAACTTGACACTTGTCATTGTCTAATCATGCCACGTGTCATGGTCTTCCACCTGTCCTTTCTGACATGGTCTGCCATATTCACCTCCTGGATCTGTCGGCCCAGATCACTTCGTTCTTTTGTATATCATGATTTCGGCATTCTTGATGTGAGAGTTTATTGACGCTCCATGTCAAGGTCCCTGAAACTCTGAAATTGAGCTTGGTTGCACTAGCTCCGATCATTTCGACCTTTTGCGATTCTTGCGATGAAGAGTCTCATCACTGGACTCTTCCAACTACTGGTATCTGAAGCTCCGAAATGGAGTCAAATCAATGGTTCACGCTCTAGATGACTTGACGGTCCAGATTTCTCCGTGATTTTGCACATCGTGATTTCGGCATTATTGATGTGAGATTTCTTGACAACTCCACCTCCCGGTCTGCAAAACTTCGAAACAAAGTCATCTTAACTTTTCAAATTTTCGCACTTTGCAACTTTGGGATTCCTGTCGTCAGAGTCATTGACATCTCCAACTCTTGGTATCCGAAACTCCAGTATGGAGTCTTTAATATTTCACGATTTCGCATTTCGCGACTTTGGGACTCCTATAGTAAGAGTTCTTGACATCCCCAACTCCTGGTATCTGAAATCGTCCTCGTTCTTCTTGGATTTTGGCATTTTGAATTTCATGATTCCGGGACTCCTAATGATGAAGAGTCTTGACTCTTCCAACTCCCAGTATCCGAAACTCCAAAATAAAATTATTTCCCGGTCTGCAAAACTCTTTGTTTATGTGCTTATTTCAGGATTTTGGGATTTCGGATTTCGCAACTTTGGGACTCCTATGTTGAAGAGTCTCAACTCTTGACTTCTCAATCTCCTGGTATCCGAAACTCCAAAATGGAGTTATTTCTTGGTCTAAAAAACTCTTGTTGATGTGCCTCTTTCAGGATTTCAGGATTTTGGATTTCGCAACTCCGGGACTCCTATGTTGAAGAGTCTCAACTCTTGACTTCTCAATTTCCCAGTATCTGAAACTCTGAAATGGAGTTTATACTTCTGATTTTTCCATGCCATTATCCCTATGCTGTTGATCTTCTTCGCTTGCCTGTTTGTCATCAAATAAACAAGCACACTCTTTCACTCTCTGTGCACCTCTGCACTATCTCTTCTGATCTTACTCTAATCTTGCCATCAATGACAAGCACATCTTCCTAAAAACATGCCAACAATAATAAATTATAAAGGCACAATATGAGTGGGAGCGTCTCCGAAACTTTGGCATTTGAGAGATTTGGGTTCATAAAATCCTGATGTTGAATCTTTGTTGAATTTTAGAGGCTTAGGTATTAATGGGAATTGATAATCCTAAGTGCCCCCTTTGATACAAATTAATCATATTATAATATAATTAAATACAATTATATTATAATATAATTAATAAAATGAATAATGGATGGGGTCTTGTTGGATCTAGGTTTTGACGTGAATACCATGCCTATGAAGTCATGGGAAAGGATGGGAAAACCTAGTTTTTTCTGGCCACCCATCCAGCTGCACTTGGCTAATAAGTATAGGATATATCCTATAGGTGGATTGGAGCAAGTTGAGGTAAGCATATAAGGGTTGAAGATGAAGGATGGTTTTGAAGTGATAGAGATTTGTTGGACATTGGGTTCGTTGCTTCCCATGAGTTTCACGACATGGGTTAACCCCCTCTTGTGGATCCTAACTATGGTGATTGTGTCATTGACTAACATCTGCGAGATTTGGTATACCAACAATTGTAGTTCAACAAATGGTATCAGAGTGATAGGTCTCGAGTTCGAAACTCCCCCGACATGCGTTGGGGGGGAGATTGTTGCAGGGATGATTTTAGGGGCTAAATTTCACTCATGGGCTAATTTTCCATAGTTTTTCCAAAAACAAGATTCCCTATTTTAAAAATGATTCACCCAAATTCTATACGATAAAAATATTTTACCTTAAAAGTCACCAAAATTTTATAAAAACTATATAAAATACTTATAAATTTGAATATTATTACAAAAATATCCCCAAACATTGATAGTTGACATATGAATGATTAGTAAGATTCTCCAAGGTTTCTACATTTTAAAATAAATTTGCATCCTTAAAATCATCCCTGGATTGTTGGACATTGGGTTAAGTCCTTCCCGTGAGTTTCACAACATGGGTTAACCCCCTCTCATGGATCCCAAATATGGTTATTTTGGTGGAGATTTTGTTCTAATGAAAATTGTAGTCGAACAATATTATGGATGATTTTGATCCCTATCCTGCACTAATTGGCATTGATTGGTCCTTTGAAAACAATTCGATGTTGAATTTAAAGAAGAGGTGGATGTCATTTGAGATGGATACCTTGCGCATAGTCACCCTTTTGGACCCTTATGAAGGGGAAATATACAATGAACCAATGGATGAGGATGCACAAAGTTTTGTTATTGAGAATATCTACAAGATTACTAAGCACATGGAAGATAATATCAATCTCACGACAAATGGAGAACTGAGTTGGAGGAGCGTGAAGTCATATGATAGTAACTCGTAGGATTATATGGAAAGGTATTAGAACAAGTTATATGAGGTCTCTACTCAAATATGTGCAAGGATTGATAAAGTAGTGCACTGGATCAAATCTGGAAAAAGGCAAGTAGAGGCATTCCTGGTACAGATGGAGAATATTGTCCCTGCAGAATGGAGGGTTCATGCCATGGACATCGACCTACTTAAGTAATATGAGGACTTGTTTCCCCATAGTTTTTCATAAATGAAGGGAATCATAGGATCATTGGGGGCTATGAAGATTCATCACAAAATGAATGTCAAGCCAATTAAGTGGAGGTTCCACCGGTTGAACCATGTGTACGAGGAAAAGGTGCACATCAAATGCTAGATGCTAGAATTATTCTTTCCATGGAGGAATAGTATTAGATTAGTCCCATGGTGGTGAAACCAAAGAAGACATGGGACATTTGAATCTGTGTAGATTTGAGAAGTCTTAATGCATCATGTGTCCACGACCTGCTCCCTACTCCTTTCACCGACATGGTTTTGGAGGATGTTGGGGGATGAGAGGCCTACTCTTTTACAGATGGATTTTTGGGGTATCATTAGGTTTGGATCATAGAATAGGATCAATGTTATCCATGATTTTGGTCATCGTGATGATGTATTGATGATGGTGTACTCAGGCTCTTCATAAGAACTTTCTCCTGAGAAAAGTTACTTTCTTCTCTTTCCAGAAATCTCATTTTTGAAGAAGGTTCGCAGGCTGCTAGTATATTTGCTTGCGAGAATGCCTGATTCTCGCAGGATGCCTTAAGCCAGGGTGCGATAAGTTTGCACTGTGTTGAATTCCTAGGGTGCGAACTCTTACTAAAGCAAGGAAAAATATGAATTCTTGATGCTTCTAGAAGGGAATCTTCTAGAAGGATGAGATGGCATTTGAATGGTTATCCTAGTACTAGATTCCCTGATATTTTGGGATCATTCTTATCCAAGTAACTAATTCATTCTCTCCTATATATTGAGGAATTCTTGTGGAAAAGGTTAAGCAAGATTCATTGGAGAATTGGTGAAAGAATTGTGTGAAAGACTCAGCATTGAACAGTAGCTTGAAGACTCTAGCAGGTCTATCAAGAGGATTTGATCTTCTTCATGCAAAGATTGAGCAAGTGTGTGTGTCAGAGCCAAGGGCCATCAAAAGGAAGTTTGCAACATCAAGGATTAGGTTGTAATCTTTACTTTCCATTAATATGATACAGTAGCATGTCCCTTTCCCATAAATCTATTTCCACTTTATTGTATAATTCCTTGATCATATACATAGATTGATTGTTGAATAGATTGTGCTATCTTCACTTTGGTTGGTTTGTGTTGTCTTGGTCTTGGCTGCATGAGAGCACTGGAGCGAAGTGGGAGAAAAAAAGACCATAGGAAGCGATAATAAGGTATGTTATTTGTTCTTTCCTCCTTGTTAATTCAATGGTCAAAATCTAGGAAAAGAGTCATGTTTTGTCTTGCTTTGTTCTAGATCCAGGTGGATCTAAAGAGATTGGTTAGTGTCCGCACCTACGGATTTAGCCAATAACAAAATTGGTGACTCCACTGGGGAACACCCATTTTCTTTGTGGCTTTTGGTGTTTTTCTATGGCCATTTTCTCTGGTTTCACTTTTCTCCTGTCCTATCAATATCTAAGTCTTCAGGATATCCTGATAGACCCTCTCGATCCAAAGGCCTTTTTAAATTTTGCTTCATTTTTCAAATTTTTTATTATGTTCAGGCATTCTCGCACTGTACTTCATTGCAGCCTGTGAGAATTGGTAGAGTTCGCACTCTGCCTTCAGGTTTCAGTGTGAGGTTCTCACACCCTACTCAAGAGTCACCTGCAAGAATTAGTGATTCTCGCACTATGTAATATTGCCTGCCTGCGAACTCAATTTTTCAAAAATTTGGATTTGAGTTTTGGTATTTTCAACTGCCTAAATTAGTTTGATTGCATCATAAGAGTTTCTTGGACCATTGATTGATGATTGTCTTGTCTTCGTTTGCATGCATGAACAGTCTTAGGATTTCAAGGATCTTCTTGTCACTTTTGTCTTGACTTTCGTTTCTTGACTTTTCTTGGCAAAACCATTCTCTCTGACTTCAGAATCTGAGTGTGTTTGATTAGTTAAGAACCAGCGATCGGTTGAAAGTTGAGTGCTTGGTTTTTTCTCATTTTCTTATTGGTTTGAAGGATCATTTTCTTTTGCATTTGAAAAGACTTAATTGGTTTGCTCTTTATTTTTGTTTTCATTGAAAGAGTGGATTGGGTGTTTGTCCTTGCTTGTTCATTTGGTTTTTTTATTTTCTGTACTCTCGCTGTCATAGTGTGGGTCCTTTTTGAAAAGTGAACAAAAAGTTTTTCTTTCAAAAAATTATTTTCGTTTTAGAAAACATCGAAAATTAAATTATTGAGATTGTTGAAGTATTTAGAAAAGACACAATAGAGAATTGTCATTTGATAAGTGATTGTTTGCATTTGCATTTTAAAGGAAATTTTGCATTGTAGTTCAAGGTTGATCTGGAAAACTTTCTCTCTCTCCCATACATAGGATTCATTGAACGAAAAATGATATATTTCATTCTCATCCTTGCATTGTTGGGTCAGAGTCATACAACATAAGTTTCACTTATGTTTCCTTTGAGTAAACAACAGCTCTTAAATAACACTGAGTAATCATAAAATTTATCTAGTAACTCTTTTCTAGGGCTCTATTACACCAACATTTAGCTAGGCTAGCACTTTGGAGTAGCAAGAGAGATACACTCTCCAAAAGCACAAAACACACAATAGCATCTTGTGTTAGGGAGTGTTAGGGAGTGTTAAATTCCATTTGCAACATCTTGTCCTGGGGAGCCCTTCTCACACAAGGGTCAAACACTAGGTTGCATTGATATTGGTTGAGTTACTCACCCTACTTTGTTGATATCACTGTAGAGATTGCACGTATTACGGGGATCATTCAGAGGTATACCCACAATGATGAGTGGAATCCTTTTGAGTTGATTGCGGGCTAGATACCCTGCCCTTGCGTGTGGATCGGACTGTCGATTGTTCCCCCAGGATTTATTGTTGTTGGTGGTGACCTTAGTGGCCTATATTTCTAGGTTCTTACTCGAGGTGACTGTGGAGGGGAAAGTCTTCACGGTACCTGGAATTGATGTTGACCAAACTCACTCGGGCTCCTTGGAGGGTATACCCACGATTATGTGTGGGAGCTTGCACCAGGGTGTAAGTCCATTAGGTAGATCGTCAGCATAAATTTTCCACCCTAGCCCAACCCCTTCTCGTCTCATTATTGCGATGTTGGATTTCATCACCAACTAGTGGCTTCGAAATTAGAAGGTCTTGTTTGCTTGGTGTTGCTTTCTAGATTTTATTTCCTAGTGCCTATTGTTTGTTTCTCAAAGATTGACTATAGGAGTTTCTTCATGAATTTTTTCACTCGTTTACAATAGATCCTCCACATCATTCACGTAGAATGCAGGGTTTATCTCCAGAGCATCTAGAAGGTTCACAACCCTTCCCCACAAGCACATCTAGAGGCTCTCCTCAGCAGAGTGAAGTCCCAGTCGTCACCACACCACAAGTGGAATGCACTAACTCTCCAGAACATTTTCGAATTACAAATACTCGAGAGGAATTTCAACTTAACCCCGATTCTGAGAGACATTTTATGCGAGAAGACTCTTCCAGAGACTTAATTGTTGTGTATTCTGGATCTCTAACTGGATCCTTTTAGGGTATAGAAGGCCAAGATCCTTTTTGGTCTACAGGTGTTTTCCTCTGCAACCTTTTTGGTCCAGGTTCACCTGTGATTTCTGAAATTAATCCTCCTGTGATTTCTGAGATCTCTAATCTCGAGATAGTATCGTTGACTATCGCTTATCACTTTACTGTCCCTGCCGAAATGGCCCATATTGTAGTTACTATGAGTGTTCCAACTGGATTTCCTGTGGTTAGTCTCACTCCCATCAACACACCGCGGACACCCAATGTCATTCCGACACTACCACCAGGATACTGTGCGTTGAATGCTACCATTTCTACTCCTGCGCAAACTCCATCTAGCTCTCCTAGTGGTCCTTCTTCTTTTGGGCACTTTCTTCTCGGTTTTGTTCCAACACTCCCTCAATTTCCTTTTGGAGGACCTTATTCGTCTTCTACTGGCAATCCTAATCCTAGTGGCGCTATTCCATCATTCACTCTAACTTATCAGCTTCCGGTTGGTGGAAAATCTCAGCAAGGTAGTATAACTCAACCCCCTCTTAGTTGGAAAATGTCGATTGGAACATTACCCTCCATTGGCGCACCACCTTCAATGGGAGGAGCAACTCCACCTTATGGGCAGAACATACCTCCATCCTTGGCCCAGTATTGGAATCAGTTGATACAAAATTCTTCTCAATTGACTGGGGGGAAGCAGTTTCCAACTGCGTCCGTAACACCCCCTAGCATGGGCCAACCATATCCCAGTTCGTTTAATCCCATTTGGGGGTCGAATGCTCAAACTTAAGCCTCTGTTCTAGGGTATAATCCGATGAGCTACTATCCTATCCAACCACCACCGAATATGCCTGGATCTTCACATTATATGAAGACTGCTTATGGTCCTACTGGTTTTTCGATGGGGCTTCCTCCCTAGAGCCACCAGTACCCGCAGGTGAATCGACAGTTACCTTTTCTTGCCACATTGGATCTTTTAGATTTGTCTAGGATTTTAAATGATCCTATTTTTCACTCTCCCCAATGGCCTGTTATCCCAGCCAAGCTTCCCTCGGACATTCCTAAATTCGACAGCAAAGAGGGAGAGGACCCAAACAATCATGTTATGACTTTTCACCTATGGTGTTCATCCAACTCATTGATGGATGAATCTATTAGTTTACGTCTTTTTCAATGAACCCTTACCAGTTCTGCTGCGAAGTGGTATATTGAATTGTCGCAAGGTTTATTCTCTGATTTTAACACCCTAGCTATGGCTTTCCTTATGCATTACCAGTTACCGATCCGTTATGACATGGGCACCGAGATTTTGACTTCCTTCAAACAAACCAAAGGCACTCATATATCTGATCACATTCATGAGTGGTGAAGGAGACGACGTCTCATTAAACTTGAGCTCCCTGATCAATTACTGGCAGAATGGTTTACAAAATCATTTGTGAACGAAATCGGTAAGGGCATTGCCATGGGTGGCGTTGTCACGGAAGAGCAGGCTATATGTCGTGCTCAATATCTTAACCTTGTTTATTCACAAATGGGAACACTTTATGATTTAATACCTGAATTACCTCGTCCTAATGCTTCTAGCACTTCAACTATTCCAGCTTCCTCGCATGCAACTGATGGTGTGATTTGTACTGCCCAAGCCCAATCACATGCCGCTTCAAGCACAAACCCTAAATCTTCTTCTTCTAATGTTCAAACTTCTCCATCTCCTACCACTCCCACTAGAAAAGCTTATGAGGTAAATGGTGTCCAATCTACCCCAGCCGGTAAAAACAAATCTAAAAAGGGGAGAGGCAAGAATAAGGAGGGAAAAAATAATACTCAAGTAGAGCAACCTAAAACTACTCCTATTGATGACCGAGATAAGCACAAACCCCGATACCCTTTCCTTATCTATGGTGATGATCACTACACGAAGGATTGTCCACGACGTGCTGAGGTTACTAAGTTTCTTCAGGGAGCCCCAAAATCCCCTACCCCGGCTGTCTTGTCCCAACCCTTTCCGTCTCAACAACAGGCTCAGTTGGTCATTCATCACCAACCATCCTCTTATACTACATCATATGTTTTGATGTGTACTGGTGATTCTAAGCAGAACAACATTGCACCCACGACTCGAGCCAAAGATTATTCTCCATATAAGGAGAAGGTTGACGATTTACCTCCTGCTTTGGTACAACCCTCTCCAGTGACTCCACCTACCCACAGTCCTCTTAATCTCGAACGACCGAACCTCGACATAGTTCGGCAACCCCCCCCTAAGGGTGTCGTTCGAAAATCGGCTTTCAATCCTCATGCTCATGTGGCCCAGAACTACAACATTGTTGAAGATCTAGCCCAAGCACCTTCTGCGATGCCAGCCCTTGAAGTCCTTCAAAATTGTCCTGCACAACAGAAGGCACTGTTGAAAGATATTGGTGGAATTGACCCAACGGATATGAATTTATAGTCTTTGACTTGGACGATCACATTCCACGGTTACCCCCTCAACTTGCATTCTAGATACAAGTTGTTGTTTCTGACAAGAACATTTTT
Organism: Picea glauca; assembly: GCA_000966675.3. Taxonomy (NCBI): domain Eukaryota; kingdom Viridiplantae; phylum Streptophyta; class Pinopsida; order Pinales; family Pinaceae; genus Picea; species Picea glauca. The sequence goes on along the minus strand of JZKD02S0057851.1, from coordinate 663,746 downwards.
CGAACAGTTATCGATGAGGGTGCCTCGACGTGTGTCATGTCTTTTGCTTGTTGGAAATCTATAGGCTCTCCTCCCTTGAATGAATCACAAAACACTCTTAAATCCTTGAATGACTATTTTTTTAAGCCCTACGGTGTTCTTCCTTCATTGCCCATCATGTTAGAAAGTAAAATGGTTCAAATTGAAGTGGAAGTCTTTGATGCTCCCCTTGATTATAATATTTTGCTTGGACGCAGCTGGATCGATTCCATGCGCACCGTTGTGTTGACACTTTTCCATGTAGTACGTTTCCCTCATCAAGGAAAGGTTGTTACTGTCGACCAACTCACCTTCTTCAATTCTGATACTCGTACTGGAAACATACCGTTTATTGCTAAAACCCTGTCGGGTTATGAGAACATCGGTGTAGGCCTTCTAAAGGACTCCTAGTTAATGGGTACTTTCCCCATTCCACCGCCCGATGTTCCACACCCGTCTGTTGCTTCTATCAACATAATATCCACCATGCCTCATGAACTTCCTGTGTCACAAGACCCTTGGATTGTCCCTAACCCTAGAGATCATCTTCGTTTCGGTGACGCAATGTCGTTAAGTCTGGTTGAATCTGCCTATCACGCCATTCAATAGGAAACACCTTCTACTCCCTCTCTTGATGAGTTGTCTCCTGATCCTTTTCGTGTTATTTTTCCCACTGACGAGATGATCATGTCCGTCATGGAGGAAACCCCTTGGGATGATGGGCATCATCGTTCCATCCTTTTTCTAGAGCAACATACTCTTGAGAACTACCAACGGATTTCGACTCTGTCGACCATTTTTGTCATATCGACGGTTCCCAAAAATACACACGATGTGTTTGTTGAAGGGAACTTAAGTAACATCTCACCCATGATTCCCATTGACATATCCGTTAAACCTAGAATTGTCGAAAATGTCCATATTGGAGCTTCGTGTTCCCTGGATGAAATAGTCACCTATACGTCCCTTTTCAAAGAATTTTGTGACATCTTCGCCTGGAGATACGAAGAGATGCCAGGTATCGACCCTGCAATTGTTGTACATGAGATAAAGACATACCCCAGCGCTAAACCCGTCCGGCAATGCCTTCGTCCAGTTCACCCACGTAAAGCGGCTGCTATCAAGCTCAAAGTTGAGAAACTTCTAAAAGTCGACTTTATTTATCTGGTGTCTCTTACAGACTGGGTTTCCAATCCTGTCCCGATTGAAAAAGAAGGAGGCACCATTCGTGTATGCGTTGATTATAGGGATATTAACAAAGCTTGTCCCAAAGACAACTTTTATACCCCCTTCGTCGATCAGATTATCAATGATTGCACCAGAAGTGAAATCTTCTTTCTCATGGATGGTTTCTCCAGCTATAATCAAATTAACATTGCTCCTGAGGATCAACATAAGACTGCTTTTATTTGTCCTTAGGGTACTTTTTCCTATCGGAAACTCCCTTTCGGTCTTAAGAATGTGGGTGCAACTTTTCAACACGCTATGTCTTATGCTTTTCATGATATCAAGCACATCGTTCAACCATATTTGGACGATTTACCTGCTCATTATATGCACAGATTTGATCACCCCAATCACCTTCGAGCCATTTTCGTTCACTGTCAGTTCTACCGTATACGTTTAAATCCCCATAAGTGTGTTTTATGTGTAGAATCCGGTCGTCTTCTAGGTTTTATCATTTCGCGTCAAGGGATTCGGGTGGATCCTTTGAAGGTTGAGGTGATCCTTAATCTCCCTCCTCCTTCTACACTTCGCCAGTTGCAAAGTTTGCAGGGGAAAGAAAACTTTCTTCGTCATTTTATCCCAAATTACGCTGAGATTACTCGTGGATTTATGCGGCTATTAAAGAAAGATTTATAGTTCGTCTGGGATACCATTGCCAATAATGATTTTGAAACTTTG
>JZKD02S0057851.1:636685-648721 GCA_000966675.3 Picea glauca | reverse complement strand
GAGAAGCACCATTCCCTCCATTTCCATTTGGAGTTTTTTCACCACTGTCTCCCTTATGCTTTGAAGGGTTGGAGCCTTCACCTTGCAACAATGCATTCCTTTCCATCAATATCTTTATCATCTCTCTCATTTCCATGACAGCCTTTCTGAGATCTTCATCTTCTGCAGGAACATGTTCATGACTTTCTTCATGAGCCATACTTGGTCAATGCCTCCTTGAAACTTGCAGTGATTGTATATGATTCCTCCTTAAAGGATGAGAACTTGGCTCCACAAGTTGACCTTCTCCTCTTGTGAGTTTCAACCTTGTGAGCATCAGAAAAAAAACACTTGCAAAATAATCAAGTCTTCAAAAACCAGTGCTCTGATACCAACTTGATCTAAAAATGAAGAAGACTTGAAATCTTGAAAATATTTGCAAGTAAAGTTTATGTGTTAAAAGCAAATGGATCAACTTTGAAAAACATTAATTAAAGGGATTACTCATTTAATATACAACTAAACAACATCATAATCAATGAACATAAGCACATAAACACAATAAATGATAAAGGAGTTCACCCCTCTCTTGGGCTACATCTTCTGGTCCAGCTTCCAATGGATCATTATTATTAATTTCTCAAAGTGATAAAAAACATGCTTTACAATGCTCAAATTGACCAACAGACTGCTCCAATGGGTTCAGAGCATCCAAAAACCCCTAGCTAGGATTTTTTGGCACCTCGTTTGGAAAAAAAATGAAGAAGTTAGGCTTCCTGGAAGTCCCTCCTTCAAGCTTGTTGTCTCTGCATCTACAAATTGCACCCTTCTTCATGCAACCTAGCACACATGCAATTTAAAGAATGAAAACCCGACACCGAACACAACCGTGCTAATGGTGCAAACTATAGGACGGTTATGGGCGTGCCAACCCCTAATCGCCTAGCTCTCGGGTACATGGGTCGCCCATGCGACCTTGCACATTTTAAAAAAAAGGCTTCGTCCCAAAGGCAAATAGAACCGCAACACATGGCAGGTCATTTCAACCGTTTAAAACCAAATTTTAAAACCCAAAACGCGTGCCAACTATGACATGGTCATATGGTATAAAAACACATGTGACCGAGATTGTTGCAACGCACGCTCCATATGCAATGTGGTGGTCATATGATAACACAATACAACCATGGGTCGGGGCTAAGCCCCGACCCGACCCCTGCGCCAAACTTAAATCAATACAAATTTAAATAAATATTATCCCACTTATATAGCAAGGAAAAATGCACGGTATGTTGGTCGGTCAGGCTTTGTTAAGGCTTCACATGGTGGGGAGGTCTGGGATTCGACCCCCACAGACCCAAAAAATTTTAAATAACAAATCAATAGCCAATAAAGGGGTGCCACATGGCAGCCCAGGACTGGGCCACGTGGCACCTTAACATTGACCAAAATGATGCCACGTGTTGCATTCTGACTCAACCACATCTGCCAATCAGAATTTGCCACATCACCTCTACCACATCAGCGTACGGACTCTACCACGTCAGCCTGTACGGACTGTACAGTCAGCGTCCCTTTTTTTTACCTGTTTGACAATTCGAACAGATCGCAATATCTCTCGATCACGATGTCCGTTTGAGATGAAACGAGTTGTGTTGGGTTTTCAATTATGAGGCCTACACTCTCGTTCAATTTGAAGCGATTCTGAGCACTTTGAATTTTTGAGCAAAATTTGATCCCCTGATCACCAGTGGGATTCTCAACAATGAACTCCCTAATTTGAAACTCTATTGTGTCAAATAATTTATTGATCAATTAGATGATATAGCTGAATTTATAACATCAGGTCAAGATCCATCATGTTATACCCTGGTTCAGCGTCATCACCTAGTGACTCAAAGTGTAGATTATCAGTTGATCGCTAGGAAATTATATAAGTGGGAGTGGATGGCATCATGTGCAGCTGTGCATTAGATCATGAACGATATATCAATTTGTATTAATCACATGAGGGTATTGCATGGGGGCACAATGCAGGTAAGTCCATGGCATGAAAAATTATGTGCACTAGTATTTGGTGGTCGTCACTCTTCATCGACGCTAAGAAGCATTGCAAACACTGTGACGTATGTCAATGGGTCAAGAAACCTTGCCAAAGAGGTGAGATCCCTGGTTACAACATTGGAACCATTTGAGAAATGGGCAATTGGTTTTGTGGGCCCCATCAATCCTCATGTGCATCGGATGAGTGCCCGCTACAATTATTACAGCCACTAAATATTTGACGAGATGGACCGAAGCCATGTCGGTTAAATATTGCACAACTAAAATGGCAAAGAATTTTATTTTTGAGAATGTGATCACCATATTTAGTTGTCTAAAGGTGTTCATGAGTGATCATAACTCACATTTTCTAAAGGAGACCATTCAATATCTCAATTAGGAGTTCATGATCCATCAAAAAAAGATAACTCCCTATCATCCTCAAGCTAATGGTATGGTTGAAGCTTTCAAAAAAAAAAATATAAAATGATTTAACAAAATTTTGTAATGTGCAATGTAAATATTGGGATCAAAGGATTCCCACAATATTATGGGCATATCAAACAACTTATTAGAGACTAACGAAGCACACCCTATTTAGATTGATATATGTTAAGGAAGGTGTCATGCCGCTTGAATTTGTTGTCCCCAACCCATCTGTTTCTCTCGCGACTTAGATGATAGAGGAACAGTCCCTTCAACAAAGGTTATATGACCTCATGGGGATAGAGGAGGATCATATGATGGAAGGATTCATCCAAGCAGTTGAAAATCAAATACAAAAGGCATGGAATCATTGCAACATCCATTAGAAAATCCTCCAACTTGGATCTTTGGTATTGTTATATGAAAACAAATTGTTAGAGTGTAAGATATTATTAGGTTTCTTTTCGATTTACTAGGTAACCATAGCATAGGTAGGATAAATGAGAAAAAAACAATTACAATATACACAACATTTATCCTGGGAAACCCTCATGGGGAAGAAAACCCAGCAAAAACTTCCTTAATATAGATAGCCAATACAATGCCAAGACAACAAACCAAACACTAGAGAATATCCTCTCCAAAGTAATGTGCCTCTCTCTCTTCCTTCTTCTCCAACTCCAGCTACCAAACTTTCACTCTGGATGATCGAATGAGTAAGTGAAAAAATGAGTGGTTGAATTCCTTTATTTATACAAACTGTCTAGTGTTGAAAGGAGGTGTCTCTTCACTAGCAGGGCCAACTTCTCTTTCTGGGTGGTTAGAACCACTTTACTTTGCCTGGGGGCTGACTTCTCAATTTGCATATTACAATTAGGGTTTGACCAATCCGCAAAATGGGATTTGATCATTTACAATGCCTGACATGATCAATCCAAAAAAGGGGATTGATCTAATGAATAATACATCAATAAAAAATAGAATACTCTTTGCAGTTACAATATTTCAACACTCCCCCTTAACAAGAAGGGTATTCTACAACATCATCAGGAGAGAGAGAGAGAGGGAAACATCATTAACAACATCTGGAACACTAACTGGCATATCTATAAATCATAAAAAAAAAATCTCATTATCAATATCATCAACAACACAGCACAAAGGTTGGAGCATCATCAACATCATCACTAGGATGAGAGTCTTCAGCATGAAACTGGCATCACAACACGAAGATGGTTGCACAATATAATTAGCATGAAGTTGGCATAACAGCACAAAGTTTTCTACACAATATCATCAACATGAAGCTAGAGTCACAGTACGAGACTGGCAACACAACATCATTAGCACAACGTTGGCATCACAGTATGATATTGGAAACACAACATCATCAGCACAAAACTGGCATCACAACACAAGGATGGAAACACATCATCACAGCATGAGGCTAGAAACACATCATCACAACACGAGGTTGGAAACACATCATCACAACATGAGGTTGACAACACATCATCATAGCACAAGGCTAGCATGTCATCAGCACGAGGCTGGCATCAGAACACTAGGTTGGAAACACAACAACACTACTCCCCATTTTGAGGGAGGTTCTTTCATAATACACCAAGCTTATCTTGAAAGTGCTCAAACTTTACACGAGATAGAGGCTTGGTCAACACATCAACTTGTTCATCCATGCTAACATACTGGAGATTTATGGCTCCCCTCTGCACCATATCACGGATGTTATGATATCAGATCTCTATGTGTATTGACTTTTCATGGAACACATGGTTCTCTGTCATCTTTATGCAGCTATGGTTATCACATAGGATCATGGTTTCTTCCATCTCTAGATCAAATAAACCTGTCAACAACTTTCGAAGCCATATGATTTCACTATTGGCATAACATTCAACAATGTATTATGCTTCTGTCGTGCTGAGAGAAATGCTTGATTTCTTCCTACTCTACACTTATATCATGGCTAACCACAGACTGAAACAAAAACATGAAGATCTATTTTTTTCAAAGAAACTTCCATCCCAATCTTAATCAGTATAACCACTCAATACGAAGTCATGATCTCCATCATAACTAAGACCACAATCTAATGTGCCCTTAAGGTACCTCATCACATGTTTTGCAGCAACTACATGAACACGACTAGGCTCTACCAGAAACTGACTCAAGGTGTCCACATCAAAATATATATCACGCCTGGTGTTTGTCAGATACATCAACGATCCAATGATCTTCCTGTACAGTGTAGCATCAATCAATTCTAATGAAGATTCAACCAAGAGCTTCAACTTTGTTACCATGGGTGTATTCAAGGACTTGCACTACAACATATCAAATCTTTTTAATATTTCAACTACATACTTCCCTTGGTTAAGGAAGATCCTCTCTGGGCTATGCCAGACCTCAAGACCTAAGAAATAGTGCATTAGGCCAAGGTATTTCATCTCAAATTATGCAGCAAGATTCTTCTTACATTCAATGATGAGATTTTATTCTCTAGTTAAGAATAAGTCATCCACATACAACAAAAATATAACATGCTCATCATTCATAACCTTGAATTAAAGGTTAGGATCAACTTTACTCTTGATAAATCCCAAGATTGTCAGGAAGTTGTCAATCCTTCCATACCAAGCTCTAGGAGCTTTCTTCAATCCGTACAGAGCCTTCTTCAACTTGTGGACATGAGTCTTCATGTCTTCAACTTCAAACCCTTGAGGTTGTTCTATATACACTTCTTCTTCAATGACACCATTCAAGAAATGTGTTTTCATGTCCATCTGGTGTAACTTCCACCTCATCTTAGATTCAAGGGCTATGATGGTTCTGGTTGAAGTGTATCTAGCTACAGGAGAAAACGTCTCTTCATAATCAATGTCTTCCTTTTTAGAAAATCCACGAGCAACAAATATTTCTCAATACTTCCATCAGCAGCATGTTTTATTTTGAAAAACCATTTGGAATATACCACATCATTTCTCTTTGGTCTAGGAACTATTTCCCATACATCATTTTTTATGATGGATTGGTATTCTTTTGTCATGGCATCTGCCCATTCTTTCTTTTGAATGGTTTCTTCAAAGCAGGTAGACTCCTTCTCTAAGAGATCACACATCAAAGCCATATAATTGGAGAATTTCTTAGGTTTCTTCACTTGTCTCATGGTTCCTTCGGGGACACCATACTTCTCTTCATCTTGAATAAGTTACCTTTCCCAGGATGGTTTTCTCTTGTGGGATATTGACATATGGGGAGGTTCTTGAGATTCTATTATTTCCTGGTCTTCTAGAATCTCCTCATCAGGGGAAGATATGACTTCCCTCACTGGTTTTGCAACTTTGGGAGCTACATGTTTCTTTTCATATGCTTCTTCAAGTTGGCATATTCTTAATTTATTGAGTGTTGCATATTCATCAAGGGTTACATCTATGTTGATATCAATATGATGGTAACCTGTCATATAAACTCTGAAGGCCTTGGAGACCTCACAGTATCCAACAAATAATCTCTTCTTTCCTGAAGGGTCCATCTTGGTTCTCTTCTCTTTTGGAATATGTACAAATACTGGGCAGCCAAATATTTTGAGATGGCTTACTTCTGTCTTATTTCCAAAGAACATATGTTCAGGGGTATTGAACCCAAGTGCACTATGGGATAATATGTTTTTTACATACACCGTTGTTTTTTCTTCTTCTTCCCATAAGTACATTGGAAGATCTTGATCGTGGATCATGGTCTTCACTGCTTACATTATAGTTTTGTCCTTTCTTTTTGCTACACCATTTTGTTGAGGATTTTAGGGAGTGGTGAGCTCCCTCTTGATCCTGGCATCTTTGAAAAAGTTTGCAAAATCTTTTGAGGGGTATTCTCCTCCACTATCTGACTAGAGTATCTTGATCTTTATTTCAAAAATATTTTCTATCAAGGCTTTGAATTCCTTGAATTTAATGAACACTTCATCTTTTGATTTCAAAAGGTAAACCTAGGTTTTATGAGAATAGTCATCAATAAGGGATACCTAGTATCCATACACACTGATACAGGATGATGGCATTGGGCCACACACATCTGAGTGAATGAGCTCTAGGACTCCTTATGCGTTATTGTTTCTCTTCAGAAAAGGGTTCTTGATGTTCTTTTCTTGTGCACATCCATTGAACACACCTTCATGGTCAACCTTGAGTTCTGGTAGACTTGTGACTACCTTACTTACATATGGTAATTCCTTTTAGTTGATGTGGGCTAATCTTCTATGCAAAATTTCACATGGTTTCTCAATGGAGTGGTCATGGATGCTTCTAAGTGACCCTTTAGCTTATACAAGCCACCTTCTTCTTTTCCAATAACAATTTCTTCTTCCATGTTTTCTCCTTTGGCCCACATAAGAACTTCTCCATCTATGAAGGAAACTCTGAAGCCTTTCTTTTCTAAAGATGAGATGCAGAGTAAGTTCTTTGTCAAACTTGGTACATAGAGTATGTCCTTCATCTTCATTGGGGTCCCTGAATTACGCTTGTAATTTGATTCTCCTACTCCCTTGAAAGGGTATTGATAATCATCTCCAAGTGTAACTTTCTGAGAAAAATTATTTTCTGAAAGGAAAGAGAGAATGTATTTTTGACATGTCATGTGCTTGGAAGCGCCACTGTCAATGATCCAAGTGTCCTCACCAGGTGATATTGATCCTGAGAGAGCGGAGATTAAGACATAGTCTTCAATTCATTCTTTTATCATCTTTGTGGGTGGCTCTTCATCTTCAACTAAATGGGCATGGTGCCTCTTTTTTTTCTTCTTGTATTCTTCTCATCTAGCTAGACAATGTTTTGCAATATGTCCCATCTTGTCACAATGGTAACATTGGTAGGATGAGAAATCTTTTTCTCTTCTTTGTCCTTTCTGAAGCTTATGGAATCTCCTTGGTTGAGATTCTTTATGTATGAATTTTTTTGGGGGGTGAGACTCCTTATAAGTTTCTTTCTGGAAGTAAGACTTATTTCTTCCTCCCTCAGTGTGAGTAGCTAGGGCTTGATATTCATCTCTTGATAGAAAATCTTCTCAGTTAGCTACTCTTGATTCTTCTTGGACACATTCTTCCCAAAGAATGTCAAATTGTAGTTTCTCTTTTCTGGAACAAATAGTTTGGATGAATGCATCCCAAGGTCTTGTGATACCATTAAGGGAATTTATTATAAGTTTGTCTTCATATATAGTATCTTCAATTTCTTTTATTTGTTATTTGAATTGAGACATTTTGGAGAAGTATTCCTGAATAGTTTCTACTTTTTGCATCCTTATATTCTTGAGTTGATTCCTTAGATTCATATTTCAATTGATGTTATTTCCCTCATATAATTTGGTTAGGGCATCAAACATTTATTTTGGATTATTCTTTTAAGAAACTTGAGGAATAAAGGGATCTTTGATAGAATATGCAATGATTCTTTTGGCCCTAATTGTGTCCTTTTGGTGTTTTTCTTTAACTGTAGCATTGATGGGTTCTGGTACATCTTCTTTAATGAATATTGCTAGGTCATTCTCTTCAAGAATGATTCCAATCCTATACTTCCAAGAATGTAAGTTTTCCACACATTCTAGATTGTCAACAAGCTTAGTGCTTATAAACATCTTTTACCTGGGGCTAGGAAAATGACCAAAAAATGAAAATGCTCATAATTGAATTTTGAACTTACCAGGAGGTGCGCTTGGTTGAGGTAAGTAGCCTAGTGTGGCTAGATTTCAGAAAATCCAAATTTTTCACCTTCAAACTTACCAACAGATTTATGGACTGCTGCTTCTAGTTTTCTAGTACTTTTGGTTTTCTGGTACTTTTGGTTTCCTCGTACTTCTGGTTTTCTGGTACTTCTGGTACTAGTGAAAACTAGGGTTTCACTTTTTGGGAGTTCTATCCACTAAACAGGTGCATTGAAGGTGCCAAAGAGTTCCTTGGGCTATGGCGCACTTTTCTAGATAACTTTTGGGTTGAAATTCCTCTTCAATAAAAAGCCTTAATTTTCTTGTACGACAACAGTGACGTTTTTTTTTCTCCTGTGAAAGATGCTCTCTTTAGCTTGGCTCTGATACCATGTTAGAGTTTAATATATTATTAGGTTTATTTTCAATTTACTAGATAACCATAGCATAGATAGGATCATTGATAAAAAAAAAATCACAAGATACACAAAATTTATCCTAGGAAACCCTCATGGGGAAGAAAACCCAGCAAAAACTTCCTTAATATAGATAGCCAATACAATTCCAAGACAATAAACCAAACATTACAAAATATCCTCTCCCAAGTAATGCACCTCTCTCTCTTCCTTCTTCTCCAACTGTAGCTACCAAACTTGTGCTCTTGATGATCGAATAAGTGAGTGAATAAATGAGTGGTTGGCTTCCTTTAATTATACGAAATGGTAGGCACTGAAAGGAGGTGTCTCTTCACTGGCAGGGCTGAATTCTCTTTCTGGGTGGTTAGAACCACTTTAGTTTTCCTGGGGACTGACTTCTCTATTTGCATATTACAATTAGGTTTTGACCAATCCGAAAAAGGGGATTTGGTCATTTACAATTCCTGACATGATCAATCCACAAAAGGGGATTGATATAATGAATAATACATCAATAATAAATAGAATACTCTTTGCAGTTACAATATTTCAAAACAAATATCTACAACACCCTAGAAAACTACATATGCACTGGTTGGGTCTCAAACTAGGTACATCACATGGTTAGTCGCTCAAGGGACTTATTAATGGAAAGAGGTTGAAGGTTTACTATAGTGCATGGGTGTCAACTGTCACTTAGTCCTCATTCTCCATCTTGTAGTCCAATCCCCCTTTCTCCATATTGTAGTCTGATAGAGTAGAGTTATCATAGTATGTATAGCATATAGAATAATACATATTTGACATAATTTCCCTTATTACAACACAACATACACTCAAGGCACATTCCAAAAGGCACATCACCATTACAGAGGATCTAAACTGCTAACTAATAACTTGTGGGGCTTCACCACAATTCTATAGTTATTCTCTACTTCATCACATTGGTTAGTTATTTGGCTCATCCCAAATGACACCTCCAACCATATTCCACTCTATATATGCCTACTTTCTCCGATGCATTCATTAGAGAAATTATTAATGTCCCATTCTCTCTCGACCATGTTTGTTTCTCACATCCCCATTTTTTCCCACTCACTGTTATATTTCCACTTTTCACTAGTCTTACCATCTCTTGTCTCAAGTCCCATTTTATGGTCTAGCTTCACAGAAATTCCAAGACGTAGTTCCCAATCCAGTCAGGTATCTTGACAACCCACCATCCAATTTTCACAAAGATTGGCATTTCATCATTAGTTGTTAGGCCAAGGTACCACCCTAGTATTCCCAAGAATGAAAACTCCCAATTCCACAGTGTTCCTTGAATTGTGCTTCGAAGCTATGACATTCCACCAACTCTCTTGGTTTGAAGCTAGTTTTCATGTCATCATGGATAATCACCTTTGTTGAAGAAGAGAGTCTGAAGTTGCATGCTCTTCACTCCACTAGGCTAGGAGGTCCACATATTTTGTCTTGTTTTACTAGAAAAAAAATAAAAGCAGAGGATGATTCTCTCTCTTGATGGATCTCTTCTACAAGATCTACTCCTTGTAGGTCCATGAGTTACCAGGAAAAGTTCTAGCAATTTATCTCAAGTTTAGTAAGGGGGTTGGTGTCTGGGTGATGTTCTTTAAACAAATACCTCATTCATCATGATAGACACCATCGAAGGGAAATAGGTGAGCATGTATCCAAACAAAGTCCAAATTCATCACTTACCTTAGGGCCTGCTCAACTCATTCAAGGACCTATGTCAGATTGCAACTACAACCTAGCCAGATGATTTTCTCTTACTCAAACCCAGTTCCAACCACATCTTGGTTTGATGTTTTATTTTGTTAATAATGATGATTTTTTCTTCCTCAATTCAGTGTTAGAAATTCCATGAGGCATTTGTCTCAAGGATGAATCAATTAATAGTGGTGGGGCCTGTTGAAAACCAATTTTTTGGGTTAATATCATGTTCATTAACACAAATGAAGTTGTGTAACCCCTTTCCAATTGTGTGCATGCTCAAGTAGATTCACAAGGATTGACAAGAAGTACAATTTCTCCTTCCATTTTTGTTAATGTGTGCCAGTTCCAATTCTTCCAATGTGTATTGGCCTGAGTTTTGTGATGCACGCCAAAAATCAAGAAGACACTACATGCACGTTGGAATAAAGAAAAGAATCTTTCATAAATCTCCGTGAATAATTACTACAAGTAGTATGAGGGATCTAGAACAACAAGAGCATGAGATGGTAATGTTGTTGATATTGCCACAATTCCAAAGTAGCTACGTGGACTGCATGCAGGTGATAGAAGCATGCAAAATTGGTAGTCATAGGAGCGATTGGAGAAGAACTGAGAATGATTGGGTGCCATAGCAGAGAAGGATATAAACGAAAGCAAGGATAAAAAATAAAAGAGTGATTCATTGGGTTATTGTTAGTAGTTCATTGTTAGAGGGTTCATTGGGTCATTGGTTGATGTTGTGGTTTTTCATGAATGTTCCTGATCTCGCTATGATCCTATGTTTTTTAATATCTCTAGTAGTAAGTCTGATTTTTTTCTATATGGTAGTCAATGCTTTGGGGGTTTTGTTGGTCAACTTTGAATGAACCCTGGGTCTTAACCCCCTAACATTAAGAAAGATGTGCACAAGCATGTGTTGAAATAACTAAGACAACTAAGAGGGGGGGGGGGGTGAATCAGTTGTTACTATGCTTAAACAATGATATGCCTATTAAAATTATTATTAATATTCTCCAAGTGATCATCAAGATTATGCAAGACACGAACAACAGAAATAATAAACATCAATCACACATATGATATACACACAGACATATATTCATGAGGAAACCCATAAACAGAGAAAACCTCTTCTTCTTAGAATGATATGGAGTCTTTTATGTTCTATACAACATCTATCTTTGAGAATCAACTCAAAATGAGGCTACAACCTCTGTTTTACAAGCTGCAACTTGCTAAGAGAACCAACTCTCTGGTTTGTCTAGCACCCACTAGAAGGAAGCACCAACTCCCTAAGTGTTCCAACACCAACTGGATGGAAGAATCAACTTCTAGCCACACAGGCACCAACCTGTATAACAAAGAACAATGGTTCTCCCTTGCACCACCCTACCTCCCTGGGTTTTATGGATACTGTTGGTTGTGGAGCCTGATTATCTTCCTGATTCAGAGGTCATTGCTTTCAGCCGTGTTTATACCCCATGAAGTATTTACACCCTAGAATTATGTACACTCTTCCACGCGGGGGAGTGCAGAGGGGGGGCACCCCCTCTGCATGGTCCGGAGGGGCTATCCCCCCGGCTGGGGGGTCTGGGGGCAAGCGGACCCCCAGCGGGGGTTCGGGGGCAAAGCCCCCGAAGCAAAAATTGCCTTATAAAAGTATATTGTAATTTCATTGTAAATCTGGACCGTTCATTATAAGGTCGCAGATCTAACGGTA
>JZKD02S0057851.1:596767-628698 GCA_000966675.3 Picea glauca | reverse complement strand
TCTTGAGCCAACAAGACTTCTAGGGTTATTAGCCAACTCATTAGGGTTTTCTCTTGCTTTGCAGAGCCTCCTATTCTCGTCAGGTTCACACGTGGAGGTAAATACCTTTCGTAGCTACCAAAATATTAACACCCCCTCCTAGCTATAGATGTATTTACAGGTAATGGAATTGAGCACAAAACATACCATTTACCCGGTAGCATCAATATAGTCATCTAGACTATTTCATGACTAGATCATGAACATCACCATCACCATCAACTGCATCATCTCTCAAAAACATACCTCATCTGAGTAATTAGACATGATGTTGGATAACTCACTCACACCATAGAGTGATACAAGAGCCACTCTTATAATCTAGAGGGGTAAATGCTCTGAACCAATTTATGTCTGGAAAATCTCTGTTCATCATTCGTTTGGATGGTGATTACTTCCAATAAACTATTGATAGTATTCAAGGTAGTTAGAACAAAAATAGAACACAACTGTGTCTATCCATAGTAGTACATAACTACAATCTAGTGGTTCACTACCACACCAAGTAACACACAAGTACTTGATCAACAACGTAAGGTTGTGAACAATGGAAAATATCCACCATAGTGGTCCTCATCTACTGTCATACAGTCTTCATAACAAGCATTTGATAGCAACCTGCATAGAAACAATGTTATGATATATACTGAATTATTTGGGCCAATCTTTCACTCACATCTGTGATCTCTGAAATAATATTTGCCTCACGAGCAGTGGAACATATCCACCACAGTAGTCTATATCTATTGTCTTCATAACAAACATCTAATAGCAACGTGCACAAAAACAATGTTATGATATAAACTGATTTGTTTGGTCCAATCTTTCACTCATATCTGTGAGCTCTGAAAGAATATCTGCCTCAAAATAGTGGAACATATCCACCACAATAGTATATATCTAGTGTATGGAGATAAGTAGTCTCCATAACAATCATCTGATGCCATCTTGCAAAGAAAAATATTGTTAAAGATAAACTGAATCATCTGGGCCAATATTTCACTCATGTTTGTGAGATTTGAAAGAATATCTACCCTCATCAGCAATGGGATATCTTCCCTATTCTTCTCAAACAAGGAAGAAGGATTGTTTTTTATTTCTGAGCATGGACCATTCCTCACCCTGGGCCATTCTTCCTACAATAATCAAACTGCACCTTGGACAGAATGTATAAACCCTAAGGAATGTCTGAGTCTGGACCATTCCTCACCCTGGTCCATTCCTCCTACACTAATCAAAGTACGCCCTGGAAAGAATGTACAACCCTAAGGAATGTTTGTCCCTGATTGTTGAGCCTATACCATTCCCCACCCTGGGCCATTCCTCCTACACTAATCAAAGTTCACCCTGGAGAGAATGTATAAACCCTAAAGAATGACTATCCAGACCATTTTCTCCATTAACCACAAGAGGAAAATATTGTCCTGCATCAACCTCCAAAACCGACCATTCCTCATGTTAACCACAATGAGAAATTGTTTTCCAGCGAGGCGGGCCAGTCTTCTTGAGTAACCCTCAAGAAGAGAGACTACCCTAGACCATTCCCCATGCTAACCACAATGGGAATTTGTTGTCTATGATACATCATCAATTAGACTACTTCCTACGTTAACCACAATAGGAAGTGACTGTCTGTCAAAATTCTCAATCCACCTTCTGAATAGGAAAGCATATGTCCAAGATGGACTATTTTTCAAATTTAAAGATGAATGTCTTCAATAATGTTTTCAGTGCTCCCTCCTAACTCAAAGAGTCATTTCTTCCTTTTTCAATAAGAAGGAAGTTGTTTCCAGGAGCTCTAGCTTGAGTATGAAAACTCTTTCATCTTAGATAGAAGTTTTACCAAAATGTCTGCTTATCTGCTCATCTATGGAGATATGTATTGGAGAAATCATTTTCTCCTTTATGGACTTCATCATGGATAATGTAATGCTTGATTTCAATTGTACTTTAGTCTGGAACACTGTGAAGGATTCATGTAGATCTGAATCAATAGAGTATATCATAGTTGGAAAACTGGAACATATCCATGTGGCACTTCTTTTGTCATCATGAGATATGATCTACTGAGTAGTCATCTTGATGTTATAAGAAATATTCACCATGCTTCTACTGTGCACTGGAGGTTCTCCGCCAAGTTATCTTCTTCTATCTGCATACAGAAGTCTCTTTATGGTATGCCTCAAAGTCTTGAGATTTCTCTTCATATGCTCTTTATTCACTTTCTCTAGAGAACATTCTTTGCATTCATCTGATGTAGAACTCCAACTCATGGATGTTGCAGATGATATAATGATTTATGTAAAGAAAAATCTAGTTTGTTGGAACAAGTAATCATCATAGTCTTCTCCCTCCATCTGGGAGAAATTCTAGTTCTAGATCTTGCAATGCTTTCATTCATAAGTCTTCCATACACTGTTCTTCATCATGATTTTCAGTTCTTTTGCTTGATTTCTTTTAGTGAGTTCATATTAGGCTGGTAATCTTGTGATTCTTGATACAATGACTAGTTGTTCTAGTTTCTCTTTCTTTCTTGGAATCTTCATGTTCTTCTTCATGTTTTTCTTTAGCTCTTGGGTCCATGGATTTTCTTATAGATTCCATGCCCTAGAGATTCCACTTCTTTCTTTCATCATAGGATCACGGATCTGGATGAACATCCAGGAATACTTTAAAGATTCTCTTGAAAGAAGTCTTCTTCTGTAGTTGAACTAAACACGTACTGTCTTTCATGGCTACTACCATGGATATATATATTTCATCATCTTCAATGGATCATAGGATTAGCTCCCTCCTAATCCTTGCTTCATGTATAAGTGCATATAATCGGCTCCCTCCATCTGATAGAATCCATACTTCCATCTGCATCCTTATTGTCTTATGCAATATATAATTGTCTTTCTTGTCTAACAAAGTCCATGATTTCATCTTGTTGTCTTCTACAAAATGTCATAATTCTTTTTCCAATTTCCTCTTGATTTTTGACTTCTTTTTGTCTTTGCTTCTACTAAGTTTCTTCATGATTGATTCGGCTTATCTTGCAATAGCTTCCACATGATTTTTATTTCATTCTTTCTAATGATATCTCTTTTCATCTTGTTTTTTCTTCCATAGGTATAGTTATTCTTGGAACACATTATCTTCCAAGAGATAGATATACAAGATATGTACAGAGATGATGCAAACCAGATATGTACAAGAAATAAGGAGAGTGTTGTTACCTTTTTAGAAGAAGAAGTCTCTTCCATCCTGCTTAGTCTTCTTTGTAGGTTCCTTTTCTTCGGCAACGGATGCTTCGTGTTTCTTCTTCCTTTTCTTTATATGAGGACACTGATTCTTGTAGTGACCATACTTTTGATAGTTGAAGCATTATACTTCTAAAATGTCTTTCTCTTGATTTGGATTCCTCCTTGAGCCAAACTTCTTTTTGTTCCTGAAGTTATTGAATCTTTTTGTGAAGGGTTGATCATCGTACTTCTTTTGGGGTTTCTCTTTTGCATTGATTCTTGATTCTTCTTTAGCACAACAAGTCCAAAGTTCTTCAAATGTTGGATACTCCTTCCTTGTGTTCATGCTTGCGGAAAATGCATCCCACGTCTTGGGAAGACCATTCAGTACTATGTTCACCAATTCCTTCTTTGAAGTGATCTCTTCAATAGCTTGTAGTTGATCTCTTAACTGGGAGATCCTTACAAAGTATGATGTTATGCTGTCATCCTCATTCATATTCATGTCACAGAGCTCATTCTTTAGACTCATAACTTGTCTGATGTTTCTGACTGAGAAGAGATTTGTTAGGGAATCATACATCTTATTTGATGAGTCAAGATGGGAAATGAAGGGTATCAAGTGGTATTTTATATAATCCACTATGATACTCATGGAATTGATGTCAACATCTTTGAACTTCTCCATAGTTGCAACGCTATGTGGTTCCTTCTCTTCTCCTTCTTCAAACTCTGACTTCGCAATATTTCCTTTCATGATATCCAACATTTTATTCCTAGCAAGGATGAGTTCAATCCTTGTATTCCATGCTCTGAAGCTAGAGGCTCCATCTAACTTGTTCTCAGACTTGATAGAGTTCGTCATGGCTTGCTTGACTTCGTCAAACCCTAGATTTGACCAGAACTTCAAACTTCACGTATTGGATTTATGAGAGTACCAAGAGATGCATTGGGCTAGGGCACACTTATCTATCCATATATTAGGTCAATCCATTCACTTAAGGTGCCTCGACAGCAGGTTTATGGTTTTTGCAACTGCTCCTGCTAGTAGCCCTAGCAGCAGTGTCTTGGGAGCTGCTTTTGCTAGTAACCCTAGCCGCAGTTCCTTAACGAGCTCAATATCCTAGCGGCTATGTTTCCTTCCAGCGTTTAGACTAACTGAAGGAGGTGTGGGCCCATAACCTATTAGAATATAGAATATAGTGTGCTCGTTTTACCATTGAAGATACCCTCATCACCCAACCACAGGCCGAAGCCACCCTCCGAGCACCTTGACCTTGACAGAGAAGAGAATCCTAGTAGAAATCCAATATCCAAGAGAGGTTAATGCACCAAGAAAGAATAGAACCCAAGATGATCAGATAATCCCACCCAGAGGCTAGCGCAGACCTTCCCAGAAACTTGCGCACAAGCTACAATTGCACCTGCGCAGATCCAGTTCACTCTGCAACTGCTGAGATGTTGTCAAATGAGAACCGACACCCTGTATTTATAGTGGTTCTGCAAGATTTTTTGGGGCCGACTTCTTCTGGATATGTGTCTGTTCAATATATTATTATTATTTCTGGCCGACATCTTCTCTTGGAGGATAATAACCTAATATAAATTATCTTCTTGAGCCGACAAGACTTCTAGGGTTATTATCCAACTCATTAGGGTTTTCTCTTTCTTTCTGGAGTCTCCTATTCTCGTCAGGTTCACACGTGGAGGTAAATACTCCCGCAGCTACCATAATATTAACACTTTCTCTCATTGAAACAGTTTTCCCAATCAACATCTAAATATGCAGTTAATTGAAAATTATGATTTCTAGGATACCATAAACCATAAGTGATTGTACCCTTCAAATATTTGAATATCCTTTTGACAGTTGTTAAATGACTTTGTTTAGGAGCAGACTGATAACGACCTACCATTCCAACATCTTTCATTATATCAGGACAGGATGTTGTGATGTACATAGGACTGCCTATCATTGATCGATATGTTCTTTGATCAACATCAGGTGAAATATCATCTATACTAAGCTTGCAACCAACCACCATAGGTGTACTAACATGAGAGGAATATTCCATCTGAAACTTCTTCAACATCTCTTTCAAATACTTTTCTTGAGATATAAATATCCCTCCAGAACTCTGATTGATTTGTAAACCAAGAAAATATGGTAGTTCTCCTATCAAGGACATCTCAAACTCAATATGAATTGAATTAGAAAACCACAAAAATGAAGGGTCATTAGTGCATCCAAAAATAATGTCATCTACATAAACCAAAACAGCTAATAAATCATCACCTTCTGACTTAATGTACAGATTACTGTCAACAACACCTTTCTTGAACCCTTTGTCCTGTAGAAATTTGTCCAGTATATAATACCAGGCTCGTGGTGCTTGTTTCAGTCCATATAAGGCATTTTTCAACTTACAGACGTAGTCAGGATTATCTGTCAGTGAAAATCCTTTAGGTTGCTCCACATATACTTCTTCTTCTAGATCTCCAATAAGAAATGTTGACTTAGCATCCATATGATATACTTTAAAGTTCTTATGACATGCATAGGCAAGAAATATTTTGATGGCTTCCAATCTTGCCACTGGTGCAAAGGCTTCATCAAAATCCTTTCCTTCAACTTATGCATACCCATTACAAACAAATCTATCTTTATTATTAACAATTTTTCCTTGTTCAATCATTTTATTCTTAAACACCCATTTGGAGCTAATTACATTCTTATCTGCAGGTCTAGGAACAAGCTCCCAAGTATTTTTTTTTTCAATTTGATCCAGTTCCTCATTCATTTATTTTAACCAGTTTACATGTTTATTGGTTTCATTAAATTTCTTGGTTTCCATGATGGATATGAAAGATATATTTGATTGCTCGGTATCTTTGATTATCCTTCTCCTGGTTTGTACACCTTTGTCTTTCTCACCAATTATATGACTTACAGGATGATTCTTTTGAGTAATTCTGGAGGGAGGATTTGATGTTGTCTGTTTATTTGAGTCTACCTGAGTATTTGTATCTCCATCTGACTCAGAGTATTCTTTTTCTGATTCTTGGACCTGTTGATATTCAACTTCAACTATATCCTTTTTTGTTGATTCAACGTTGCTTACATATCGTGTCGGGATTTCTTCATCAACTTTTATGTCAATACAATCAACCAATTTATGTAGCCTCTTATTATAACATGTGTATCCTTTATTGTTTGTAGCATGCCCTAAGAAGATACCTTCATCATCCCTATCATCATATTTTCCAAGATTTTCATCATTATTCTTGATATAACACTTACTCCCAAAGACTTTAAAATTCTTGATTGAAGAAGGTCTTCCAAACCATAGCTCATAAGGAGTCTTGTCACTTTGTGGCATGAGATGAGTTTTTTTAAGAATATGTACAGTTGTATGAATTGCTTCTACCCAATATGTCTGAGCAATATTCTTTGCATTCATCATTGATCTTTCCATCTGTTGAATTGATCTATTTTTCCTCTAAACTACTCCATTTTGTTGTGGAGTCCTTGGAATAGTATACTCTCTTTTGATCCCATGTTTATCACAAAACTCTTTGAACTCTCCTAAAATAAAATCTCCTCTTGTATCAGACCTTACTGCCTTCAATATTTTTCCTGTTTGATTCTCAATCAGAGCCTTAAACACTTTGAATTTTTCAAATGCTTCATATTTTTCTTTAAGAAAGGCAACCCATGTAAGTCTAGAATAATCATCAATAATCAACATGAAATAATTCTCTTTTCATGTACCTTCCTTCCTTTATGGTCCACATAAATCCATATGTACTAACTAAAGAGGTTTCTCTGTTGATGAAAAGTTCTTATATTTAAACTGTGTCCGAGTAAGCTTTCCTATTTGGCAAGGTTTGCATACAGAATCATATGGATTTGATATTTTTGGAAGATATTTTACTGCCCCATTGTTTCTAAGTTTGAATAGATGATCAAAATTTAGGTGTCCATGTCTCCTATTCCATAACCAACTTTCATAATACTTTCTTAAGTGTCATTCTTCTTTTTCTTCTTTCAAAACATAAAGATTGTTTTCTATTCTTATGCCTTTTGCAATCAACTTTCCTGAATTCACAGATTGTATTTTACAATCTTTAGAAGTGAAAACAACTTTACATCTTCTGTGACAAACTTGACTGACACTAAGCATATTCTATTTCAGACCATCTACAAAAAACACATCTTGATCTTTCCTTTTGCCATTACTTATACTTACCATTCCTTTACCTTTGATTTTTCCTGGTGCATCATTTCCAAAAGTTGCATTTCCCAATTTGCTTTCACTTAGAGACATAAACTTACTTTTGTCTCCAATCATATGTTTGGAACATCCACTGTCAATATACCACGGGTTGTTTTGTCTTTGAGCTGGCAACACTAATCCACACTTGTCATTTTCTTTCTTCTTCCAAACCTTGACATTTATAGCAGAGGGATTCAAATATGGCTTATAGTTCCTTAAGCGACAGTTTGCAGCTTTATGTCCATAGTTATGGCAGGTGTAACATTTTGGTTCACGAAATAAAGGATCATAACGATTGTTATTCTTAACATGTGTATTTTTACCAACCATCACATGATTTCAGTCTGTGGTTGTTTGTTACTTGGCAGTCTCATTCTTTGTTGTGGCATATATTTATTCCTTGAGTGTCTTGATTGCTCATATCTAAATATTAAAGAACAGTTTACAGCTTTGTGACCAAAGTTAGAACAGAAAAAACAATATCCATAGAAAAATACTTTGTACCTGGAAAATGGGTGTCTTCTTTGAGCGGATCGATTTCTTCCATGCTAATGATTTCTTTGAGCAAAGGGTGTGTTTGTGTTATTTCTTTGTTCTACAAATTCAGTTCTAGTACTTTTTCTTTCACTCCTCCTTGGCGGTTGATTATCTTCCTTTGTTTCTGTAGAGTGGTTGTTGTCAATGATTGTAGATTTGACAAACATTATGGATTCTTTGTTTCTTGGTTGACCACTACTTTATCCTTCTTCACAACCCAAACCAGTTTTCAAATTTGGATTCCTTTGTTGATTCAGAATGGTTGCTAATCCTTCTGAGGCTTTAATGCTTGTCCTTTTTTGATGGTATAAGGATTGAAATTTCTCTAGATATTTTCTGGTAGCCACTACTTCAACTTCCATAGCTTCACATCTTACCTTCTTCGCTGCTAATTGTTTTTTTAGAATATCTTATATTTTATTTGCTTCTTCTAATTCTAATTTTAACAAAACAAAATCTTCACTTGGTTCTTTACTATTGTTTTCAAACTGCATCAACAATTTTTTTTGTTTTCTCTTTTTAAATAAGAGTCTGTCAATTTTTTCCAAAGAACTGATTAATCCACCTTCCATATCCACCACAACTTCTTTTTCATCCATGTCACCTCTTTTGTGTTCATCATCAAGATCTCCCATAGCCATAAGAATAAAATCATTCACTTTGTCTTCACACGTTGAATCATTATCTATGTCTTCTGAGGAGTCCTCATTGTTTGCACACAAACTTTTCATTTTACTATATTTCTTAAATTTGTATTTATTTTCATCATCAAAGTTATGGTCCTTTTTCTTGTGAGGACACTTAGATGAAAAATGAACTATCTTACCACAGTTGAAACATTTAAATGGCATCTTGCCTTGGTATTTTCCTGATCCTTTCTTTAACCTTCTCACAAAATTTTCCTCAATATCATCTAATTCTGAATCAATATTCGTGTTTGATTTAAAATATGCTTCTCTACTAGTGGATTTATATTTACTAATCCTCATTTCATAATCATTTAGAGTTCCTAGGAGTTGATCGATAGACAAATTCTTAAGATCATTCAGTTCTTCTATTGCATAAAATTTTGGATTAAATCTATTAGGCAGAGATCTTAAAATCTTTTGAACTAAAAATGCATCTTCAATCTTATCACCAAGACCCTTCATGACATTCACAAGCTCATCAACTCTTAATATATATTTACTAATTGTTTCATCCTCATTCATCTTTAGTTGTTCAAATTTCAATCTATATGTCTGAAGTTTGGTATCTTTTACTTTCTCATTTCCTTCATAATTGCTAATGAGTTTATCCCACATCTCTTTGGTAGAATCAAGATGCATTACCTTTAAAAATTCAACTTCAGAAAGCCCA
Source organism: Picea glauca (assembly GCA_000966675.3). Taxonomy (NCBI): domain Eukaryota; kingdom Viridiplantae; phylum Streptophyta; class Pinopsida; order Pinales; family Pinaceae; genus Picea; species Picea glauca. The sequence goes on along the minus strand of JZKD02S0057851.1, from coordinate 619,259 downwards.
CTCAAGATAGCATTCATTGCCTTTTCATTGAAGATAAATTCTAACTTATCATCTTTGGAAGCTAGCACAACAGGTTTTGTATATCCAATCTCTACATCATCCCAAACATCAGCACCTAATGCCATAATGTATGTTCTCCTTCTAACCTTCCAGAAAGAAAAATTTGTTCCATCAAACATAGGAGTCTTATTGGTCGAAGTTCCTTCATGACTTGTCATTTTTAAGCTTATTGATCTAGCTTTAGCTAAAGGGAATCCACTATGATACCAATTGTTGAAATAACTAAGACAACTAAGAGGGGGGGTGAATCAGTTGTTACTGTACTTAAACAATGATATGCCTATTAAAATTATTATTAATCTTCTCCAAGTGATCATCAAGATTATGCAAGACATGAAAAATGGAAATAATAAACATCAATCACACATATGATATACACAGAGGCATATATTCACGAGGAACCCCATAAAGGGAGGAAACCTCTTCTTCTTAGAATGATATGTAGTATTTTATGTTATGTACATCATCTATATTTGAGAACCAACTCAAAATGAGGCTACAACCTCTATTTTACAAGTTGTAACTTGTTGAGAGAACCAACTCTTTGGTTTCTCTATCACCCATTAGAAGGAATCACCAACTCCCTGAGTGTTCCAACACCAACTGGATGGAAGCATCAACTTCCAGTCACATAGGAACCAACCTGTATAACAGATAAAAATGGTTCTCCCTCACACCACCCTAACTTCCTAGTTTTTCTGGATGCAACCAGATGGAAGCTACAACTCCCTGTGTTCAAGAACCCACTTGAAACTATGAGGACAATAGTCCTCCCTAGCACCACCCTACCACCAATATAAATCTTTGTCTGCTGAAATTTATTACAATGATACAATATTATCAATGGCTTACTAGTCTCATCATTGTTCTCCTACATTGTTCTGCTCTTCCTGCATCGGTGTCTTTCTTCTCACATATTATTGTTCTTAAGTTCTCGTACAGTCTGTTGTTTTCACCATTTCTGCTATGTCCATTTTATGTTCTTCATCTCTGCATTTTCTCCCTCAGTTCATGTTGTGATATTCATTTCTTATAGTTCGACTACTTTTTACAGAGAAAATATCAACCTCTCTCTATCATGACATTTTTATTTTACTCCTACTCTCATCATTCGTTACACTCCACATCTCCAACACTCAAGTCAGGAATCTCAAAAACACTCAAGAATCATGATTCCAACACTCAAGAACAATGATTCAGTTAGGGTAATTGAATCGTAACTGATCAAGAAATCATGATATGAAACAAAAACCCTTCGATCATATTCAGTTTGATCAGCATCGTTGGATTATACAGACAGATGATTTTTTATTTTTCAATGTGTAAACTCCGATGTGGAGCCTAGCAACGCTAGATCCTTCCTTAATCTTTCGTTGATATGACCTTGGGAAACACTCTCATGTGACCATGTGATTTCGATCATGGCCAAAGGTGGTTTGAGGGAAATCCACTTTTCACCCTGCAATTCACTAGAGAGCTCCATGTATGATTTCTCCAAAGTCATGGTTTCGATTGCGGCCAGCCTTCAACATTTTAAAGTTTGTGCACCTTCAATCCCTGCAATGTGACAGGACCTTCGATCTCACGATATTAACAATGCTTCTGAATTGACAGATCGTATCTAACCTTCTTAAATTAAACAGTTGTGATTTATTTCATGATCCAGGCTTCCAAAGTTTCAACTCTCAAGCCTTGCTTTCCTCCGTATGTCATTCTTCTGGATTCGATGATCCATGGACACCTGTCCTTCTCAATCGATGTCTTAGCCTCTACTTTGGGAAATTGAACTTTCAACCAGATCAACACTTCTGCAACCCCTTACTCAATTCAATGGTCAAGATATACTTTGCTACTTTGGGCTTCGACGATTCAATCCTCAACCTTCACGCTCTCCTAGAACACTTTTAGCTAGATTCCACAGATTCCTGCCATGTGTTCTCAAATCAATGGTCCTCGTTCACTTCGGGACTTTTTCCTTTGGGTGTTCGGGACTCTGTTCCTCACGTCTTCGGCTCTTCGACCCTTCGGCGCTTAGGTACTTCGACACTTTGTCCCTTCGCAACTTTGTCCTTCAGGACTTCCAATTCTCAAAATATCATTTCTTCTGTACAATAATCTTATGGAGTTGATGATCTGCAGACACCTGTCCTCCTTAATCCAACAATTATACTCTGCTCTAGGACTTCATCCTTCGCCAATTTCAATCCTTTCTCCTTCGCATTTTCTAGGAATATTTTCACCTAGAGTTCATGATCCGTTGACATGTACTCTCCTACATGATCAATGATCATAAGTGACTTTGGCACTTCGAGACTTTAGGCTGACCACTGCTTCATTATCCTCTGTAGTGGTCACCTGTTGAATACGTCATAGGCGGTGGAGACTGCTTGTTGTCGATTAACACTTCCACTTACACTGTCCTTCCACTGTACTAGATCAATGGTTGAATATGCACCCGAAGTGTTCTTCAGATCGGATGACCCATGTCCACTTCAAGACTTCGACATTCAAGACTTTAGGACTTAGGGAATCTGTTGGTGGTAAAAACTCCCAAAGTAAATCTCCCAGAGGGACGTGACATTACACACATCACCTGTTGACTTGGCACGGGTTGAGTGGTTGCCACGTGTCCTTGCTGACATGGTCTGCCACATGTCCTTGTTGAGGTGGTCTGCTGACATGGTTCTCCCTGGTCTAACGGTCATTACATTTTCTCTAGATCTGATGGCCCTTATTCATTTCGGATTTCGAGCTTCAGGTAATTCAAATTTAAAGTTGCCAATTCTTTTGAAGTGAGATTCCCTGAACAATAAGATCCTCACAACTTTTGACATGAACCAAATGTTGTTCGTCGATCATGTTCTTAGATCGATGGCTTGATATATCTTTGGTTCTTCTCTTCTAGCTTATCATGTCCTTCCACTTCATTTGATCTGACAGCTGACAAAGATTCGGATAATCGAATTCTCAAACCTTGTGCCCCGTTTATCCTATCCTTTACTTCATTTGATCTGGCGGCTTACGGATATTCGAGTGATTGAATTCTCAATCGTTTTTGTTTGTTCTATGGATATTTTTATACTAATCACATTTATGTGATTCTCTTTCCCTTCTGAGCTTTGATATATGCATATTGTTCGCTTATCCTCCTGAGGTTATGTTGTTCATGTTTTCCATCATCGTTGTTGTTCTTGCCATCAATGACAAGAACACGCTTCCTGTAAAACATGCCAACAGCATGAAATGACCCAACAAAATACATGATACTCCAATACATGCCCATGAGGAGGATTGCATTCTTATTTATAACTATATATGAAACCCTAATCATAACCACCTCCTAACAACATAGTAGACATTCTTTAATGAGACCATATTACATTTATTCCATGCTAACTAACTAGTGGGTCTTATTTAATAATAACAACCATTGTGGACCCAATCTAGTTTACATTGAATGACCACCATAACTATGATATTACTACTATAGTGGGTGATTCATCCCCCCCATTAAAATCCTAGGGAGTATTCCAACAACTGAAAAATCTCAATGATAAGATAACTAAATTTTTATACTTGCATGTCTCTAACATATTCTCATTGTTAGATATTTTACTAGATATGACGAGTGCTCACAATACACTTTTCAATGTTGCAAAATCCAAATACTAATCTAATTAAACTGTCATTTTAATGTCCAAATTTAGTGATATCTATTTAATGTCTAGAATGGATGATCATTTGTTTTGGTACTTTCTAGGTGGAAAAATTGGAGCTATTGGCTTGTAGGGGCCTTTTTATGGGCAGGTCCCTCTTTGGAGATTTTAGGTCCATAAACTTCCAAATCCTATTTGAGGCTTTAAATGATTGTTCTTGGGGTCAAAAATTTGCAAGCGTATATCACAACCGATTGATGTTGTTCTACAATTTGAAAACTTTTTAACAATGTGAAGATCACCTCAATTAGAGTTTGTATGTAGAAGTTAAGCCTCCTGCAAGTTGATCTATCATGTTTATCACCATGGTATCAATTGGATACCATGTCAACTTCCATTACTCACACATGTGGAGCTATTCATATGTGTACTTTCAAGAATATTATAGAGGGTCTAAAACCCTAACATTAATTAGGGATTGAGGCATGCAAAAACCTAACCCTAACCCTAGATGGTTATCATGCTATGTTAGATATTGGGTCACTAGGAAATAAAGGGGTTCCATTCTTATTGAATTAAGTAATTTTCCATTAGAGAGTAGAGAATTGGTATTGGGATATTGAAATAAAACAAAGGAAGTAGAATATCCTTGTAGTTGCTATATTGGCTAGAATTTCCATGGCATCTCCATAGTGAGTGCCCCTTTGTTTGTATTTTCTTTTCATAATTGAGAAGAAATGAGAAGAACATAGGCCTCGCCTTCTAGATGGCTTTTTCCTATATTGGGTTTTTCCAGGGTACATCTTGTGTTGGTTGTGTGAATGGTGTGTTATTTATTGTCTATTACATTTCAATTTTAGATTATTTAGTCGTTTTATGTGTCAAACTAGTAATTGTAAATATCTATGATCTAAAATAAACCATTGCATGGTAAAATGTTGTAGAATATTATAACATCTATTGTGATCAATTATTTCAATGGAATATCCACATTAGTTTATAGATCATATCGGTATTAGAGCTAGGTTTATTTTGTTTTTTATGGGAAGTTGTAGGGTCTAGGAATTGGCATAAAGTCTAAAAAACCTAGCCATGGTTGATGAGTATAGTAACAACCATGGGATGAGTTGAAAGAGATATTTTCAATGCTAGAAGGAAAATTCATTGACATCTCTCACAACATGTCCATTCTCATGGAAGATTATAGAGACTAATTTTGGAGGTTTTGGGGAGTTTGGTGGCTCTAGTTGATAAGTTGTATCAGGCAAGAAATATGGAGATAACAAAAACCCAGAAAATCAGTTGAAAATAGGGATATAGAAAGAGAGACAAAGTTCTAATTCCATCACTTCTTACCAATATCTATTTAAAGTGGAAGCAAAATTGGACATCAAACCTTCCTAAGGTGTTATTGATGTTGTTAAGTTGAATCAATGGTTGAAACCCTTAGAATTTTATTTTAATGTTCATAACATAGTAGAAGAGAAAAATATTTCATTTTCCTAGCTGAAGTTAGACAACCATGCCCAAAGTTTCCAGGAAAGTCACATGGAAACACTCAAGCTAGAGGGTGATCCCCCGGTAACTAAGTGAGAGGTGTTTAAAACCCTCATTAATTCCCAATGTCATTGGCATTACTTCCAACAAAATCAAGGGTATAGTGTGCAAGAGTACATGACCATTTAGTTCAGAAAAATGGACTTTATGTTGAGTATATCTCCCAAGAACCTAAATGTACCCCTCAAGTGTTTGGGTGGTCTACACAGTCATTTATGGAGGCAAGTGTTTATCTTTGAGCCTAGTATAGAATATGAGGCTTATGTGAAAGCATAGAAATTGGAGAATATGTGTAAGAATAAAGAAAAACCAAGTGGTTCCAAGCGGAAACACCACCAAAATGCTTCCAAGGATGTAAAGAAAAAGTGGAAAGGAAAGGACAAGAAGACAACAACCATTGTGCATTAGTGAAAGGATATAAAAAACCATTGTAACCATTTTAATATCAACAATCACACCAAAGATAGGTGTTGCAAGCTATATCCAAAGTTTTCAAAGAACCACAAAAGGATGCCAAGATGAAGAACGTGATAACCATGGATTCAAGGAACCAGGTAGAGGGTATATTAGATGTAAATTAAAATATTATCTACACCACAATGTATAATGAGGTGAATCTAAGTAGACTACATCCCAAGGAAGAGAAGGAGATGAATAAATTCTCCGATAGTAAAATCTAGATAAAGAAGACAAAGATGGATGCTCCATTTGATTTCGATTTATAGGCCAACCTCATAGTAGAATATTTGGTTAGAAACATTATATTGGAAGTCTATGATCATCCTCACCCACATCCACTGGGATGGGTAAATAAGGATGAAGAGCTCATGGTCACTAAGTAATGTAAGATCAAATTTTATATAAGTGCAAACTATATTAATGAAATGGAGGTAGACATAATACCACTTGATGTTTGTGGTGCAGTGTTTGGAAGCCCCTACATGTATACGAGGGATGAAATATTCATGAGGAGAAAAAAACATGATTGCATGATCAACAAGGATGGGAAGTTATTTATTATTAATGCACACAAAGGTAAATCCAAGATCTCTTTAGTGCTAACCAACCCAAGAAATTGATTAGTTCTAATAGGAAGTTTGTATTACAATTATTAAGAGATAATCAAACATAGTTATCAAGTTGATGAGAACTATTACCGCAAAACGAGAACTCTATCTCTAAACTCCCATATTTTGGGGTCAAAAAAAGCAAAATCACCCTCATAATTGAAAAGTGGTGCTACTATAAACACCTTTTTTTCGAGGTTAAAATTAGCACATTTTTCAACCACGACCTTAACAACCTTATAATTTTGGCAACAAAAACCTTAAAATCAACCTCTAAATAAAAAAGTGGCACTAATCGTAGTGCTCATTTTTCATTTTTTAGGGTCAAAATTAGAACTTATTTGAGAGGATGGCCTTAACAACCTATACTCTCGCAACAAAAAGATTAAAATAAACCCCATAATAGAAAAGTGCCAGCCCATTGTTTTTTATAGGGTCAAAACTACAACTTCTTTGAGACCGATCAGCTTGAAAATCAATACCCTTACAACCAAAATCCTAAAATCAACTCCCAAATTGGAAAGAGTTGGTACTAGTAGCAACCCACCTCTTTTTTCGGGCTTAAAATTGCAATAGTTTTAAAACCATAGTGTAGAAGTCCTTAATTGTTGCAAACAAAATCATAAATAAGAAAAAGAAAAAAGAAAAAAGGGAAAAACATATTCTTTTAAAATAAAAAAATTAACCATTTTCTTAAAATAAATTTGAATATATATATAATGGAAGAAAAAAGGAGAGGAAAAAAATACCTTTTAATCTTTTCTTTCCTCGGAAAAAAACGTAATTTTATTTCTTAGGAGAGACAAAATTACATTTTGTAGGTGCTTCAAGAGCACAACACACCAACTGTGTGTGTATTTGTCAGAAAAAACAAAAGACCCACATTCCATCCCTAAAAAGTGGTCACTGAGAGAAACTAGCTTTTGTGAGCCAAAATTTGACATGCATGACAATATGTCTAAACTATCTCACCTAAAACAAGGTGGAATAGAAACTAAAAAAAAATTCATTGATATATACAGGATAAAAAGTTTTTCAAATTAAAAATGATTTTCATGCACTCAAAGAAGGTGCCCAAAAACTTTTTCCTATGCCCTTGCAATTGTGTCGTTGTAGAAAATTGAAATGTTGTAAGTGTTGAACATGTAAAGATACATCCATGGTGAAACCTGAAAGTCTTGAGAATAGCATAGCCCCCTAGAGTAGTGTCTAAAAAGTGCCAATAAAAAATGAGAACGAGTTATGATTCTTCATTCTTGTAGATGGTCGTGATCCTCTATAAATGGTCGATGAAAAAAAGCATTAGTGTCCTCCCCTTTTTTTTTTGTAATGTGCCATTGGCTTAGAGAGAGTTGCAGTCCATCTTTGGACAGAGAATCCGCTACCATGTTCTTGTTCCTGTATACATGGGAGATAACAAAAGTATCAAATATGTCCATCAAACAATAAATATCCTCCAGAATAGGACTAAGAAAAATGTTGTGAAAAATTTGATGCTTTCTTGCCCAATTAATAACGTTTATAGAGTCACCAAAGATTTGTATGTGTTGTATTTCCTTTTCTATGGAAAATAGGAGTAATAGAATCAATGCCAATAGTTCGACATGGTTGTTTGTACTTCAGCCCATTCCCATTTTTAAATGAAAACAATGGTTTTTTGATAAGTGAAGAACATTACCCCCTCTGCAAATGGAGTTCTGAGAGGATCCATCAAAAAAATCCCAAGGTTTTGAAGTGTCTATTTCCTCTTGATGTCTTACCTTCAAGTTTCGTGCTTCTTTTGTCTCGGGGAAATGTGACAGGATTGATAGAATTTGGGGTGAAATTACCTCTAGAATAGAGGATTTGTATTTGAATATCGTTGCATTCTAGGCTAGCCAGATTCCCCAACTGATTAGGAGAGGAAGTGCTTTTAGTTGCCTATTTCTTGGATCACGAGACCAGTCTTTCCATGCTAGTTCTAAAGTGTTTCTGGTCCATATGTATCTTTGCCTAAGGCTTGAGGAATTTTCGGACCAAACTTTCTTGGAGAAGGGACACGAGATGAGAATATGGAAAGTGGATTCGTTTCCATTTTTACAAAGTGAGAATCTACCTGGTCCTTCTATCTGACCCCTACTCATATTATCCCAAGTTGGGATTCTATTGTTTAAATCCGCCCAAATGTAAATTTTGGCTTTTTGAGGATATTTCAGCTTCCAAAGTCCCTTCCACCACCATCTAGGATTTTTCTAGATTGGATATATATTCATAGCTATGTATCCATATTTTGGAGTGTAGAAGCCTAGAGGGTCCTTTTTCCAGACTAGTTCATCTTCCTTGTCTGAGAGTCTGATTTGTCCTCTTTTGAGAGTTGAAATATAAGTTTCCAATAACCATTTTCTTAAAATAAATTTGAATATATATATATATATATATATATAATGAAAGAAAAAAGGAGAGGAAAAAATACCTTTTAATCTTCTTTTTTTACTCAGAAAAAAGTGTAATTGTATCTCTTAGGAGAGACAAAATTACATTTTGTAGGTGATTCAAGAGAACAACACACCAATTATGTGTGTATTTTCCATAAAAAAAAGGACCCACAATCCATCCCCAAAAAGTGGTCACTGAGAGAAATTGGCTTTTGTGAGACAAAATTTGACATGCATGACAATATGTCTAAACTATCTCACTCAGAACAAGGTGGAATAGAAACTGCAAAAAATTTCCTTGATATATACAGGATAAAAAGTTTTTCAAATCAAAAATGATTTTAATGCACTCAAAGAAGGTGCCCAAAAAAATTTTCCTATGCCCTTGCAATTGTGTCGTTGTATAAAATTGAAATGTTGTAAGTGTTGTACATGTAAAGATACATCTATGGTGAAACCTGAAAGTATTGAGAATAACATAGTCCCCCAGAGTAGTGTCTAAAAAGTGCCAATAAAAAATGAGAACGAGGTTTGATTCTTAAGTCCTGTACATGGTCGTGATCCTCTATAAATGGTCGATGAAAAAAAGCATTAGTGTCCTCCCCTTTTTGTTTTGTAATGTGCCATTGGCTTAGAGAGAGTTCCAGTCCATCTTTGGACATAGAATCTGCTACCATGTTCATGTCCCTGTATACATAGGATATAACCAAAGTATCAAATATGTCCATCAAACAATAAATATCCTCCATAATAGGACTAAGAAAAATGTTGTGACAAAATTGATGCTTTCTTCCCCAATTAATGATGTTCATAGAGTCACTGACTCACCAAATATTTGTATGTGTTGTATTTCCTTTTCTCTTGCAAATAGGAGTAATAGCTTCAATGCCAATATTTCGACAAAGTTTTTTGTACCCCGACCCATTCCCATTTTTAAATGAAAATAATGATTTTTTGATAAGTGAATAACAACACCCCCTCCACAAATGGAGTTCTGAGAGGATCCATCAAAAAATCCCAAGGTTTTGAAGTGTCTATGTCCTCTTGATGTCTTACCTGCAAGTCTGGTGATTCTTTTTTCTAGGGGAAATGTGACATGATTGATAGACTTTGGGCTGCAATTACCTCTAGAATAGAGGATTTTTCTTTGAATATCGTTGCATTTTGGGCTAGCCAGATTCCCCAACTGATTAGGAGAGGAAGTCATTTTAGTTCCTTATTTCTTGGATCATGAGAATAGTCTTTCGATGCTAGTTCCAAAGTGTTTCTGGTCCATATGCATATCTTCTTGAGGCTTGAGGAAGTTTCAGACCAAACTTTCTTGGAGAAGGGACAAAAGATGATCATATGGAAAGTGGATTCGTTTTCATTTTTACAAAGTGATCATCTATCAGGGCCTTCTATCTGACACCTACTTAGATTATCCCAAGTTGGGATTCTATTGTTTAAATCCACCCACATGTAGATTTTGGATTTTTGAGGACATTTCAGCTTCCAAAGTCCCTTCCACCACCATATGGGATTTTGTTGGATTGGGTTTATATTTAGAGCTATGTATCCAGATTTTGGAGTGTAAATTCCTAGAGGGTCCTTTTGCCAGACTAGTTCATCTTCCCTATCTAAGAGTTTGATGTGTCCTCTTTTGATAGATTAAATATAAGTTTCCAATAAGTTTAAAGAAGCCCCATTTAAGCCCAGTGATAAATCAATTCTCCATCCTTGGTTCTATATAGTAGTTGAGAGGGGGTTAGATAGTTGGAATAGGAAGAAGATACCCTGTCTATGAAGCTAATTGATTAGTTCTTCTTGAAGTATATGAGAATTCCCACTATCGGGCCAAGGATCAGCTCCTATACGAAGATGATTTCATTTACCAACCCTCCAGGCAAGACTATCCGCTACCATTGAGAAGGAGGATATCATCATTTTCCAAATAATAGAACAATGATGTGAATACTTGGTGATCTAATCAAATCCTTCACAGAATTTGGGAGGATGTATTTTTGTGTAACTACCTTCTTCCATACACTGGAGACTGAAATAAGACACCAACAAACTTTTGTCGCTAGGGCCTTGGAAAACAAAAAAATATTTTTGAGCCCCCAACCTCCCAATTCTTTTGGCATCACAATATGTTCCCATTTTGTCCAAGGTTGAGTATACTTATCCCCTAATCCAAACCAAATAAACTGAGAATAAGTTCCAATTTTTTCTAGCACCCCCTTTGGAATCCAAGCCAGTGACATCCAATATACTGGTATGGCTTCCAGAACAGATTTGGTTAGAGTGAGTCTACCTGCTCTAGATAACCACCTAAAGCTCCATCCACTTAACCTTTTCTCCAATTTTTTCAGCAGCGATTTCCAATCTTATTTTCGGTATTTGTTCAGCTTCAACTGGAACCCTGGGTATTTTAATCATTCTGAAATGTCTTGAACTATGAATGGAAATAGTCTTTGATAGATGGCCACTTCCTCTCTATCCATGTCTGAGATAGTGATGGTATATTTTTGGGAGTTTATTTGCATCCCTGTAGCCAAGCGAAAGAGGGAAAGTATTTATGCTAGGATTTCTGCATCTCCTATCCTACCACTATATAAAAGGAGGACATCATCCACAAAAAATAAATGTGTGATCCTCATACCAGGTGCAACCTGAATTCCTTGAAAATTCCTTACCCTTGTTGAATTATCAATATCCTTACTCAGTCCTTCAGCTACCAGTAGAAAAATAAGTGGGGACTGTTATCACCATGATTTTCATGGCTAAGGTTAGATGTTTGTCAACAATTTTGCAAATTCATGCATGTTAGCACCCATATTGTTTTTATGACTGGCATCATATAACATCTCCAAGGTCGGTTTCAAAAGGAAGGTTTTCATTTATTATTTCCATTTCCAGTTGCAACTGTGCACTGCAAAATTTGCTATGCATTGCGTAGAGCACTTCACTGCGCAAAGGATTCTGTTGCACAGTGGATTTTTGTCGAGCAGTGGATTTCGTAGTGGATTTCGTCGTGTAGTGGATTTCTATCGCGCAGTGGATTTTTGTCGCCCAGTGGATTTCATCATGCAGTGGATTTCATCGTACAATGGAATGTCGCACATGGGATGTTGTCACACATAGGATGTTTTCCCGTAGAGGATGTCATCGTGCAGTGGATTTCATCACACAGTGGATTTTCATGCTCACAGGCTATAGGTCGCACTGCGAAAATGATTGGTTTAGTGGTCAACTTCAAGATCACATTCTAAGCAACTAGAGAGGAATTTTAAATATACTCGAGAGGTTTTTATCGAGGACAAACCAAATAATAAACACCTCTCATATTTTCAAAATGTTTCATGGATTGGGATATTAGAAGGAACATTTGCGCCCTATTTTTTAGCTTTCATGATTTCCTGTCCGAGACATTTTTTTGTGACACGTATTTAGGCCATATGGAGATGCACTTAAAGAAATCGAGAGAGGTTTTTATTTATAACGATATTAAATACAAAACCCTCTCTCCATTTCTAAAAATAGTTTTCTATTAGTGAGACAGAATGTCATATTTAACCCATATTTTCCTAGTTTGTTGTGCCTTCCGCTGTGTTTTGTTGTAGGTTATTGTTGCATAACATACTTGTTGTGCAGGGATGACAGAGTGTACAAAAATGCATATGATGGCTCATCACAACCATATGATCAAATTTATATCATGATCAATGACTATAAATAACATTTCGATTACGATTATGATTTGGAAAAGTTGGGTTTTCTATTTTTAGTGAATCCGTTGAGTTATTGTTCTCATTCAAAGAAAACAGATCCATGATTCTAGGAAGGAGTAGTTCGACCCTAGAAGCCAAGGGTGACATTATATTTCTATATATGGGGATCATTTTCATGTAAACAAGGTTGGTTGGCAAATGTGGTAGACAAAAACTATTGTATGTAATCTGAGTTTTGACCGGAATTTAATGCAAAAGTCTTGTAGCTTGACGAAAAGATTCTAGTTGTAACAGTTGGATGTATCATGCTTCTTTCTTTGCTTCTGTGCTTTCCTGTCATATTTATTCATATTTTTTTTCTGTCTATTTTGGAACAAATTTTCAAACTTGTGGATTTGCTGCATAGTGCCCCTTTTTCACGCCACTTAGAAAAAACGTTTTCTTCTAAAAGTTAACTCTAAATTCACCTATAGTGGTGCTTCGAGTTACTTCATGTGTTTTTATCCCGCCTCACATTACGGTTTTACACTGAATATTGTTGCTCTCCTAGGATTCTTCTCTCAAGTTCAGTCACTGAGTCATGTGTCCCCATCCTTTCCTCGGATCAACTCCATAGCCCAAGTCTCACTTTCTTGTGCCAATACACTCAGAACCCATCATATCAAAGGTGTTAAATCTAGCCACTACTTTCAAAGACATATCCTGCGCAGAGACTGTGCCTTCTGAGAGAGCCCTCTTGAGATCTGAAAGGATATTTTTAGGTCTCAAAGTTAGTTGAAAAATTTACCTTCGTCCTCTATTTATTAGTCGAACAGATTTACAGAGTGCTAACATTCTGGTGCTGTTGTCAAGGATGGAATTGAATGAAACTTTCCCTGGGAATAATGACATTGTTTCAGTTCTAAGGTCTAAGAGCAGTAGACACTTAGGCACATATTGGTTGTATTTCTTCTCTGGTGACTCCACAGATCAGAAAATTAGTTTGAAGGTGATCCCACTAGCAGAAGAATCCAAAGCTAAATTTTTCATGGAAACCTTAATCAAGCTTTGAATGTGATTCAAACACTCCACTGGAGAATGAGACCTATTGATAGAGATATGGAAGAGCAGTATGGAAAAATAAGGTACTCGAGCTTAAGTTTAGTTCAAGAAGTACTTTTATGTTCTATCAATATATTCTTGTCCTTTCCTAAGTTTTTCGAAAGAACATTTATTCACTTACTGCATTCAAATGAAGCCCAGAGATCTACCCTTGTATATCCTTCATTGCAAACTATAGGTATACATCCTTCTTGTATAGCCGATATTCACCAAGATCCTTCCTTTGAACCATATGATGTTCATGATCATTCTTGTGAGCTTAATGAAACCAAAGTTGAGTGTGTGCCTTATGTTCTTAATCATGTACCCTCCAAGATTCAAGAAAGATACAGTCCTCTTAAATCGCCTTCCATCCTTCATGACTTTCCTTTGAAACATTATAGGTACCTTCCTAGGTTCGATGGAGAGCTCGATGGAAATTTATCCTAAAAACCTATTCAAATCTTTGAGCATTTTATAGATCTTTTTGAGATTGAACATGATGATGTGTCTATGAGGTCCTTTTCTCAATCCTTACAAGGAGATGCCAAAGCATGGTTCAGACATTTGCATCCTCAATCAATTATCTCATGGGATGAATTGAGGGAAGCTTTCAGTATATTTTGGGGTGAGAGAAAGTCATGAGATCTACGCCTTTCATAGTTTTATGTCATGAGAAGAATGAAAGATGAAACCATCTCAAATTTCAATAGGAGGTTTGATAGTCTTTATTATAAGCTTCCTAAAGAAGTCCAACCTCTTGAAGTTGTTTCCATCCTCCATTATGTAACAACCTTTCAATCAGACTTATCTTTTCTTTTGATGGAGAGGAAGTCTATGTCTTTGCAACAGATGTTCAACAATTCTCAAGAAGTTGAAGACAATATTTAAACATGTAAATAGATTCGAAATGACGAGTTGGATGCTAAAGAACATGACAATGAATATGAACAAAGAACAATCGATTTGAATCTTGAGAAGAGGGTTAATAATAGCACATGTCCTCTTGAAGCTTTAAATGTTGATGATTTTGCAAAGGATTATATTCCACTTATTGAAAACAAAGGTGCTAATTTTGCTTCTGATCCATCCCATGATAAGAACAGGGTTGATTGTTTTATGTAGTCATTTGTAGACAGTCAAGAAAATGAATTTGCAAATCATCATGTTGAAGAGAAGTTTGATGTCCCAAGCTTTTTCTTGTTAGATGACATTGAAGATGTTATTGATTTGCCTATATATGATGAATATGATGATGGTTATGATGTTGACTTCCTAGAACAACCAGTTGCACATTATCTATCAGAAAATGTTCCTTTTCAGCAGTGTAATGAGAGTAATTAGCCTACATATCATAGCTACAAAGAAGAATATGAAGAAAGTATTGAATCGACTGAAGGAAATTCTTTACCTTTATGCTTTTCTTCGTTTAAATTGTTGAAAGAAAATTTGAAGATCATCACTAAGGCAGAGGAATGTGTGCTGATGAAAAATCACACTGATTCATGGGAAGCAATTGATAAGAAATTGTAGCAATCTTCTCATGCATTTAATGACCAAATTGCTTGTTATATGGAAGGTTTTATCAATTCAAAATTACAGCCATTGGTCGAAGATGAATCTCAAAATGATTGTTTTCATCATCCCAAATAAATTGACAAATATGCATATGACAGCAGTGAAGAAAATGAAGAAAGTTTTGGATTAGATGAAAGAACTTTGCCATTGTGTTTTGCGTCTTTCAAATTGCTAAAGAAAAATGTTCATAATGTTTCAAATCAGAAATCCTCTAGGCATGATGTTGAATATGAAGAAAGAAGTGGACTTGCCAATGAAAGTTATCTTCCATTATGTTTTTCTTCCTTTGAATTGTTGAAAGCAAATCATTAGATAAAAAAGGAAGCACTGAAGTCTAACTGCATTCACAGTGATGTTATTCTACATGAGCAAATTGTTATTAGTAAATAGGACCAACAACCTTCTCATACGTTTAATGACCCTGTTGTTGATTACATGGAAGGGTATTTCAGTTCAGATTTGTAGCCTGTGATCAACTATCAACTTGGAAATAAATACGATGGTCAATCAACATTAGTGTTAGATATGGATTGCTTTCCACTAGGGGTTTCATTTCAGCCAACACTGTCTTATTA
This sequence comes from Picea glauca, assembly GCA_000966675.3. Classification (NCBI taxonomy): domain Eukaryota; kingdom Viridiplantae; phylum Streptophyta; class Pinopsida; order Pinales; family Pinaceae; genus Picea; species Picea glauca. Next base: position 603,559 of record JZKD02S0057851.1, on the reverse strand, counting down.
TTTAGAAGATTGTTATTTCCAGCAGTCTCAACATATTTTTTCAGTCTTTTGTGGTAATCAACAAGTTGAATTACACGAAAACAAGGATGCAGTGGAAGGGGTGAAACATGATTGTTGTTTTATGCACGTTCTGGAGGATCCATTTGCAGTTTTTTTGGAGGCGGCAAACAGTCTCAATGTTTTTGATTTTTTGAGATTTGAATTTATAGATAAATTTTTGAATGACTTATCAGTAAACAGGCTTTGGAGAAAGCATGTGTAAAGAAAGAAAAAAGTGGATAATGTTCTTGCATGGTTGCATTGGCATTTTGATTTCACTTGATTGACATATTTTTCAAAAGTTAGGGTAGGTAGGAGTGTGAATAAGCTTGGTACTATGAGCATTTCTTTTAGCAATATGCAGTTTTCATTTTCATCTTAGTTTCATATTTTAGTTTGGAGCATATACAGTTTTAGGTTTTCAACAGATGCAGGTTACAAGTTACAGTTGGAAAGTTGAGTTTGGGAGAAGCCTAATGGATTGGCACCTGGTCTATTGTTCTTTGTTGCCTCACAGGGAGGATAGCATCCCCGTTGGATCCAGCTATTAGCACCATGATTTTAATGGCTAAGGTTAGAATTTTGTCAACAATTTTGCAAAGTCATGCATGTTAGCACCCATATTGTTTTTATGACTGGCATCATCTAACATCTCCAAGGGTCAGTTTCAAATGGAAGGTTTTCATTTATTATTTCCATTTCCATTTGTAACTATGTGCTGTAAAAATTTCTACGTGCTGCATAGAGCACTTCACCGCGCAAAGTATTATGTCACGTAGCGTATTTTTGTCGCGCGGTGGATTTCGTCGCGCAATGGATTTATCTCATGCAGTGGATTTTCGTCGTGTAGTGGATTTCGTCGCGCAGTGAATTTCATCGCATAGTGGGTTCTCATGCATGGTAATTTTTCGCACATAGGATGTTTTTGCAGAGAGGATGTCATCATGCAATGGATTTCATCGCGTAGTGGATTTTCCTGCACAGAGGCTATAAGTTGCACTACGAAAATGACTGATTTAGTGGTCAAATTCAAGATCAATTTCTAAGGAACTGGAGAGGAATTTTGAAAATCCCTGAGAGTTTTTTGTCAAGGACAAACCAGATAATAAAAACCTCTCTCATATTTGCAAAATGTGTCACGGATTGGGATATTCAAAAGAATATTTGCACCCTATTTTTCAACTTTCATGATTTCATGTCTGAGACATGTTTTTGCGACACGTATTTCATCCAGATGGAGATGCACTTTAATAAACCAAGAGAGGTTTTTCTTTATAACGAGCTTAAATAAAAAAACCTCTCTAAGTTTATAAAAATATTTTTTATCAGTGAGATACAATGTCATCTTTAACGCCTATTTTCCCAGTTTTTTGCGCATTACACTGCATTCTGCTATAGGTTAATGTTGTATAGTAGACTTGTTGTGTATGGATGACAGAGTGTCCAAAAATGCACATGATGGATCATCACAACCATATGGTTGAATTTTGATCATTATCAATGAATTTAAAGAATATTTCGGTTACGATTATGATTTGGAAAAGCCGGGTATTATATTTTTAGTGAATCCGTTGAAGTTATTGTTCTCTTTCAAAGAAAATAGATCCATGATTCTAGGAGGGATTAGTTCGACCCTAGCAGCCAAGGGTGACATTATATTTCTGTATATGGGGATCATTTTCATGTAAACAGGGTTGGTTGGAAAATGTGGTAGAAAATATCTATTGTATGTAATCTGATTTTTGACCGGAATTTAATGCAAAGGTCATGTAGCTTGACGAAAATATTCTAGTTGTAACAGTTGGATGTATTGTGTTTCTTTATTTTCATCTGTTCTTTCCTATCATATTTATTCATATATTTTTTTGTGTATTTCAGAACGAATTTTTGAACTTGTGGATTCGCTACATAGTGCCCTTTGTTCACGCCACTCAGACAAAATGTTTTCTTCTAAAAGTTAACTCTGAATTCACCTACAATGGTTCTCTGAGTTACTTCCTATGTTTTTCTCTCGCCTCACATTATGGTTTTACACTGAAGACTGTTTCTCGCCTAGCCTTCTCCTCTCAAGTTCATTCACTGATTCATTTGTCCCCGTCCTTTTCTCAGAACAACTCCATAGCCCAAGGCTCACTTTCTTCCGCCAATATATCCAGAACCCATCATATCAAAGGTGTTAAATATAGCCATTGATTTCAATGACATATCCTGTGCGAAGATCGTGTCTTCTGAGAGAGCCCTCTCCAGATCTGAAAGGCTAGTTTTGGGTCTCAAAGTTGGTTGAAAAAGTTACCTTCGTCATTTGTTTATGATCCGAATAGATTTACAGAGTGATAACAGGGACAAGGGGAATCCTTGATGTAGACCCCTTTCTGAAATGAAGAAAGGGGATGCAGCCCCATTGATAAGGACTGCAAATGAGACTGAAGAGATGCATCCCATCACCCGTTTTATGAAAGGTACTTCAAATCCAAGATGTGTAAGAAGAAGTCGAATGTAAGCCCAATTCACTCTATCATATGTTTTTGAAAGATCAATCATTAGAATTGAACACATTTCTCTTGTGGTATTTAGGCTATGTAGGCCCTCTTAGGGTACCCCTATTGCCTCATGAATATAACACCCTTCTAAAAATCAAAATCGTTCTTTGGAGATGGATTCTGATAGTATGGGTGTCATCCGACGATCTATGATTTTGGAAATAATTGTTTAAATACAATTACATAGAGAAATTTGCATGAATTCATCAAAGGACTGAAGATCATTTACCTTTGGAATGAGGGCTCTAAAGGTTGAGTTGAAGGGGCTGTGAATTTTTCCATTGGTTCCAGATTCCTCATTGAATTTTAGTAGATCGGCTCTGATTTGGTCAAAGAAACCCCTTTAGAATTCGATTGTCCATCCATCTGGACCTGGACGTTTATCCTTTTGGAAGCTATGAAGGGTCTCTTTTATCTCATCTTCATTGACTTCTGAAAATAAATATCGGTTCCCTTGTTCATCTACGAAGCTTGGAAAGTATAGTTCCAACTTTATAATCATTGTAATGTTCACTCTCCTGTCCACTTTGAATAATGACTGAAAATGGATTGTACCCATGCTTGTGAGGCCTTCAAACAAAGTGACAAATATTCCCTCCTGATCCTTTAAGCCCTATATTTTGTTTTCTTCTTTCCTCCCCTTGGCATAGGCTCGAAAGAATTTTGTATTCTCATCTCCATTCTGAAGCCAGATAGCTCTGCTTTTTGGCCTCCAACTTTCTTCTTGAACTTCGAGCAAATGCCTCACTTAGACTCAAGCCTTTTCAAATGGTCTCAATCCAAGATTGAGGTGAACCCATAATCTGAATGTTTATGTATCAGCTTCAAATGTTCCTCTCTGCTTTGGATTTCGTGTTCATCTTATTTTTGTTTTGTTTTTTCCCACAGAATAACCAAATATTTTATTCTTTTGAGGTTTTCCATGAATTGGATAGTAGCAAGATTACCCTCTAAATCCCGTATGTCAATCTACTTGGACTTGACCAAATTATGAAAACTCTCATCCTTTAACCAGGAAGAGTTGAATTTAAACAGTGCGACGATATTTGAGGAATGCCTTCAATTTAAAACCATACCAGAGAATGGTCTGATTCACCTCCACTTCCAATCAATTCACAAAATTGGAATGGAAGCATCATTAAAGTTTCAATGGTCAAGAAACGGTCTAACCTTTTGGCTATAAGGGCCTCCCCTACCCTCATATTCCTCTAAGTGGGTAGTATTTTTAGTGGAGCTATATCGATGAGGCCATTGGAAGACAATATGTGGTTGAAGAAGGTTGCTTGGTTGTCTGGGTGGGCCAAGGGGCCCTGACTTTCAGCTTCCCCCAGAGAGAAATTTATATCTCTTCCTAAGATTAGAAAGTCATTATTCAAGAGGTATTTACCAAGAAGAGTTTCCCAAAAGGAGTTCCAATCTGTATGAGGTCCATAAACATTGATTATTATGATCTCCATTCCAAATCCTTCCACCAAAAAATCACCCCCTAGACAGGAGTCAAAATCCCAAAAGTTTAAGAGTTTGATACATTTAGATCTCTATCCTATGACTAGTCCTCTTGACCTACCCCTAGAATCCAATCCCAAAAAAATCCAACATGAGAGGAGGGAAGTTAGAATGTTGGTGGCCATGACTTCATCTACTAGGGTTTTTTGAAAAAGAAATACATCGGGCTAGTGTAGAGTTACTAACCTCTCTAGTGTGGATGCTTTTTTGGAACTCACCAAACCCCTGCAATTAAATGTGAGGAGTTTCATGGGGGAACCCTTGCTGGGGAATTTTCTGCTCTAAGTGCCCCTACTATTGAATTTTGTTGTCCTGAAGAAATGTCAACCAGTGATCGGGATTGTGCCTTGGAAAGGTGGGAGTTTCTACCTCTACCCATTTTAGTTTTCAGGATCTCTGGATTTGGGCCCAGGCCTCTGTAGTCTATAGTGGGAATGGATATTGATCTATTATGGAGTTGGAAATGAGTGGTTGAGTCCTCAGACCCGTCATAAGAAGAATCCTCAGATGACTAGAAAATTGGGGACCCAGGCAATGAGTTTGGATGGAGAGAACAATTGGCCAGGGATAGAAAAGGAGAGTATGTGGGATTGGGGAAAGGATTTAAATATGAATTGTTTGGAAAAGGGATATTTCGAAGGGAGTGATTACAATCCACCATAAAAAATTGAATGCTTTAATTAATCCATTTATTGGACGGGAAATAGTAAGATGCATACCCAATAGGTTGTTAATCAAGTATAGTGGAACTACCTCTGGGAATATCTCTAAACTCGTTGCTTCCCTTGCGAATGGAATTAAGGTCGATGCATCTCCCCTCTGAATTGTCGACCCATCAGCCACAAAAATGGGAGGCTCTACTAGATCACAAGACAGAGTACCCACTGAATCTGACATTGAAGAGGGAGAGATGACGCCCTAGAACACTTATTTTCTCTATGTAAGATTGACTATTTGTGTGCCCCCTCATGGAGTTCTTGCATTCCTTAACAATATTCCCATACTCATGGAACCTCGTACATCAAAAAGGAACCCCTTCATAATATAGTATTTTAACCCTAATCCTTCCCAAATCTGTCAGATTAAGGAAATATTGAATCCCTTCTCTGATATTTAGTAAAACCAGAATCCTTACCACCAACATCTCTCCAGATTCTAAGAATCCCATATTGGCTACCAAAAATTCCCCCAGAAAATTCCCAATTTTTTGGAATCTCTTTTTATGTCCAAAGGTGTGGAGGGAGACCCGACAATCGAACCGATATTGGGATGGAGTCAGGTCTCTAACTTGTTGCATCAAAGGTGGGGTTCCATAGATTCATTAGGACCAATGAAGAATCTATTGACCAACCTTTTTGGAGAATAGTTGTAGCCTGTATCTGCTCCCAAAAAATAATCATGAACCAATGCCTGGAGAGGTGATTGATTCTGGGAGGAGGGTTGTACGACGCACCCCATTTTTTCACGGCCTAGGCCTTGAGAGTCTTATCGCTGAATTGGTGGCCATAAGATTTCCCAAATATGGTTTTATCATCCATATTTTCCACCCCAGACAGAGTTAGGCCATCTCAAAGGATGAAATTAGGTGTTTCCTTGGAAGATCCAATACACTTATTCAATTTCCTTCACCTTGTCTCTAGAACTCTCGACAAACCTTGGTCTAGACTCAATTGTGTGTTAATTACAGTCTCCCCATGGAAAACAAAGTCCCACTCATTGTAATTTGAGGGTCATAAGTTAGAGACAATAAACTCTTCCACTAACTCCTCTGGTTGTTCCGAGAAGAAGGTTTGATCCACAAAAGGATAGTAGAAGTATGGGGTTGGACCCTACTCCAATGAAATCCATTTTGTAGGCCTTAATGTCAACTCCTATAGAACCAAATCTAGGAATACCTCAGGGAAAATCATTGGCTCCCCCTGATTTGGTGAGGGGAGCACAGTCACCGTGGGATTTGGGAACGACCATGAGAAGTTAGTCATGGACGAAGAAGGGGAGAACCCATACTGAATGGGGGAAAAGGTGCCTTTGGAGATTAAAGGAATAGAACCACACCAAGAAATAGAGAAAGAATTAATATTGTAGTTTTATAAACCTCTAGAAGTCAAAATCGCTCCAAACCTAGCTCCCCCCCCCAGCCAAGAAAGAGCTTTCGGTTCTGACCCAGAGTAAAAAACCGATACCCCTGAAAAATACAAGAAGAAATCAATGTGAGGATCCAACGAATTCTCCTCCACCAACTATACCAAGAGAGAGTGAGTGGGGCTTCCAGTTGTCCCCATCTAGGGTAGTAGTTTGCTTGGATCTGGCAATTAATCCACCACATTATCATATTTTTCCATTAGGAATTTTCCAGGCCACTGCAGATTTATGTGATTGACTCCTTCACAACCTAAAAAAACATGGCTACAATTACCCTTCGGATGTCGGAGAGAGGGAAACAGACTAAAAAGGCTCAGGACTGAGGCCTAAGACCTATGGTCATACCTAGCGGCTCATGTGACCGCAGTTGCAGGACGCAGGGGCCACAACTTCAGTTGTTGACCTCAACATTTTTCTTCCCTCCCCTTTTAATATTTTTAAGAAAAAGACTTAAAAAATAAAAAAAACCCATAATTATAACTAAACTTTTAATTAAAAATAATAAGTTTTTTCTACTTAATTTTTATTTATAAAAATTGTAAAGAAATATTTATAAAAAAAAATA
>JZKD02S0057851.1:568261-582747 GCA_000966675.3 Picea glauca | reverse complement strand
AGGTGCACAGGACAGAGTTCAGAGACAGAGAGCAAGCCAGGTGGCCTATCCCGAGCTTGTTGACTGGTCAGTAACCTTTTGGGGACCAAAAGGTCTTATTGTGGGGAGGTGTGATTCAGAAGCCTGATAGGGCATGAAAAATGCTAAAAAATGAAAGTGATCAGAATCTGACGAAACCAATGCCATTGCGTCCGTCTCGTCTTCTCGATTCCAGCGGTATATTTACTTTGTCAAACGGACTCTATATGCGAAACTTATCGCGTTTTGATCGGAAGCCCAAATAGGTAAAAAGTCAAAGGTCAACTGGTCAAAAAGTCAACGCTGATGACATCAGCATGCTGACTGTGCAGGAGATGATGTGGCACTCTCTGGATGATGGTGATTGGGCAGGTTTTCTGACAGGGTAGAAATGTGGTAGGCAATTGGACCAGTCAATGGTTGACAAGTGGCATTTGTCCGTCGAATGGGAAAGTGCCATGTGGCCCAGTCATGGGCAGCCACATGGCACCCAGTCATCAGTCAATGTGGTATGTTTCAAAAAAAAAAAAGTTTTGGGGTCCCTTGGTTTTGAACCCATGACCAACCACTAAGCCTAAGCGCCTTCACTTTAGTCCTTTACCAATGCACCTAAACTATTTCATGTATTAAAACCCACAACATAAAATTATTATATGGTAGTATTATGGCGCATAAAGGGGCCAGCACTCAGCCTTTTAGGCTAGCGCTTGGCCATATGGCCTTCATATGACTCTATCAAAGGAGAGCGCACCTAGGTGAAGGGGGCTATCACCCATTATAGTTATAAAGTGGGTTATTTAACCAATTTTTTGGGTTTTTAACTATTGTTAGCCCATTTTTAATGTAATTAATCCATTTTTGGGGGTTATTGGGTAGTTTTGAAGCCTAAATTCGTGGAGGAAGTTGGAGATGGACAACTAATTTCCCAACTATATAACCAAGGCCATTTTGAGGCCAAGAAACAGCTTTGGAGAGCAATTCAGAGCAGAGATGCTGAGGAGAAGCCAAGTCAAAGCCAGTTTGAGGCAGGGAAGCCGTTGAGGAGGAGATGTTGTTGGACCATTTCTGAGAGCTCCGGACATCCGTTTCAGGTGTCGTTTTTTGTGTATGGTTCCAGAGATCTGGGAGAACAAGACCAGATCATTCTAGAATCCATTTGACATTGTAATGATGTACTATTGAGCTTTCGAACAGAAATAAAGAAGCCTCCCCCACAGAGAAAAGGCCCGGAGACATAGGCAAAGTTGTGTCGAACTCCGTTATCAACCTGTGCATTATGGTTTGTTGTTTTTCATTGCATTTCAGATCTGCAAATATGTTAATGACTATATAATTCCTTTTCTTTTCTCGTTCTTTCGTTAAGTTTCCCAATGGTTAATTAATGCATGCAAAGTTAAAAAAAACTCAACCATAAGTCATTCGAAAAATCTTGACGGATCACTAAAAGACCTTTTATTAAGAGGAGTAGTTCTCAGTATTAGTTCACTTTGTTGTTCTTGATCTCTAAATGGAGGTAGAACTTTAGGAATTTTTTGAATACCCTATAGTTCTTTTCCAATGTGCATCTCAATTCCTCTAGAATATTTTTATCTTCCTATTATTTTTCATAGAATAAATTTTAACCACAACTCCCTTGCTACCTTTTTTAAGGATATTTTCTATTCTATGAGAACTAGTGGTGAAATCCCTCTACTTACCCATAGGGCTACACGACCTCTCAATCAAGGATCTATGATTCTTGAATTAAACTAATCTCTGAAACCTTGATGGTCTCATTCTGTATCTAAACACAGGCCCTTTCGGCTTTTTGGTGCAGGTCCTATGGCACCCACGACCTTCCCCTTCGCGCTTGAGAAAATATTAGAGTTTGTGCGCTAGCTCCTTTTTTGATAAGTCCCTCCTTGATGTGACCTTGGGCGATGACCTCACATAAACACGTGATTGCGGGCATTCCCGGGAGTGGTATGGAACCAAAATAATTTTCACCCCGCAATTTACCTCTATCCGACATGTGTCCCATTACTAATACCATGGTCTCGATTGCAGCCCACCCTCAACTTTTTAAAGCTCGATCACCCTCTATCCCTGCAATGTGAGGTGACCATCAATCTCATGATCTTGATGGTGCTTCTAAAATGACAACTAATATATGTCCCTTTCATACCTACAGATTAGATATGACCCTTTCAAATCGATGGACATGATTTGCTTTGGGACTTTGGCATTCATAGTTTTCAAATATCAACCTTCACTTCCTCTGCAGTGGCTGTCTCCCAGAGTGGAAGTTCTATTGACACCTATCCCTCAAAAATAGACAGTTCATATGAACTACGGCTCTCTGGACTTCGGGAGTTCTTGTTCAACACTTCCTCTTTATTCCAGAGTGATTTCACCGAAATGGTAGATCATTTTCCACACATCTTCCTCAATCAATGAATCTTCTTCCGCTTCAGGACTTTGTCCCTTTCAACTAGATCAATGGTTCTTCGACCCCCTTCTCGATCGACAATTGATATCTCCTTCAGGCCTTCGATACCTTCTCCCTTTTCTTTCCTTTTGACTTCTATATCTGGAACCACGTGTCTACCTTCAATCGACGGCTCTCATCCACTTCGGGACTTCATCCTTTATAATTCTCAAACCTTAACTTCTTCATGCTCTGCTTCTCCCAGAGAATTTTACTCAGAGTCCATGATCTAATACCACGTGTCCTCCCATAGATCGACGAATCCCAGTTAATTTGGTTATTCAGGCTTCGACGATCTCAAATTATCCTCTTTTTCTTTCTCCCAAAGATTACGATATGTCGCCACGTGTCCCTATGGATCTAATGGTCCAGATTCTATTCAAATATTCGGGTTTCTTTCACCCAAAGACAACAGATTTCCACCATGTACCCTCTGGATCTGACATTCCAGGATTATCTTTAGCTCTTCATATATTTGTCCCTTCCACTCTTTGACTCTTCGGCCCTTTGGATCTCTGGCTCTTCGGGCTTCAGGAGTTTCAAACTCCTATGCACTCGTTCCTCCCGGAGTGCTTTCACCCAAAACACATGGTATTTCACCACCTGTCCCCCTGGATAGTGGACGGTCCCTAATCACTTTGGGACTTCAGGACTTTGGCAATTCTGCTCTCCTGTACACATAAAGGGTTAATGCACGTGCACTTTACCTTGGATATGACGACTTTTGATCCTTTACGCTCAGATCCAATGGCTAGGAATTGTTTCCTCCTTGGCATTGTCATTTTCTTTCCTGAATGTTGATATGACAATCCAGGATTCTCCCACAACCGATCTAACGATTTTTGTCACTCCTCCTGAGCTTCTTTGTTCTCCTAAACTCAAGAAAATTTGGTAAGTGTTCAAAGGTTGTGGCCTTTGAACCTTCTCTTGTGAACCCAACTATCTTGGGTCTCGCCTTCACTTCTTAAAGTGCTATCTCTCATGAGCTTTGCGACTTGGAATAAGTTCATCTCCTATGCACTCATTGCATTATCTCTTATTATATTTTGAATTTACTCAGATTCCTAAGGCTCTCATTCCTTATATTTCCTTTCAAAGGAAAACTTTGTGCCCACCTGGCAACCTCCTGCTCATGCACACCTTGCAGAGCTCTTTCTTGCGTAGTGTTCTATAACTCTATCTCTCTTTGTGCCTTCTCTGCATAATTCCTCCTCCAAGGTATTTAGTAGCCTTGAGGTTCCTCTTAAATTTTTGATCACTCTCATGTGCCCTCCTGGCACGTTGTTTTCTGACTCCACGGAGTTCATATGCACACTCCTTGCATTGGCTACAGAACCTCCAATGTTCTGTTATGCACTCCTTATAGATCAGCCTAAAGAACCTAGAACAATATTTTGAACTCAACAAAGGTAAAGAAATCTATCTTCCTACTGTATATGAAATCTATCATGCATCTACAACATACATAAACACATAGATAACATTCACAGAATAGAGATAACTCATAAACACACCATGTGCAGGAAAAACTTATTTTCTTTGTATTAAGATGAATGTTTGTTTGCAAATGTGTACATAGACTGGAATACAACAGAGTTTCGGTTCTTTCTCTCCTATTCCTATTCCTAATCTTTTGAGATCCTCAAGCTCTATCTCAAAATCCTCCTCCTAACTCTCAATATCCTAAACTTCCTAATGAAATCCGATGCCAAGATCTCTTTACAAAAGAGGGGCTCTACGGGCCTATCCTCTCTCACCTAACCTCATTTATTACATTTAAGTTTCATAAATGGCCATCTAGTCTGAATTGAATCTAGAGCCATCAACCTATCAGAGATTAAAGGTGACCTTATCTTCTTCCTGTACAAAGGCATGGCTTGGTATTCACTCAACCTTACATCATGAATCCGTATAGGATCATATTTTGAATTTAAAAATCGGAGGGTTAGTGCCTCTCCCTCTCTTGAATGTGCAGTGATGTGCTGGAATGTTGGCACATTATTGAGGTGGAGCAATGCTCCTGCATCATACTCCACTGCTGGGAAAATCATGAGCTCCTACTCATGAGCTCCTTTGTTCTGTTGTTGAAACCCCCCTGGATCCCAAAATTCCCCCTGGAGTTTTCCTCTTACTCCTTTGCTTTGTTGTTACTACTTCTTATTATTCTTCTTCTTTGTTGTTGTGGCAGGCTCTCCTCTGTTTAGCTTCCTCCTGCTTTCAGTTTCTACTGCTGACTTCAACATCATCTTCTTGATCTCCTCTATCACCCTGTCCAGCTGCTCCAATGGTTGGTTCTCCTCATGCAATGTTCTTTGTTGCACTTTCTTCTTCTCTCTATATTTATCAATGGGCACATCTACTTGATCTCCCATGTTGTCTTTAGATTTCCACCTTGCTACAGAATCTATTTCTGCATTCTCCTCACTGAGTTTTTGCTCAGCTTCTTCCTCTGACATATTATCTTTTGTCAGCTCCTCTTATGTTGGTTCAATTCCAACTTCTTCCACTTGTTCCTCGAGATGGTATGCTCCTCGATATGTCTCCAACCTGATCTGTTGGATGTGTTGTCTTTGCATTATCACCCTTCTCTCTATGGATTCAAATTCTTCATACATCTCAGCAAAATCGATGGTGTGTGTTTCTCCTTCTGCTGCAAGCTTCAGTGCTACAGTCATCTCCTATTCATCTTCCTTGCTGAAAATTTTGAGAAATTCGATTGAATGCTCTTTTCCTTATGTTGGGGAAAACATCAGTGTTTTCTCGATCTCCTCTTCTTTGACAGTCTTTATTGGTTGTCCTTATGTTGTTGCACCTGCAACACTTATACTAGCCTCTACTTGGCTACTTGGAAGGAATGATTTGATTCCTCCAATTATCAGAACACTCCTATGATCCTCCTCCTTTATGATGGAGATATTTAAATTATCATCATCTTCATTCACATGGTCTGCAACTCCACATGAACCTTCTCCTATCAGCACTCCTTGTTGATCTGAAATCACTTCTGAGCTCTTGATACTTTCATGCAGTCTCATTTCCTTCGCTTGCCTACCTAGAAATTTGGGATTTCTCTCATGCTCTCATGGTAGTCCATGAGATCTCATGATCCCATCTCATTTCCCACCTGGCAATATGAATTTCCATTTATTTCTTCCTGATAGTCTAAGAGATACTCACTTGACCTCATATCATTTCCTAGCTGGCAATTTGAAAATTAATCTCTTCCCTCTTGGCTATTTAGGAGACCTTTGATTGATCTCAACTCCTCCTCATCATTGAGGTGCTTCCCAATTTCAAGTTCATAGATGTAAACCATCTCTTCCTCTGTGTCACTAAGGTTTTCAACATGTCTCAACCACCTTTTCAACTCTTGTTTCTACTTTTTGGCCAACAACTTTTGAATAGTCCATTTTACCTTCTTGTTAAGAGGCCATTCGTACCTCCAGTGTACCTTTGCCTCATGTTTCATATTCAATGCTATCCTCTCCATCCTTTCTCTTATCTCATTAAGCTCTAGATCCATCTCTCAATTTCATTTCTTCTTCGGGCCTTCTCTCTGACCACGTTCATGGCCTTCAGTAGCCATTTCCACCTTCTGCTTTCCCTTCTAACAAGTCTTGTAGATTACTCTACATCTGAGAGCATCTCCATTTTCTTCCTATAGTTCACCTAGTTGTCTGTTGATTTCTACGAACTTGCAACAATCCTTCACACAAATAATCAATACTATGCCTCCTCCTTCACCTATTGTCGATAGGCAAACTTATGCTTCTGATACTACTTGACGTAGCCAGACTATCTCCTTCATCTCTTCCTCGTCTTTGCCCGTTGTCTGCAAGAAAATTTATAGTTTTCTCCTCTATCTCACTTGTTTATTTTCTGCAAACAAAATTTTGGTCTTCTCCTCTTTATCTTTTGCCTAAAATATATAAACGAAAAATAAATTCTCTGATATCACTTGATGGTATGAGACTATCTCCTTTACCTCCTTCGCCTGAAATCTATAGACAAAAATTCGGCTCTGATACCACTTGATGGTGTCAGACTATCTATTTTACCTCCTTCACCTGAAATCTACAGATGCAAATTTGGCTCTGATACTACTTGATGATATCAAAATATATCATTTACCTCGTTCGCATGAAATCTACAGATGAAAATTCGTCTCTGATACCACTTGATGGTATCATAATATCTCCTTTACCTCCTTCTCCTAAAATCTATAAACGAAAATTTGTCTCTGATACCACTTGATGGTATTAGACTATCTCCTTTACCTCCTTCTCCTAAAATCTACAGATTAAAATTTGGCTTTGATACCACTTGATGGTATCATACTATCTCCTTTACCTCCTTCACCTAAAATCTACAAACGAAAAATTCAGATCTAATACCACTTGGTGCAGCCCCCTTACTCACCCGTAGGGCTACACGACCTCTTGGTCAAGGATATTCAATTCTTGAGTCAGATGACTCTCTGAAACCTTTATAGTCTCATTCTATATCTAAAGACATGCCCTTTTGACTTCCTGGTGCAGGTCCTATGGCACTTGCAACCTTCCCCTTCGCGCTTGCGAAATTCTCAGAGTTTGGGCACTAGCTCATTTTTTGATAAGTCCCTTCTTGATGTGACCTTGGGTGATGCCTCACGTAAACATGTGATTGCGGGCATGCCCAAGAGTGGTTTGGAACCAAACTAATTTTCACCTCACAATTTACCTCTATCCGCAACGTTTCCCTTTACAAATATCGTAGCTCTATCCCTGCAATGGGAGGTGATTGTTGATCTCACGATCTTGACAGTGCTTCTGAATTGACAACTGAGATTTGTCCCTTTCAAACCTGTGGATCGGATCTAACCCTTTCAAATCAACAAACATGATTTTCTTCGGGACTTCGACGTTTGGAGTTTTACACTCTCAACCTTCACTTCCTCTGCAGTGGCTGTCTTCCAGATTGGAAGGTCTTTTGACACCTCTCACTCACAAACAAATGGATTAGATGAAATCTGGCTCTCCGATGTTTGGGATTTCTTCTTCAACACTTCCTCTTTCTTCCAGAGTGATTTCTCTGAAATGACAGATCATTTGCCACACGTATTTCTCAATCAACGGCTATGCTTCCGCTTCGAGACTTTGTCCCTTTCAACTAGATCAACAGTTCTTCGACCCCCTTCTTGATTGATGATCAAGATCTCCTTCGAGCCTTCGAGACCTTTTCCCTTTTCTTTACTCTGGACTTCTAGATCTAGCGTTGCATGTCTACCTTCAATCGATGACTCTCGTCCACTTTGGGACTTCAGCCTTCGGGATTCTAAAACCTCAACTTCTTCACGCTCTATTTCTCCTAGAGAATTTTACCCAGAGTCCACAATCTAATGTTGTGTGTCCTCTCGTATATCGATGGCTCCTAGATACTTCAGTTATTTGGGTCTGACGATCTCAAATCATCCTCCTTCACTTTCTCCCAGAGTTCACGTTCTATCGTCATGTGTCTCTCTGGATCTAACTCAAAATATCTCCTTTACGTCATTCTCCTAAAATATACAAAAAAAAAATTGGCTCTTCGGGCTTCAGGAATTTCAAATTCCTATGCACTCGTTCCTCCCAGAGTGCCTCCACCTAAAACACACGGTCTTTGGCGACCTGTCCCCCTCGATAGTGGACGATCCCTAATCACTTTGTAACTTCGGGACTTTGGCAAGTCCACGCTCCTGTACACATAAAGGGTTAATGCACGTGCACTTTACCTTGGATCGAATGACTTTCGATCCTTTACACTCAAATCCAATGGCTACGATTGTTTTCCTCCTTGGCACTCTCCTTTTTATTTCCTGAACATTGATCTGACAGTCCGAACTTCTCCCCACAATTGATCTGATGGTTTTTGTCACTCCTCCTCCTGATCTTCTTCATTCTCCTGAACTCTGGAAAATTTTGTAAGTGTTCAAAGTTTGTGACCTTTGAACTTTCTGCTGCAAACCCGACTATCTTGGGTCTTGTCTTCGCTTCTTAAAGAGTTATATCTCTTGAGATTTGCAACTTGGAATAAGTCTGTCTCCTATGCACTCCTTGCATTATCTGTTCTGAGATTTTTAATTTACTTAGATTCTTAAGGGTCTTGGTCCTTTTGTTTCCTTTCAAAGGAAAACTTTGTGCCCACTTGGAAACCTCTTGCTCATGCACACCTTGCAGAGCTCTTTCTTGCGTAGTGTTTTATATCTCTGTTTTTCTTTGTGCCTTCTCTGCACAGTTCCTCCTCCAAGGTATTTAGTAGCCTCGAGGTTCCTCTTTAATTTTTGATTTCTCTGGTGCACCCTCCTGGCACGTTCTTTTCTGAATCCATAGAGTTCACATGCGCACTCCTTGTGCTCGCTATAGAACCTCCAATGTTTTTTTGTGCACTCCTTGCAGAACATAATGAGCCTAGAACAATATTTTGAACTCGACGAAGATAAAGAAATTTATATTCCTATTGCAGATGAAATCTATCATGCATCTATAGCATACATAAACACATAGATAACATTCATGGAATACAGATAACTCATAAGCACACCATGTGCAGGAAAACCTGCTTTTCTTTGTATTAAGATAAATGTATGTTTACAAATGTGTACATAGAATGGACTACAACAAAGTCTCAATTCTTTCTCTCCTATTCCTATTCCCGAGCTTTCAAGCTTCTCAGGCTCTCTCTCAGAATCCTCCTCCTAACTCTCGCTATCCTTAACTTCCTAATGAAATCTGATGCTAAGACCTCTTTACAAAAGAGGGGCTCTACAGGCCTATCCTCTCTCACCTACCCTCATCTATTACATTTAAGTTTCATAAATGGTCATCTAATCTAAATTAAATCTAGAGCCATAAACATGTTAGCCATTAAAGGAAACCTTATCTTTTTCTTGCAAAAAGGCATGACTTCGTCTTCACTAAACCTTACAGCACGAATTCGTATAGGATAATATTTTGAATTTAAAAATGGGATGGCCAATGCCTCTCACTCTCTTGAATGCACGTTGATGTGCTGGAATGCTGGCGCATTGCTGAGGTGGAGTGATACTCCTGCATCAACTCGTGACTTGAGAAGGTCCATATTTTAACCCTTTGAGTTCCTATTGAATTCCTTCAAATTCAAATCTCATGAATAATTCATTATAGTTTGTAGAAATTGCACCTAATTTTCTCAACCATTAAATCCTTAGAACACCATCTACACCTCCAATGGAAATGACATACATTAGGCTATCCAAATTTTATTCTCCCATACTTAGTTTAATGTTATGGAAATTTCCCACACAATCAATACTACCTCCATTAGCAACCAAAACTTCAAAATGTGTCACTGGATATACAAAAAAATTGAGGCGCTCTGCCAATATTTATCAATGTAGTTAGGGGTACTACTCAAGTCAATGAGCACTATAATTTTTGTCTTCTTAATGTAACCTACAATATTCAGGGTTTGAGGTGATAAAAACCCCGCTAATGCATGAACAGACATTTCACGCATGTCTGAATCAATATTGTGCATAATTTTGACCTCTATATATTGCTCTTTTAAGTTGACAAGTTCTTCCTCATTTTTTTATGTAAAGACCCCCACTTCTTCTTCATCATTATTTTCCAAGGTGAACAATTTTGTTTCTTGACATTTATACACTTTTGACCATTTTCATCATCCTTTTTCTCTTCTTTCCTCCATTTCCTTTTGTGATATTAGAGGAGGTTGAGGTAAGGTTGTCTTATGAACCCCAAAATGATCTCTACTTCTTGCATATGCTCCAATGGTAGAATTGTGTGCATCCTTATTCGTGGCTTGAATATGACGAGGAAACTGCGTAGCTTCCATAATATTTTTAGGATGTTTTAGGAAAATCTCATCTTTAATGTCTTCTTTTAGACCACACATATAAGCTTCCAACAACTATTCATCATTTATGTTATTCACCCTTGTGGCTAATACCTGAAATTTTGAATTATAATCTTCAATATCACCTAATTGCTCGATTCTTGTCAATTAACTAAAGTAGTATTATTCCCAAACTCTCCCATATTGTTCTTCTAAGTCTCCTGTAAATAAAACCCAAGTATAATGATAAGAATGGTGCTTCCTTTTAACTACTCAACGATACCATTGATATGGTTTTATCTCAAATTTCAAAATTCCTAAGTGAATCATTTTCTTATCATCCATAATATTATATAGTTCAAAATATTTCTCTATTTGGTTCACCCAAGTAAAGACCTTTGTTCCATCAAACTTCTTTAATTCAACCTTGGGAAGGTTCACTCCTTTTGGGAACCATCCATAAGTAATTCTACTATTGGAGTTAAATCCCCATGGAAAATTCTGATTATTGGAAATGTAATACCCCTAAGTCGAACCCCAACTGTAAATGTAAATAGAAATGTAATTAGGCTAGTGAGACGAGATGCAGAAAGGACAGTATATATGTGATGTAAATGTAAGTGTAGTTACATGCAAATATTAATGAAAAATACATCATTGTGTGTAGACCAACCATGTAAAAGAGTATGGGTGTAATATCTCCAAGGATGAGCCCTGTTGTAATCATGTTTATGAATTGTAAATCATGTTTTGTAGGCTGGTGAGCCGAGTATTGATAAGATGGTAAGGCTTATGATTTTATTAGGCTAGAGAGCCTAAGTGTTAAGGCCAGGAGCCTATTTTTGTATATGTAATTATGCAGAACATCAATAAAAATATGAACATTGATGCATGCAGACCGACCACGAAGAAAGAGTGATGGGGGACTAAGCTTCCATAGAGTGGGTAAGGGAATGGGGGCTGAAAGGTGGAAAGAAAGGCTAAGTGTTAGGCCTAGGAGCTAAGCTAGGGGGCTTACCTCTAAAAAGGGATAATAATTTATTATTATTATTTCTAAAAATCTAAGGTGGACAATTTTGAGTGTTGTCCTAAGTTCCTGCAGAGGAACGCATGATGATGGAGCACATGTAGCTTCATGGGAGACATGTGTCGGACTAGGAACCTGCAGTTAAAAGATGCAGAAGTCAGTCATGGAGGGGGTTCACTCCTCATTCTTTAATCCTTTGCATCTGATCTAGGATACCCTCATGCAGTTCTGAAAACTAGAAAATCGAGATGTCTTCCTAAAAAACCAAAACATCCTTCGTCGGATCTCATTTTTTTTTTGTCGGCGTCTATCCTTGGCATACCTATACACTGTTGAGAGAACTGGTCAGGAGCGGAAATTCGACCTATGAGTTTGAGAATCCAGTCTATCTTCCATTGCAGAGTCAAATATGTACCCAAACTGTCTGTGGGTTGTTGCTTTATGTTTTCCTGAGTCGTATTGTGTTGTGGTTATCCTCACCGTGCAGGAATTGAATCAAAAGGGGATGAAGAACTAGGTTTTCAGACCTGTGGTTGAAGAGGCATGTTGTTTGATTTGTGAGCGGCTCTTTCTAGGTGAGAGAGTCTGCTGGGAAGTGGTTCCTCCCACAAAGAGAGTCCAACACCAGCTATGGAGCTCTAAGAATTCTTGATTTGACCTGTTGCCGATACCCAGAGAGGGAGGTGAAGCACGGATGGACTGTTCTTGTGAAGTTGTATAACCCTGGGTGGAGCAGGCATGTGGGAAATGAGAGTCTATGAGTAGTGGGATTGAGAAGGCTCCTGGAGAGAATCCTTTCGGTTGCTCTATGCAGTTTTCCCTGTAACCTCAGCCTAGTCTAGGATTCCCTTGCCTTGGGTGGACCTTATTCCCAGCTTAGGGGTGACCCACTGTTGAGTGTGATGAGCAACATGGTCTAAGTTTGGGAGGTTCGTGGAAGGTTTGCACGTGGTTGGTGGAGTTATGCCAGGTTAAAATATAAGTGTTAATTTTGTACTTAATTTATATGTGATGCATGTCTGTGTCTTGAAATGTTATCATGTATTCTGTTGCAAGTTTGAATTGTTGTTAATATTGTTTAAGTCTATAAAATAGTAGTAAATCCATGTTAATTGTCTTATTTTGATTTAATATGCATCTGATATATATAAGTATAAGTGTGTTATGCGTAGTAGTGTTTCCTGGCCAATGGGTTGACAGTCGAGGACATTACAATATGGTATTAGAGCATGGTTTCAACATTGAGCCTGAATGGGTTGGATAAGTGGTCATTGAACCCAAATTTCAGGTGGGAATTGTGTTTGGAAGAACCACTTTTTGGACCTTAGAATGTTCCTGAGTGCTAAGGCTTTACTTGGTTGTGTTACAAAGCTCAGGGGGAGTAGCAGTATTATAAAACCACAGTCGATGTGGTATTTGACCAGAGAGAGAGAGAGAGAGAGAAAGAGAGCTCAACACATGAAGAGTTGGATTCATTGGATCTGATCGAGAGGAAAGGAGATCCCTCACGAATGTCAGATCTGGAGAAGGTGCAAGAGAGTTATCCTAGAAGCCTTTCGGGAATTTGGCTATTGGGAAAAGCAATATGTGTTGATGCATGAACTCCTGATACTCGAAAATACAAATTACCAATATGATCTAAACCATAGATCGGAGGAAGAAAAATTGACCGTTGGATCAAGTAGAAAGTAAGTCACAATTTCGTGATTTCGGCTATTGGGAAAAGCGAGATATGTTGACGCCCAAACTCTGGAAACCTGAACTCCTGAAAAGAAAAGTGAATGTGGTAGGACCCGATGACATCATCAAAGGTGACATGGACCCTCCTAAGTGTGCCACTTGCCACCGTGGTAATTGGAGACAACTGTGCTATGTGGGTCTGGAGGGTAATGTAAATCAGAATTTCGGATGTCGGAAGATTGGGAGGAAACAAGTGTGGGAACTCATGAGGTCTGAAACCCCAAAACTTTGAGTCCCAAAGTCCCAAAAACTTCGATGACGAAAATACCACAGTGGATTCCAGGCATAGGAGGATGAGTAAACATGGACTGTTGATCCACCCAATTTCACGAATTCGGTAATCGTAACTCTGGGAAATAGTTGTGTGTGCCTTGAAACTCTCTAAATATCGAAAGCCCGAGTAGCACCTAGTAGTTTAGCGTTTGATCATGACCCATGATCACATGGGTTAAGGACTAAGAAAGAGGGGGATTTCACCCGAACGTTATAGAGCCGAGCACAGCTCAGAAAATTCATGAAATCGAAACATTTTCTTAAATCGAATTGGTTTTGAATGTGTGGAATTTGTTAAGGAGAGATGACCTGAAAAATTATGGTTGTTTGTACATTGTGTTTGTAGAAGTTTAAAGAAGGCCAGAGCCATTTAGAGTTGCCACAGAGGAAAAAGAAATGGGGAAAGCACAAAATGATTCCAGTTTAGAGAACAAAGCTAAAGGGATGGATGTTCATTTGGGAGTTGAAGGATCAAACTCCAATGGCCATAGAGAAGAGATAAATAATGAATGGAATATGATGAAAATCATTGAAAAATTGAAGAAAGATGCCCAAACTCACTGAACAGATATCAGAAAGCTTAGGAAAACTTGGGATAAACAAGGTGAATTCAACTTAAAGTTTTTGAAGAGTCTGGAAAGAATAGAAAAGAAATTGGAAAAAAAGAGTGATTAAAAAAAACAGGGAGTCGCAGGACCCTTGAGGGGAAAAGATAATCAAGGAGTGTTATCAGACATCATCATCGCTCCCCAAGTTATTCCAGTAAGGAAGCATGAAATATTTCAAGCCCATCTCCTACCAGCAAGCATAGGAGGTCTGGAGTGGATGAATTGAAAGGGGAATGAATAAGATTAAGCCTCCCATGTTTGATGGAGAACACCAGAAGGAGGAAGATGTCGAGACATGGTTTCTAGGCATGAGGAAGTACTTCCAACTACAAAATTATTCCTCTTAGGCAGAAGGAAGAATTTGTTACAGGTATGAACTAACTGAGAGGGGCGGGGTGAATCAGTTAGTGTAGATTATTAATAATTTCTCTCCTTTTCTAACTTTGAATCATTAATCTTAGTGGCAGTGAGTCTTTACTGTGAAATCCAGAGTTATAAACAT
>JZKD02S0057851.1:529772-561198 GCA_000966675.3 Picea glauca | reverse complement strand
TTTTTCTGCGTCTGTGTTTGCATTTGTGTTGCAGCATGTTTCAGCATCTGTTCTTCATAAACAATCGATTGCCATCAATGACAACCTTGATCATCTGCGCCTTGATCATCTGCATTATCTCTGTTGTAGGCATATTTCCAACAGAATTGTGATGTATCACCTGAAAGGAAAAGAATCCATGTGGTGGGATCAACTTGTGCAGGTGCAACACATTAGAGAGAAAGATATCACGTGGAATGAATTCAAGAGGTATTTCGAGAAGAAGTATTTGACTAAGAGATATTATGATAGAAAGATGAAAGAGTTCTTTGAACTTAATGTGGGCAGCATGACCATTGATGAGTATGAACGAAGATTTCTGGAATTGCTAAAGTACGTCCCATTCATCAAGGAAGAGACCGTAAAGATTCAAAGGTATTTAAGTGGATTGCCACCTTCTATTGGTGACAAGATTTAGTATGATGACCCTAATACCATGGAAGAAATGATAAGGAGGGAGAAATACTTATATGAGTAGCAGAGAGAAACTCTTACCTTTTGGAAGGCTCAAGATGACCAGAGGAATTTTAAGAAAGAATTGAGGCAAAAGGGAAACAAGCCTCCTTTCTTCAAAAATAGTCCTATGGGACAAACATCTTTTAGAGAGCCCAGAAAGGCTAAAGTGGGTGAACAAAGGCCAAGACAGATGCCCATTCAGTGTTCGTGTTGTCATGGAAACCATAAGTACAGAGATTGGCCCCACAAAAATGGAAAAATGAGAGTTTTCCATAATGTACAATAGGCAGAAATAGTGGAGGACATGGGCAGTAGAATGCCAACGATCTATGTAGCCCTGGACAACAAAAAATTTGAATATTAGTCACACATGATTGAAGTGGAAGGTATGATTAACAACCATGCCTTTAATATTTTAATTGATTCTGGGGATATCCATAGTTATATAGATCCTAGAGTGGTGGAAAGTTTGCATTTGTTGAGAAGCAAACATGAAAAGTCTTGATTAGTGTAGTTGGGTATAGCAACCAAGAGGAAAGTCACTGAGTTAGTTAAATCTTGTCCAATGGACATGAATGGACTAAGCACAAAGACTGAATTGAACATTTTTCCTTTAGGCTCTTATGATTGTTTAATTAGGATGGACTAGTTGGACCAGCACCATGCCATCATGGACTGTCGCAGCAAGGAATTCACTTGCCTGGATGAGGAAGGAAATAGGAAAACAATCCAAGGAATTCCTAGAGTTGTTGCTGTTAGATAAATCTCAGCAATGCAGTTGAAGAAGTGCTACAGAAAAGGTTGTCAATCATTTGCGTCCCATATGGAGGAAGCATTTGAGGATGAGGTCTCAAAGATTGGAGACCACGTGGTAATAAAGGAGTTTGAGGATATATTTCAGGAGGCACCCAGACTACCTCCGAAGAGAGATATTGATTTCTCTGTAAACTTAATTCCTGGAGTAGCTCCAGTGTCGAAATATCCTTATAGAATGAGTATGCTAAAGCTGAAAGAGTTGTAATTGAATCTTGAAGATCTTTTGAAGAAGAGGTATATACGCACAAGCATGTCACCTTGGGGTGCCCCAGTCCTATTCGTGAAGAAGAAGGATGAAATGTTGAGGTTGTGTATAGATTTTCGACAACTAAACAAAGTAACTGTAAAGAACAAGTATCCTCTGTCGAGGATTTCTGATCTCTTTGATCAGTTGAAGGATGCGAAGATATTTTCAAAGATAGATCTCAGATCGGGATATCACCAGGTAAGAATAAAGGATGAAGACATTAGAAAGACTATCTTTAGAACAAGGTATGGTCATTATGATTTCATAGTGGTGTCGTTTGGGTTGTCAAATGCACCCGATGTTTTTATGTGCTTGATGAATGGTGTATTCAGGGAATATCTAGACAAGTTTTTCATAGTATTCCTAGATGGCATTCTGGTGTATTCCAAGTCATAGGAAGAGCATGAACAACACATGAGGATGGTGTTGAAAGTGATAAGAGAGAACCAATTGTATGCCAAGTTGAGAAAATTATCATTTTATCAGGAACAAATCCATTACTCGGGGCATATTATCTCGAAGTATGGGTTAGTTGTAGATCCTGAGAAGATTGATTCCATCAGATAATTGTCAACGCCAAATAATGTGACAGAATTCAGATCCTTTATGGGTCTAGCTGGTTATTACAAAAGGTTTATTGAAGGATTCTTGAGAATATCTCACCCTATCACTTATTTGCGAAGGAAGGAGAAGAAGTTTCTGTGTACAAAGGACTGTGAAAGAAGCTTCCAACAATTGAAGCAATTGTTAACCGGTACTCCAATCCTAAGGATTGTAGACCCAAATGAAGATTTCATGGTATGCACCGCTGCATGCAAAAAAGGACTGGGAGGATTCCTCAGTCATAATGGATTTGTAATTTGTTATGAATTTAGAAAGTTGAAAGAGCGTGAAAGGAACTACGCAACTCATGATGTGGAGTTGGAAGCCATCATTCACACTCCGAGGAAATTGAGACATTACCTCATGGGAAGGAGGTTTGAATTGAGAACAGACCATAACAGTTTGAAGTATTTGTTTGATCAGCCAACCTTGAATTCTAGGTAGAGTAGGTGGCTAGAATTTCTCTGTGAATACGATTTTGATATCAAGTATATCAAATGGAAAGAGAATAAAGTGGTTGATGCACTCAGTGGAAGAGTACACGAATTTCATGCTACAACCATCAACATGTATCAAACCAATATAAAGAGCAGAGTTTTGGAAGATGAAAGCATCGACTTGCAGTACATGGAAGTGGTAGAAAAGCTACAACAAGGTGAGGTGCCACAAAAAGTGGAAAATTACAAATTAGAAACTGATGGAATACTTTTATACAAGAACAAAGTTTATATACCCAATGTCCAGACTTTGAAACTTGTGATTCTGAGATAAATGCATAATGTGCCTTATGTTGCGCACCCTGGATATCATAATACTGTGGCAGCATTCAAGAGCCATTACTTTTGGCCAGGTATGAAGAAAGAGATCGTTAAATATATCACCAAATGTATGGAATGTCAGAAGGTTAAAGCTAAGCACAGGCACCCAGCAGGGTTGTTGCAGCTTTTACCCATTCTTGAGTGGAAGTGGGAAGTAGTGACTATGGATTTCATCACCGGATTACCTAGAAAAGGAAAGCAGCATGACTCAATTATGGTGGTGGTGGACAAGCTTACGAAATATGCCCATTTCATTCCATTAAAGACCACTCACAAGGCAGTGGATGTTGCTGATATTTTTATGAAGGAAGTGCCATGATTGCACGGAGTTCCAAAGACAATTGTGTCTGACAAAAAACTCAAATTTACCTCAAATTTCTGGAAAGGGTTATTCAAGGGATTCAGAATGAATCTAAATTTCAATACAACCTATCATCTTGAGTCAAATGGGTAGACAGAGTGGGTGAATCGAGTGATATAAGACATATTGAGGATGTATGTGATGGACAAACCATCAAAATGGGAAGACTACATGCACTTGGTAGAATTCACCTACAACAATGGGTATCAAGCATCATTGAAGATGAGCCCATTTGAAGCACCTTATGGAAGAAAGTGCAATACTTTAGTAAGCTGGGATAATCCAGCTGACATAGCAGTAGTTGGGCCAGAGTTTCTCAAGGAAATGGAAGAACAGATGTTAAAAATTAAGCAAAATTTGAAAGTTGCCCAAGACAGGAAGAAACTTTATGTGGATAAAAACAGAACCCACGGAGAGTTCAAAGTGGGTGATCATGTTTTTCTAAAAGTAAAAGCCAATAGAAGTTCCCTGAAGTTGGGAAACTATTCCAAGTTGGCAGCCAGATTTTGTTGGCCATTTGAAATCCTAGAAAGGATTGGGCCAGTTACATATATGCTTGCATTACCTACATCCATGACTATACATAATGTGTTTAATGTTTCATTTCTTAAGAAATATATACCTGATACTAATCATGTAATTGATTGGAATGTGATCCAGGTGGAACAAGAAGGTGTCCTGCAAGTGCATCCTGTGCACATATTGTACTGGAAAAGTAAACAGCTCCAGAATCGAGCCATAGGACTTGTAAAGGTCCAATGGACCTGGTACGGTTCTGAGGATGCGATATGGGAGCATGAGGATGATATGCAGGAAGAATACCCACATCTTTTTGAAGATTTTGGAAATCTTGTTGATACTGTGTGAAAGTTGCACTGAGAACAATGCAAAAATAAGGGGAGGGGATTGTAATATCCCCAAGGACGAGCCATGTTGTAATCGTGTTTATGAATTGTAAATCATGTTTTGTAGGTTGGTGAGCTGAGTATTGATAAGTTGGTAAGGCTTATGAGTTTATTAGACCAGAGAGCCTAAGTGTTAAGGCCGGGAGCTAGTTTTTGTATATGTAATTATGCAGAACATAAATAAAAATATGAACATCATTGCGTGCAGACCGACCACGAAGAAAAAATGATGGGGGACTAAGCTTCCACAGAGTGGGTAAGGGAATGGGGGTTGAAAGGTGGAAATAAAGGCTAAGTGTTGGGCCTAGGAGCTAAGCTAGGGGGCTTACCTCTAAAAAGGGATAATAATTTATTATTATTATTTCCAAAAAGCTTAGGTGGACAATTTTGAGTGTTGTCCTAAGTTCCTGGAGAGGAACGCATGCTAATGGAGCATATGCAGCTTCATGGGTGACATGTGTTGGCCCTGGCACATGCAGTTAAAATATGTAGAAGTCAGCCATAGAGGGGGTTCTCTCCTCATTATGTCATCCTTTTCATATGATTTGGGATACCCTCATGCAGCTTTGAAAACCAGAAAACCGAGATGTCTTCTTGAAAAACCAAAACATCCTCCATCTGATCCCATTTTGTTTTGGTCGACGTCTGTCCTTGGCATACCTATACACCGTTGAGAGAACTGGTCAGGAGGGGAAAGTCAACCTATGAGTCTGTGAACCCAGTCTATCCACCATTGCAGAGCCGAATCCATACCCAAACTGTCTATGGGTTTCTTCTTTTTGTTTTCCTGAGTGGGATTGTGTTGTGGTTATCCTCACCGTGCAGGAATTGATTCGAAAGGGGATGAAGAACTGGGTTGTCAGGCCCGTGGTTAAAGAGGAAAGTTATTAGGTCTATGAGAGGCTCTTTCTAGGTGAGAGAGTCTATTGGGAAGTGGTTCCTCCCAAATAGAGAGTCCAGCACCAGCTACGGAGCTCTGAGAATTCTTGATACGGCATGTTGTCGAGACCTAGAGAGGGAGGTGAAGAACTGATGGACTATGCTTGTGAAGCTGTATACTCCTGGGTGGAGCAGGCATGTGGGGAATGATATTTTGTGAGTAGTCGGCATAAGAAGGCTCCTGGAGAGAATCCTTCTAGTTGCTCTATGCAGTTTTCCCTATAATCTTGGCCTAGTCTAGGATTCCCTTACCTTGGGTGGACCTTAGTCCCAGCTCGGGAGTGACCCACTGTTGAGCATGATGAGCAGCGTTGTTGAAGGTTGGGAGGTTCATGGAAGGTCTGCACGTGGTTGGTGGAGTTAAGCCAGATTAAAAGATAAGTGTTAATTTTGTACTTAATTTATATGTGATGCATGTCTGTGTCTTGAAATGTTATCATGTATTATGTTGCAAGTTTGAATTGGTGTTAATGTTGTTTAAGTCTGTAAAACAACAGTAAATCCATGTTAAATGTCTTATTTTGATTTAATATGAATCTTATATATATAAGTATAAGTGTGTTCTACATAGTAGCGTTGCTCGGCCAGTGGGTTGATGGTCGGGGATGTTACAATGGGGGACTAAAATCCACTAGTTAGAGAAAGGGGGCTAAATGTTAAGGATAAGGGGCTAAGCTAGAGAGCTTAAGCCAAAAAGGAATATTATATTAATATTCCTTAAAATATAAGGTATGGATAGTTATTTTATCCTAAGTTATCTGGATGGGGACAAGTGGTCCAAAGTAGCTCTCAACTTGACAAGTGTCGAATTAGGGACATGCATACAAATATTTTGGACATAGTGCATTTTCCATTCATTCCATCATTCCTTCATTCCTTCACTCATGGATTTCAGTTGTTCATCGTACCTCTCTGTCACTAGCAGTGTACCTGTACCTTACTCGAAGCAATATGGTACATGTACTTGTACCTATACCTGGTTAACTTAAGAGTTGGACTGAAGAAGCAGGTTCTCAGGCCCGTGGGATACTGAAGAGGTGGGTTGTTAGGCATGTGATCATATCTATCTAGGTGAGAGAATTGTTGGGAATTTGTTGCCTCTTGACCAAGCTTTGAGGAAAACTTGGTCATATTTGGACCACTTTTAGGACTTCAATACACTGGTTGAGAAAGGAGAACCCAGGAAAAGATGAGATCACGTATCTCACTTACTTTGTGGGCTATGTGGACCCAGTAAGGGATTCTATAGGGTTTTTGTAATGGTTTATTGGATTTCATCCCATGGGATTTACCCATGATTAGGCCTTATTGTAAGGGATTGTAAAAGTATAAATAAGTAAGAGTGTATTGTAGAAGGGTAGTCAGAAGCCTTCGGAGCTAAGTGCAAGCGACTTGAGTAGATTTGTGCAAGGGAGTGTCTATGTGTAAGGATTTGTGCTTGATAGAAAGTTGGCTTTGTGCCTTGACCTAGTTTGGAAGGAGGATTTGGTGCTCAGTGCACAGATCTCTTGTCCTATACGAAGCTTGGCTTCTACCTCTGGTGAGACTTCACCTGCTCCGCAGGTGTTGCTGAAAGGGCCAGTAGTTAGGGTTTTGTTGGTGCATTGTTGAGTGTTGAACCCTAGGTATTCCCCTGTGCCAACAAATGGTTCCATTGTCAGGACCTGAAATTGTGATTGTTGGTAACTGAAGTAAAGAAAATAGAAGCTTTGTGCATAGATCTTCTACTAAAGTGCGCAGTACTATGCTTGGCTTGCGAAGCTCTGTGCTAAGAAATAAATCTGATTTGAAGAAAAGAGGCAAGATCTTAAAAAAGGTAAATCTTTGTTCTTTAACGAGAGAAAGATAAGTGAAAAATTTTGTTTTGAAATCATGAATTTGAATACGTTTAATAGATTTTTTCCTAGTCTAAAGGCTAGGGTGCAGTTGGAAATAAGAGTTGATCTGAGTAAAGTTAATAGAAATGAAGAAAGATATGTTATTCCTATGCATAGAAAGAGTTTTTGGAATAATAAGTGGATGTAGGAACCTAGAAATAATTTTTGCAGATTGCAGGTCCAGCACTATGACCCTAGAGGAGATGTATAGTACAGATGATCTAGGAGGCTCCCCGGGTCCAAAAAATGCTCAAAAATGAAAGTTATTAGAATTGAATGAAACCAATTCCATCATGACCGGATCGTCGCCTTGATTTCGACCATATATTTACTTTATCAAACATACATTGCATGGGAGAGTTATCGCACTCTGACTGTTTTCCAAATAGCTAAAAAGTCAACAGTCAAAGGTGACGTGGAAGATATTGAAAATGACATGTGGCAGTGGCATAGGAAAATACATGGCAATGACAAGCTGACTGAGCTGATGAGTTGGCAAGATTGCTAACTGTGTATATGTGTCATATGGTGACTGGACAATTTGGGGCCAATAACAAGGTGACACGTGGCCCAATCACATGGTGCCATGTGGCACCCTGGATTTGGCCAAATAATTCACAAGTTCAAAATTTGTTGTATTCATCCTCCGCAGGAATCGAAACCAAGACCTCGAAGAACACAACAACTTACACATTACACGCTAACCAACAAAGCGCATGAATAACTTGTTATTTGATTGTGGCAGTATTATATTTAATTGGTAATTGTATACAAATGATAGCCCCTTTTCAATGGATATGCCACGATATCCACATACTATATGATATGGTCGGCTTGAAAAATGGGATTTGAAATCTCCATGGGGGTTAAAGTTCGGATATGCCAACGTGTGAGCATATGGTTACAACTCCATATAAAGGCACTCCTTATTATTTTCCATAAAAAAGGGTTGAAAATTTTATCATATGGTTATTTTAACAATATTTAAATTTCAAATCCCATACTCTATGCCATATATTTCATAACCCCATTAAAAGGCATCGAATCTCTTTGTGGGGCGGGAGGAAAAATCCTCATAAACTCTCACACTTGTATCTGTTGGACCCTAAATTGTGGACAAGGTTCTAATACGAAGGCGAAACTAATGGGAGCATGGGCTTCTCTCATTCTGGCTCAAAGACTAGATATTGATGACTTGTTGTTATTTGGCGACTCCAAAGTAATTATCAACTGGCTAAATGGCCAGGTTGATCTCCATGTGGCAGCACTGGAATGCTGGAAAGAAAGAACACAAGAGGAGTCAAGACATATAAAGAATATTTCTTTCTTTCACATATACAAGGAGGATAATAGCAAGGCAGATACTTTATCAAAAAAAGCTTTGTCATTGCCCCTCGGCCAAATTCAATTTTCTCAATGGGAGGAAGGCAACGAAGGTCCATCCATCTCGCTAACTCTTTGAAAATTGTCTAAATTCTTGTTTTCTGCTCATCTTTATTGGTCTTGTTGTCGATTATAGTAGAGATTTGAGATAGGAAGTACATTAGAGTGGACAAAAATTATCCATTTCAAGATACAGTGAGAAAATAATAGTACACTTTTCAC
Source organism: Picea glauca (assembly GCA_000966675.3). Lineage (NCBI taxonomy): Eukaryota > Viridiplantae > Streptophyta > Pinopsida > Pinales > Pinaceae > Picea > Picea glauca. The sequence continues at coordinate 552,532 of JZKD02S0057851.1, read as the reverse complement.
GAATATTGACTTTTTTTGAATTCTTGAATGTATATTTTTATATCCTTTTGAATATAAAGAGCATTTTTTCCCGTGGAAAAAAAAGGCATCAAATCCCATGAAAATCAAGGAAATATTAAACCACATTTTGGGTTGTTATGTATGGTTTTAATATATTTTATGCCATATGTCATAGAAATAAAGTGGATACCATATCATTGATAAAGTGGGTCAAATCCATATTGTTGGATATATGATATTTTGTGATATAGTTTGGATATTATCCATTTTAAAGTGAATCCAAATCTCTTTTTAGTTGGATCTAGTCTCAAATTAGTCAAGACTATTTTTCTATTTAAGCAAGGGTATTTTTCCAATGTAAGGGGGACTTTTGGGGAAAAGGGCTATGGAGTCTCTTTGAGAGCAGAGTAGATTTGTTGATGGAGATCATGTATGCAGCAAATTAGAGAGATTTTGCAATATATTGCAACTTCTTATTGATGTAATGAGCCATTGTAAAGAGAATTTGAAGCATTTGAAGAGAAATAAAGAGGTCCTCCACTTGGAAGTGGGCCCGGAGACATAGCCAAAGATTGGTGAACTCCATTAACAAGTTCTTATCTCTATTTCTTTTTCTTGTTTGTTGTTATCTTCTCTTAATTTGCAGCATGGTTTATGATGGCTGATCTCTTTAATCACTTATAAGAATCAAGTAAAAGTCGTAATTGATAATCCACAACAAATATTAAAGTTTATGTATTTCGCATTCTTATCGATCCGATGCATAAAGTACAATAAACTTAACTTGCAAATTGTCAGTAAAACCTCACATTTTTTGGATCAACAGAAGAGGTTGGGAAACATATAAGAGAAAATGAGGATTGACATTGTGTTATAACTACAGAAGAGTGGGACATCTTGCTAAGGAATGCCCTGGCACGGATCCTATTTATCTTTGTTGTAAGATTGTTGGTCATGAGGTTAAGGATTGTCCAAGGATGATTGCTAAAGTTGAACAAATGAACATGAGACAAGAAAACTATAAAGTAAGTCAAGAGACTAAGGGCATGTTAGAGAAACATAAAGAGAAAGAATTAGAGAAAGCTCAGACTATGTTATTACGGTTGAAAGAAACGATGGATGTTCACAAAGATGTCATTTTACTAGAGATCTTGAAAGTAAAACAACACATAAGTACAACAATAGAAGACTTCAACATAGACTGTATCTTGGATGAAGAAACACAAGTGAATATTATGACAGAAGACACTTGGGAAATTTTGAGAAAGCCTGTTGTGATACCTTCATTAGGAAGGATAGGCTTGTTTAAGGGAAAGATGAAAACCTTATGTGGAAGAGTTACTAATATACTTGTTACTATTCATGTAACATCGACTGAAGAAGAATTTGAAGTCATTAAGTTTATTGGGGACAACGCCCCTTTCCCACTTTTGTTAGGTAAGACTTGGATTGAGATGGATCAAATTAGAGTGAAAGAAGAGGAAGAGGCCATAGAAAAGAAAAATAAAGAACTAAGGGATTTCATAGCCAGAAAAATAGACTGACTAATAGAAGAATGAGAGGATAAGTCGAAGAAACATAACAAAGTAACAACGCAAGAGGAATAGAAAGAGAGAGAATTAGTTGTCAAGGTTGAAAGGATGCAAGAAAGTTTGAAGGACATATCTATTCAATAAATAAGTATATCCACCCAGGAAGTATTAAGAGAAGGGATATTAACTTCAAACCCTTTGAGAGAACATCAACAGTGCGAAGTCACTATGCTAGGAGAAGATAAGAATAGGAATGGAAAGAGGATTCCATAAACATTTAGAGAGACTCAGATCACAAGAAAGAAGGCAAGGAAGCTCAATAAAATTAAAGCTAAGTTGGAAAAGCTATAGGAAGCTATAGAGACCAGATGTAAGACTTCACAGACAGGAACCTCGCATGAGGTAGGTTCATAGGATTTGAGCCTCACTGGAACAACAGAACCACGTAGAATGGGTATTCACCTTGTTCATGGTGGTTGGAAGAATCCATTATGAGGCCCCTCTTATTTAAGTTGTTGATCATTGTGTCAGGACCACTTTTTTCTACCCATGATTAACTAAGCTAATAGATAATTGTCTAAGTGTTGAGTTGTGTTATTTGAAGCTAGACCTCACCATTCATTTGTCAACCCCGCCTGTCCATTCGTCTACCTCGACCTGTATTTTTAAAAGTGAGAATGTTAGGTGAACCTAGTGAATTAGAGAAGTCTGTTGAGGAGGTCCTCAAGAAGATAATGGTCAACGGGTCATTATCTAAAGGTGTCATGAGTCGTCAACTAGGGGACTATAGGATTCCCCTTCAACTGGACGTCGTTTTGGTCATATTAGCCCTGTGACTGAGCAGTGAAGTAAGAATCATGATGATATCACTAATGTGAAGTAGATCCCATCGATCCTACCTGAGTACATTCCACCTTTGGCTGGAATCGTTAACTGCAATAGAATCCCACAAGATTATGAGTACACCTTCTTCATCGAGTATATTTCGAAAGGAATACTCATAGTCGGGAGTCAGTTAGGACAAATCCTGTTGCTAAAGAATAGTGACTTCAATCTAGGAGACAGGAAGAACTTTGTTATGTCAAAACTCCACTGCTACTTGATGAAGTCAACTGGGAAGAAGCCTCCCCTTATCTCCCAACCATGGATTAAGGGGTTGGTGCAGTCCACTGTGCTGAATGTGATGAAGATTCCCCATTTTGGTCGTCACCAAGAAGTTAGCACTTGCGTTAAAATCCTCTTTTCATGCTATGATGGCGGATACATCTGGCTCAACCGGAGGATTACTATGGATCCGATGTTGATCCACCAGATTACAGGCTTAATAATGAAGGGACCTGACCCTCAACTTTTTTATCTAGGGAAGGCCTCAGACCACTCTGTGGAACATCGCATCAAGGAAGCTTACAGCGAAATCGAAAAAGTAAAGAGAGGTTGCAAGGTAGCCTCTATACAAGATCATGCAGTGTGCATCGCTTTCCATCTCATAGATCGCAAGCTCGTAAGGAAGAACCACCCCACACAGTTCACTGGGTTCGTGGTGGACCTCGCAGGAAAATGTGTGGAGGGCATGCAGATGAACTGGACAAGATACCTCGTCAATGATCTAGAGAAATATTGTCATGAAGCCCAGGATTTGGGATAAGAATTCCACTTCAACTGGCTGATTGTTTTGATCACATTTGTCGCTTGGACAATGACCGAAAAAACCACCTTTCCAAATATCGAACCATCGGAGTCGTTGGTCGCTAGGTTTTCCACCTTGTGGTACAACAACGACATGATCAAGCAGTGGCAGTCCAACATTGTGTTTCATGCATACTATCAGCAATTGAAGGTTTCCATTGAGTCATTTCTATGCATGACACCACACACCCTGCACCAGTACAGACCAATAGAAAAGTTCCACATAGATCCGCATTTCATCTACATAACTGTGTGCAAAGATGAGGACAAGGAAGAGTTACAATCATACTACAATCTAGTAGATGAGGACATGGAGCAGATTACAAAGGAATGGCGAGAGAAATTCCTTGTACCCATCACTAATGCAAAAATGTCTAACACTGACACCATAGACAGCCCCATGGTCACCCAAGTTGAGCATTTTGGACAATCCAATTGGACGAAGAAGAAGAAAAGGCAGGAGGAAGTCCAGGATATAGCGACTGATGAGGAGGAAAACGCTTTTGAAGATAATGGATCTGACTCACCACGAGGAGGAGGAAATGAAGTAGATGGACAAAGAGGAGGGGATGAGAAAGGAGGAAGTGAAGCTACACCATCAGAAGACCCCCCTACTGGGACAGTAACACCACAAAAGAGGAATGTTTCTCCAAAGAAACTTTCAGCAAGGAAGAAGACGCGCGCTAGTAAGCTCTAGTTAGAAGCAACGCTCACGGAGGACGATATTAGTTTTGTTCATGGAGCTATGGAGGATGCTTCCGAGGACATCTTTTAGAGATATGGAGTGAAGAAGGAAGATCTATATGGAAGGGTCAATAAGGAATTGAAGGAAGTACAACAAGATATTTTTTTGGTCCACGTAGTACCTACTGCATCACAGATTGCATAATTGGGGGATGAACCAGCCCAATTGAGAAGACTTGCAGATGCGACAGAAGCTCGACTTTAGAAAGTCTAGGAAGAGAAGGAGAAGGCTACAGAATCCTTGAAATAAGAGAAATATGAAGCATTATATAAATTACGAGTAGCACGGTACAGTGTATCCACCTACGAAAGTGAGAGAGAAGAGTTTCAGGCGATGTTCCAGGAGGAAAAACCCCAGCTACAGAGATAAAAGGAGAAATTGCTCTCAGAATAGGCTACAGTCAAAGAGATAGTGATTAAATCATGTCGCTCTATGCCAGGATTGGCATAGGAGGAATAGGCATTGGTTGAGGCTCAAGTAGTGAAGCTCGCTAAGACCATCCAGCAGCTTCAATAAAGGATAGCAGAATTGGAGGCTCAAGCAGTGTCGAGCACCCAACAGGAGGTGTCTGACAAGAGGGAGGAAACCTCTAAGAACACAGTAATAAGGATAAGAGCCCTCACCTCGGAGTGCAAACAACTAAGTGATATAAGCGCACAAACATATAAACCCCTTGTCGAGGATCTAGAGCTAAGAAAGTTGGAAGCACAATTACAGGAGACGCAATAGCAGGCATTTTTAGTGCAGGCCCAGATGAATTTGCTCACTGTAGTTGAAAGAATGAAAAGATTCCACGAGCAACATGCAGTACAGATAAATATCATTGTCGTCTAGGGAAAGGTAATGGAAGTCACACAAAAGCTGCAACCTGTGCAGGACGAAGCCTGCAAGGTGTTTGAAGAGATTGATGGACAAGGTTCTCAATTGGACCAAGTGGTTGCAATAGTAGAACAATGACTGGAAGGGCTTGTTACAGAGAAGACAATCCAGGATCTTGTTGAGTAGGAGTCTCAGGCAAAGAAACAACTATAGGTAGCTCGAGTTAAGCTCGAGACCTTCAAAGAAGCATTGACCAGAACTGAGTGACTTGAGATGAGTCACAGGTGAGTGTTGGGGGACTGTTGGCCCTCAACCAAGATTTAAGGAAACCTTGGTCAGGTTTGGACCACTTTTTAAACTTTGACACATTGGTCGAGAAAGGAGCACCTAAGCGGATTTGAGATCGCGCAACTCACTTATTTTGTGGTCCATGTAGACCCAGTAAGGGGTTCTCTAGGTTTTTTGTAATGGTTTATGGGATGTCGTCCCATGGGGTTTACACATGATTAGGCCTTATTGTAAGGGATTGTAAAAGTATAAATAAGTAAGAATGTATTGTAGAAGGTAGTCAGAATCCTTCGGAGCTAAGTGCAAGTGACTTGAGTAGCTTTGTGCAAGACAGTGTCTATGTGTAAGGCTTTGTGCTTGATAGAATGTTGACTATTTGCCTTGACCTAGCTCGACTCTATGGCTTAGTGCATAGGAGTCACTGAATGTAGGATATTGATGAATAATAAAGAAGATGAAGTAATTGGTGGACGTATCCCCACACTGGGGTGGACCATGTATATCTTGTGTCTTATGTTTTCTTTGTGTTGTGTTGTTTATGTTATGAATCTGCTCAGTACTTTGATTGTTATGTATGATAGATAGATCTGTTGATGTTTAGTTATTTCCTTGTGTTAAAGATAAATGAATGTTAGATCTAACTCAGTGTTATGTGCTAAGTGGTTGAAGTGCTTAATATTTATTTTTACTACATTGATATGTCTTTTGGTATGTTCTGCGATGTTACTAAGGTTAGGAATTTAATGTATGTCATCTCTTAAAGAGATAACAAAATACCTTGCAAAGTGTTATTATCACATATTTGTGTCCCAGCTTGGTTATAGACACTTGTGTTATGTAATCCCCCCTTGTTCTACCTCAGGTGAGACTTCGCCTTCTCTGCAGGTGTTATCAAAAGAGTCGGTAGTTAGGGCTTTGTTGTTGCATTGTTGAGCATTGAACCCTGGGTATTCCCCTATGCCAACAAAATTGTTTTCTTGAATGTACCAAAACTTTAGACAAGACTCTGAGAATTCATGTTCGGCATGATGTTGAAGCTCCAGAAAGGAAATGGGGTAGCCTAAGTACTGTTGAGCAGAGAAGGGGCACATTTCGTGGGGTGTGACAGGCATGTAGGGAATGAGGGACTATAGTCTGTCAGTTCGAGTTGGCACCTATGACAGAGTTTTTACGGTTGTATGAGATACATCAACTTGGTTAAGAATTGCTTTACCTAGGTGGATTTTAGTCCCAACTGGGGGATGAACCACTACTAAGAGTTCTGAGTAGCGTGGTCTAAGGTTGGGAGGAATGTGGAAAGTCTACACGCAGTTGGTGGTATATTTATCAAAGATAAGTGTCACTTGTGTGTTAAATTATGTGTTGCATCATTAATTATGCATTTGTTTTTATGGGTTTTTCCTATGTATTTTGCATGTGTATTTACATTATTATTCTATATAAACATCTGTAATTGCATAGTATTTGCATTTTTAAAATTCATATATAGTTCGAAATTTTTTCACGTGGCATAGCCCAACAAGTGGTTGAGGATGTTACAATATGGTATCACAGCTCCAGTTTTCAAAACTGAGTCTGGATGGGTAGAGAAAGTTAAATTGAAGTGAGATTTCATAGAGAATTGAAGTTACAGGGTGCCAGGAGGGAGCTGAGAGAACACTTTGATGGTGCTAGAAAACTCAGGAGGTGTAGCGGTTCGAGAAACCACAAAATCCATTGATTTGGGCTGCAAATTAGATCTTGACTATTGGAACAAACCCAGATGAGAGGAAGCACACAACAAAGGCAATCATATCCTAACTATTGGATATGAGTGTGAGATAATGAGGGTCATTGATCATGGTTCTTAGGCTGCAATTCTTGGCCAAAGTAGAGAGGATCTTATCCATAGATCCCATCATGGAATTTGAGTTGTAGATCTCACAATTCGATGATTCAGCACTCCAAGAGTTTTTAGTCCTTATGTTTCTAGGAGGAGAAATTCTCGAATCTTGGAGTCACGAAACAGATCTCAAAGTGAAGCAAGGGCCAGTTATTGGTAGCCCTTCGACATTTGGCTATCCAAGAGTTTTTGGAGGTAGTCGTTGGAAAGTTCCCAAAGCCCCAAAGCTTCATAGTGTTGGAGTTAATCCCTATCGTAGATCACTAGGATAGTGCAAGCCATTGGATCCCCAAGGGGTTCGACGATTCTTCACTCCAAGAGAAATTGGTTGAGGTTGCACGGAGTGGAGATTTTCCCAGAATCCCAAAGGCTGGAGTAAATCTTGACTGTTGGTTGTAGGGTACATGTGTTAGTATATTATCAAGTATTCGACCCTCTAGAGGATTGTGGAAGAAAGTTGTTTTGGTGTGAAAATTCTTGAAGTCCAGAATCTCATAGTCAATCTTGGACATTCATTGAAAGGGACATGTGTATCTCCGCCCTTCGCCAATTCAAAATTTGGCAGTTTGAGAAGTTGGGGGTGATTAGCAGCAATAAGCCCTAAAGCCCGAAGCCCCGAGCTAATCTCAGCTGCAGTCTATAGGAGGAGAGAGAGCCATATATATCCACCCATCATCAGTTCAACATTCAACAATTCGAGAGGAAGTCTACATTGGAGTCTCAAAACTCCCAAAGCGTGGAGTCACAAAGTTCCTCTCAGCCATAGATCTTGGGAGGGAGTGTGGACCATTGATCCCTGAACCCTTCGGGAGTTCACCACTTAGGTGTTTGGGGTAATTGGAAAGTAGTGTGGCTAAAAACTTTGAAGCCCAATGTTTAGGAGTGCCAGACTAATGAATCTCTCGATAGCACCTCTTCGGGAGTTCACCAGTTCGACGTTTGGGGAATTTGGAGTGTGTTGTTGTAAGAACATCTAAAACATGAAGTTTCTAATTGCTGAAGTAAAGAAGCTCCAGTTAGTGCCTATCCAAGATTTTTCCATTTCAATGTTCAAGGGATTTGCAGTGTGATTTTATAAGAACCTCTAAAGCCTAAAGTTCTAGAGCGTCGGAGTCTTGGAGCTTTGAATAGCACCTTGTGGCTAAGCGCCTAGTCCTATCTCACGGTCATATGAGTTTTATGTCGAAGTAAAGGGGATAGCACTAAAAATTTGATTATAAGGTAAAAAGGGCTTGTGTACATTATGAGAGGATCCAACATGGGTCCAAGAGCTAATTCATCTCTCGAAGAAGATCACCTGTACAAGGAATGCGCTCACAAAATGAACAATTTTTCAAATAACCATAACCTTCAGCTCAAAACTTAGAATTGAGCATGGAAGCAGGAATTGGAAAGGTCTTGGACAGTGGAATATAACTGTTCACCTAGAAAATTGATCTGGGCCATCATTTGTTTTCAAGAAATCAGAAGAAAGAAATCTAATGCATTATTGAACCAAAATTGTACATAATTTCATGCAATTGTTAAATCAATTATCCTAACAAGTTATGTTGGCTGCACATTTTGCAGATTTAACAGCAATTAGATCATAATCTAGTGGTATCTTGATTTAAGATCTATCTTTGTAAAATAAGCCACTCCATGAAGATCATCTAATAGCTCATCAATATTTTGAATAAATAATTTATTCTTCATGGTGATTTTGTTTATATCTTTATAATCGGGACACATCCTCCAAGAATTATCTTTTCTTCTAACCATCACTATTGGAGCTAAAAATGAACTCCTTCTTGGTTGAATAATACCCGAATCTAGTGTGTCTTTCACTATTTTCTCAATCTCCCCTTTTTGTTGATGAAGATATCTAAAAGACCTTTTATTAAGAGGAGTACTTCTCGGTATTAGTTCACTTTGATGTTCTTGATCTCTAAATGGAGGTAGACCTTTAGGAATTTTTTGGAAGACCCTATAGTGCTTTTCCAATGTGCATCTCAATTCCTCTAGAATATTTTCATCTTCCTATTAACTTTCATAGAATAAATTTTAACCACAACTCCCTTGCTACCCTTTTTAAGGAGATTTTCCATTCTATGAGAACTGGTGACTTGAGAAGGTCCATATTTTAACCCTTTGAATTCCTATTGAATTCCTTCAAATTCAAATCTCATAAATAATTCATTATAGTTTGTAGAAATTGCACCTAATGTTCTCAACCGTTAAATCCCTAGAACACCATCTACACCTCCAATGGAAATGACATATATTAGGTTATCCAAATTATATTCTCCCATACTTAGTTTAATGTTATGGCATTTTCCCACACAATCAATATGCCCTTAATTAGCAACCAAGACTTGAAAAATTATCACTAGATATTCAAAAACATTGAGGAGCTCTACCAATATTTATCAATGTAGTTAGGGGTACTACTCAAGTCAATGAGCACTGTAATTTTTTGCTTCTTAATGTAACCTACAATATTCAGGGTTTGGGGTACTAAAATCCCTGCTAATGCATGAAAAAATATTTCACACATGTATGAATCAATGTTGTGCATAATTTCGACCTCTATTTATTTCTCTTTTAAGTTGACAAGTTCTTCCTCCTTTTTTTATGTAAATCCCCCCACTTCTTCTTCATCATTATTTTCCAAGGTGAACAATTTCGTTTCTTGAAATTTATACCCTTTTGACCATTTTCATCTTCCTTTTTCTCTTCTTTCCTCCATTTTCTTATGTGATATTTGAGTAGGTTGAGGTAAGGTTGTCTTATGAACCCCAAAATGATCTCTACTTCCTACATATGCTCCAATGGTAGAATTGTGTGCATCCTTATTCGTGGCTTGAATATGACGAGGAAATTGAGTAGCTTCCATGATATTTTTCAGGATGTTTTAGGAAAATATCATGTTTAATGTATTCTTTTAGACCACCCATGTAAGCTTCCAACAACTATTCATCATTTATGTTATTCACCCTTGTGGCCAATACCTGAAATTTTGAATTATAATCTTCAATATCACCTAAGTGCTCGATTCTTGTCAATTAACTAAAGAAGTATTATTCCCAAACTCTCCCATATTGTTCTTCTAAGTCTCTTGTAAATAAACCCCAAGTATAATGATAATAATGGGGCTTCCTTTTAACTATTAAATGATACCATTGATATGATTTTATCTCAAATTTCAAAGTTCCTATGTGAATCCTTTTCTTATCATCCATAATATTATATAGTTCAAAACATTTCTCTATTTGGTTCACCCAAGTAAAGACCTTTGTTCCATCAAACTTCTTTAATTCAACCTTGGGAAGGTTCACTCCTTTTGGAAACCATCCATAAGTAACTCCACTATTGGAGTTAAATCCCCATTGAAAATTCTTATTATTGGAAATGTAATACCCCTAGTCTGAACCCCAACTGTAAATGTAAATGAAAATGTAATTAGTCTCATGAGACGAGATGCAGAAAGGATAGTATATCTGTGATGTAAATGTAAGTGTATTCACATGCAAATATTAATGAAAAGCACATCATTTCATGTAGACCAACCATTTAAAAGAGTATGGGGGAATAAACTCCACTAATGAGGGAAAGGGGGCTAAACGTTAAGGATAAGGGGATAAGATAGAGATATTAAGCCAAAAAGGAATATTATATTATTATTCCTTAAAATATAAGGTATGGATAGTTATTTTATCCTAAGTTCTATGGATGGGGACAACTAGGCCAAAGTAGCTCTCAACCTGACAAGTGTCAAATTAGGGACATCCATACAAAGATTTTGGACATAGTTCATTTTCTATTCATTCCATCATTCCTTCACTCATGGATTTTAGTTATCCATCGTACCTCTATGTCACTACCAATGTACTTGTACCATACCTGAACCAGTATGGTATTGTTGATGGGCGAAATTGACCGTCCGTCAACTGGGAGAGTGGAACCGGTTTGGGGTTGTCTAATAACCCAAGCCGTTTGGGATGAACCACCCTGATGGGTTTAGTGGCTCCGTTAGCCGATCTAAGGTCCTAAGAAAACAAAAAAAGAAAAAACTACTCTAAACTAACTAATCTAACTAAAAAGAAATAAAACAAACTAACAAACTAAACTAACTATTATTTATATACAATCTACTAACTAATATTATACTAACTCTAACTAATTAAATATCTAACTACTAACGGAAAAATAACTTATTCACAAAATGTACAATATCTACAATTTATAGATTTAAATAAAACCTGGAAAACTCATTTATATTCTGCCCTAAGATAGAAAAAGATAGTTTTTGTTGATTTTATGATTTTATTAACAAGAAATAAAACAAAAAAAACTAACTAAACTAAACAACTAATATACTAATTCTAACTACACATCTAACTAAACATATATCTGACCAAACTAATTAAATTATACTAACAAATTAATGAAAATAAATCACAAACTGACCTGGAGAAACGCTCCAGATTTGTCCTGTGTATGATGATTGTCTTAGCTGATTGGAGGGAGGAAACCCGCACCGAATTGTCCAGGAGCTTCTCGTAAATGGTAGATGTAGTTCTCTTCAATTATTATTATAGGAAAAACAAGACATAAAAATTACAACAGTCTTATGATTTATGAATCTTCAAAGTTAGATAAACCTGTATGCAAAGACTTATACAAAATAATTCAATTGATGAAGAAGAGAAATCTGTCATTCATTAACTGAATAAAGTAATTGTTGTATTTTTAAGTATTGAAAGAAATCAGACATGGATCACATTAATTAAATCACATCATTCTACAAAATACTATGATAGCTAAAGTAGTCTATAATCAACTGCAAATGACATGCATAAACTTGAAACAAAAGATTGATATTATGAAAAGCGAAAGTTGTAGAAGAACATCAACTCTTGTCTCTGTTTGCATTATAAATCCATAGCCTGGTTCTCCCACAAGTGAGGATGATCCTTATTACAAAAAATAATAAGTATTTAAAAAGCTTCCACAGGGTAAAACATCCTTGTGGAAGTTATCAAAATTGTTTACATAAAATCTGCGAAGATATCCCAAGTTTTACTAAACTAGGAACCTAAAATAAAACTAAAACACACAAATAACCCCTAGACTATCCAGTATGTCCAATGCAATTTGGATGTACCTGAAAGGTGTTCAAAATAGACAAGTTAGAAGGGTATTTTATTAATAAAATGATAAGAAATTTAATTCTATAGACTAGCTACAGAATCTTGCGATTCTGTAGTTGGTCTAAATAAGACACAGAATCAGCATAAAAATCAATTCAAATCTATTAAAGAATTAAATTTAACTAACACCCAATAGCTATTTGAAAACGAATCATTCAATTTGAAATTTTTATACCATTTTGAACTAAAACAAGACCAAGATCAATCAAATGACTACAGAGATACGTGTACTTTGTTTCGTTTATTACCACAAAATCGGGTGAACAGAATCATAATCAAACAGTTATGAAATCGTTTCATATCAATTTGAAATCGATATAATTAAAACAAATCATAGGAAATTGTTATGCTGCCTCATAGACAGGAGACACGATCAAATCCAAACAAGATCATTTCCAAATCGACATAACTGTATTGACATAACAAACGATCCATGCCACGAGCGAACTAACTTGAAACTGGCACGTAAATCAACTCAAATGAAATCATAACAGGATCAATCAGTTGGTAACAGAGTTCGTAAGAGATATCTGATCATTTGTTATTGCAAAATGGGGCAAACAAAATCATTCAGGAAATCATTTCTTGAATGCATTTGGAAACGACTATTACCCTAATTTCCTCATACAAATTTGACAGCAATAACATAGGTCGATTTGAGTTAACAACCTCGTTTGAAAATTAAAATTAACAGAGTTTTAATCAAGTCTATTTTTTATATGAATACAACTCATAAAATCGATCATACTAATTGAAGATACAACAATCCAATCAAGCGAATCGAACAGCTGGGGTTTAACATAGTCGTCGTGGGTCAAAACCATTCTATGATTCGGGCGTGAATATCATTTGCACGGACTTAAATGAGAGTATTGTTTCCATAAAAACAGAGTCATTCTTTCCAAATTGGAAACGATCAGAGTTGTATTCCCAATCTAGAACATTATATGACACGGCATATTAAAATATCATAACAACCAAACTCATGAAATCGTTTGACAATCACAGCATACAAACTAACCATAATGAAATCAAATCAAAACATGATTATATTCTAAATCTAGCATGAAAAACCTCTAGTTCAGATTAGATACAAAACAAATCCAATTGAAAGAAAATCAAATCCGATAAGAATCTATCAGTGGCTAAACTGGGAATGAGTGAATCGTGTATCCAAATCAAAACTTCATTCATTTTTAGCAAAGTGAAAACAATGTACAGGATGAACAACATTATGACATAGCCATTTCAAAGGATAGACAGAGCTATTCAAAAACCAAACTTACATCATTATATTAATCCTGGTCATTCACAAAACCAAAATGATATCAAAATTCATACCTATATGGCGAGAAAAGAGCTTGATCATGACAATTTGGAGTTGACCACGGCCGTGGCCGATTCAACATTCTTGAAAATGATGGAACCAGTGGTTCTCTACTCCCTATCAGTTTCTTGGAGTTTGTCTCTTTGGCTGGTCAATACTGCAACTTTATTTTCCAATGATTGGATTCTCGATTGAAGTAGGGGAATGTCGATGTAGTATCGTTCCAACCACAAATCACATGGTCACAGGATGACTGTCTGGGTTTCGAAAGTGCAGGTGAGGGTTTGGTTACATTGCCGAGGGTTTCATTAGGTAATTTGATCCCAAGGTAGCTAGGATTATTCTTTAGGCAAGGGGGAAGATTACAAATGAAATCGTAAGGTGGCTCGGGGCACAAACCCTATGAGTAAGGGTACTCACTGGCTAGGAAACATTCTATGTCAGAGTCTGAATCCTCACTAAGGACTATGAGATTTTTCTCAGCAGTGGGTTTAGGTTTATTCCTAGCCATTCTCGAAATAAGTGGAGCGTTCTTTTTACCCTTGGCATCAACAGTAGGGTTTGCCTTGACCTTTTTGTTCACAGGTCATTTTATAGCCTCAGCCTTCTCAGTTATAATGTTTGGTAAGTCAATATTAAGGTCGACTGAGGGTTTAGGAGAAGGAAGTAGGACATGGAAGGGCACAGGCGGCCCGACCTTGGTTTCATTAACCACAGGCTTGTCAATCTGGACAGGGTCTGTATCATCAAAACCATTTCGAGTGATAAAAGCTCGCCAGCTATCACCGTGGAGACTTAAGTGATAAACAATGATAAGTTTAATAATTCCATGGTGGAAGAGGCTACTATCGAGCTTCTCCCTTTTAAACCTTTTTGACATTTTGTACAGGCTACGTTGGAAATAAAAGGGCATATTCAACGAGTATCCCATAAAATTCATTAACAAACGCAGGTGGTAGAGAAAAACAAGTCCATATTGACCTTCAGAGGTCACGAATTTTTTAACCACCATCAAAATATCATGCCATCGTGGTTTAAGCACAGAGATGGGCATACCTCTGTCACAATATGTGACCTTTCACGAGACGAACAATAGGGGCCATGGCACCCCCTCGACCTTGGAATTTTTGAACCAACGTTGTCCCGAGGATGGTAACCCTGTAGAAGAACTAATAAAATCCTCATTGATTTCCAACTGGATGTCACCCGCCTTGGCTCTACAGCCATCAAAATTCAGGGCGAGTTGTTGTGCAACAAATAAGTTAAAACCCTCAAACCTCTGCACGAAGGTGAGCCAACCATTATCCTCTAAGTATTTCTAGGCATCGTCGAATAGTAGCAAGGCTTGGCTACCGTTCGGCTCAATTCACACCACCGGTGGCATGGAGCCGAGAACATGGTGAACAAGCCAGGGTTTGGATCATAACACACACAGGAGCAGAGTGCACGAAGGGTTACCCGAGCTAACAGAGGTGAAACAGGGATAAGGGATAGACATTAATGTCATCGTGTGAAGGTGGTGGAGCTTATCTCTGCCATGCATAATAGTTATTTCCAAGGTACAACCATCGGCTTATAGTTGTTCTACCCATTATAGTATAGTTCAACAATCATGTCACTTGGCCGACCAATGAAACCAATGGTAAGTGTATAAACCAATGCGCACAATCAACGTTATGCCATAGTTTTAAACAATAAACATACAAATTGAAACCAATACCAAATGTTAAACCATGCGCCAATGTATTGTGACAGCTCATATCAAGAGTTTAACCAATGTGCCAATGGGTCTTCATATAATCAACATGCCAATAGTTTTGAAAACACGAACATAGGTATCATATTAAAAGATATATATGAAGGATTTAACCATAACACCTATGTATTTTCATGAAACCAATGGTCAAGTAGATCAAATCAAAGAACATATAAATCCAACACTAATGCATCACAACCTCAATTACTCATGAAACGAAATTAAATGATTAAGCAAAGAATGTGCAATGAGTACATATCAAAAGATTGTTCCAACTGCATAATGATAATTGAAATGTAAGCGCAATGGGCACATCAACAAGAAAGATAATGACAGTTCAAATAATGATTTTAATGCGACTACGAAAGACCAAGTTTTCATGCTTACAGTCGTGAAAACAACAACGAAGGTAATTGTGCAAATGTCGCAAAAATAAAAGTGTCGTTTATTTGAAAATTGCGACGAAAAATTGATGTTTGCAAAACATTGGTGTAGGCAGCTTATTAGACAATAAAAAAAATGTGAATTGGCTGCCAACAATGGCGACACACTGGTATAAGAAGTTATCTCTGCCAAAAGGAACAAGCAAAGATAATTTCGACTCAAAAACAACAACCAGAAAATTATATATAAACATCATCATTTACCAACTATTCCAACAGTGTTTTAAAAGATGAAAACTGATAACAGTCTTTAGACCAGCGAATCACGATATTAAAGATAAAATATCCAATACTGTTGATAGAGCCACTGCTGCCAGCAGGTGTCCATAGCCTCGACAGGGTTTCCATTTAACCCACTCTGACATTTGTATCCTACCAAGAAGTTTTGGATCAAAATAAAGGACATTAAGAGGATTCTTATTTGCAAATTTTCATATACCTGACATTGCTTCACTGTCAGCGGGCCTCTTCAGTACCCCGACAAAGTTTTCTTGGCATCATGCATGCATTTACCCACTGCCAGCAGACCTGTTCAGTATCCTGGCGGGTTTACAAGCACTTCCCACAGCTCTTATTAATAATTTATTTTGTTTTGTTTTTTCATAGATATATAGTTGAGCGGGGTGACGCTGAAAATCATGATATTTTAACATATTTTTTTTTTTTAGACCTCATCAGAATTTTTTAGAACTGTCCTTTATTTAGATCCAGAGATGTTTTATTTACAAAAAACAACTTCCTAAGGCAAGGAGACATCTTTTGAGTCATTCCTTTACGGAACAGGGACAGCGTAAAAAGATAATGGATGATCATGACAAGCTTTACTCAGAGATCGAAATCAGCCATCTTCTTTTAAACAACAGACTTTTCCAACATAGATATAAATTTCAGAAATATACCATTGATGTTTATAACTTTTTCTTAGCAGTTATTTTAGGGAAGGAATTTTCTATTGTCTTTGTCTGAATAGCTCAGTGTACAGGTATGTGTATTTCCAAAAACACAAACTGATAAATTCAAAGAAAAATAAAAAACAAAACAACAAACGAAAAAGCAAACAAAAGCAAAATATGTACATAATATGCAAGGGTTGTCATCAAGCAAAGTATCTTTTCAGGGCTTGGCCATTCACCGGATAGGTGCCAAGCTGCCCTTCAAGATTCTGCAATCGAAAGGAACTAGGACCCAACTTTTCAGCAATTAAAAACGGTCCAAGCCATAAGTTTTGAAATTTCGTGTGCTCTCCCTTTCCCTCATGCGGTTTGTCCCATTTCAGGACGAGGTCACCTACTTCAAAATTCCTATCAGAAGCAGAGTTAGAATCGAGCCATCTTTTAACCAATTGTTGATGTTGATCTAACTTATGTTTAGCTTGGGCTCTTACCTCTTGTAGCTTCATCAAAGCATTAATTCGGTTTTCCAAAGGGGGACAATCTCCTTCTTGGACTTTCTGTGACAACTGAAGTGAAGGAAGAAGAATGTGAGGTGGAAGAATTGCTTCTCTTCCATAGATGAGAAAAAAGGGGGAGTTAACTACAGCATCTTTTGGTGTTACCCTATCATCCCACAACGCGTTTAGCAGTGCATTGTGCCAATTCTTGTGGTTTTCAACCACCGTTCTCTTGATGATTTTAATTAAGTTCTTGTTTGTTGATTCTGCCAATCCATTGCCCTGGGGGTAATAGCTAGCAGAATACTTCATCTTAATTCCCTTTTACAAAGAGAACTCGCTCATCTCAAGAGAGGAAAAGTAAGAAGCATTATCAAAAACTAAACAGTCAGGGATACCGAAACGAGTGATAATATTCGAATTTAGAAAGGCAATTACTTGACTGGTGTTGACAGTTCTTAACGCAGCAGCTTCAGACCATCGAGTAAAGTAATTTGTGGCTGTCAAAATAAAATTGTGCTATTGTGAGGATGGAGGGTTGATTGGACCTATGATATCAAGGCCCCACTGCTGAAAAGGAGAATCTACTGAAACGTGTTGCAAAGGAAAGGCTGGTTTTTGTAACCGCCATGATGCTTTCTGACAGATGATACATTTAGAACACAAGGCGTGGTCATCTATAAAAAGTGTGGGCCAGTAATAACCAGCTCTTAGAACCTTATGAGCAGTGATGTCACCACCAAAATGACCGCCAGCTTCTCCTACATGCAACTCTAGCAAGACTTTTTCTGCTTCGTCTTTTTCAAGACAACGCATCAGTACACTGTCAAAATTTTGATGAAACAGAACACCATTAACCAGATGAAAGGAGGCAGAATTTAATCTCAAAGATCTTCTTTTAGCAGGATCCAGGTGATGGGGGGATCACCCATGTTCAATACATAATCTTATATGGTCATACCAAGGACTAACAGGGTTTTGTGCGCCACAGATTAGACTTTGATCACATTATCCTAGGTTTGACGTATCACTTTCTTCTTGCTATCTTGTTGCTGAATCAACAACTAAATTGCATAACCCTTGGCCTCTCACTATCTAAGTTGGGGTGATTTCTAAGTCATACTCCTGCAAGGAGGTGACCCAGTTGGCCCTCTTTTCACCTAGTTCCTTCTGCACTAACAGGTTCCTAACGGTTGGGTAAGGGACAATGACTTTCATTCTTGAATTCAAAAGATAAGACTGGAAGTGATTGACTACTTTAAAAATAGCGTAGGCTTGTCGATCTACCACTGGGTAATTAAGTTCAGTGTCTTTGAAAGCAGATCTCATAAAGGCGATGGGTACTTCATTGTTCTCGGTATTCTTTTGGGTTAATACGGCGGCATAGGAACGGTCAAAGGCAAAAGTATAGAGTATAAAGTCTTGAGAGAAGTCAGGGCTCATGAGAGACGGAGCGTCAATTATGGCCTTTTTTATTGCATTAAAAGATTGATTTTCTAGGGGTCCCCAGTGATATTGGGTGTCCTTCTTAATCAAATTTTGTAAAGGCCTGACCATTTCGGAGAAACTAGGGACAAATCTTCTCACTAAGTTAATCTGGCCTAAGAAAGACTGCATAGATTTTTTGGATGTAGGGGGGGGGGGGAGTTTCACGATGACTTGAGTCCTTTCGGGGTCAATGATCATCCCTTCGCTAGACACAATGAATCCTAAGAGTTTACCCTGTTCTACTGCAAAGATGGATTTTTTGGGATTCGAGGAGATGTCGTATTTACGACATCATTGTAGAATGGCTCGTAAGTGAGCTAGATGATCGTTTTTGTTTTTGGAAAATACTGTCACATCATCTAAGTAAACTATGATGGACAGATTGATTAAGCCACGGAAAGCAATGTCCATTGCTCTCTAAAAAGTGGCACCAACATTAATCAATCCAAAGGGCATTTTACGATAAGCATAAGTGCCCCACGGAGTACGGAAGGTAGTTTTGAGTTGGTTTGGTGGAGACATCAGGACTTGGTTATATCCTGAGAAACCATCTAGTAAGGATAGCCTCTCAGAACCAGATACCTGTTGAAGGATCTGTTCCATGGGTGGGACAGGATAGTTGTCTTTGTCAGACGCTCTATTAAGGTTTTGAAAATCAACACAGAGTTGGATTTCCCCACTTTTCTTTCGGACTGAGATGAGGTTAGAAACCCATTGAGTGTGTCTAATAGGAAAAATTATCTTAGCATTTAGGAGTTTATTCAATTCTTTTTGAACGGTCGGTTCGAGTTTAGGGTGCATTTTCCTCAATTTTTGTTGAAAGGGTAAGGTTTGAGGCTTCATAGAGATGACATGTTGTATGATATTAGGGTCGAAAGTTTTGAGGTCATCATACGTCCATGCAAAGACATATTTAAATTCTTTGAACAATTTAATGAATGCAGTTTTTTCTTGTTGAGAACATACCAACCCTAGATTAATGCATTGAGGATTTTTATTAGTTCCTAAGTTTACTTTTTCATAAGATAACGAGGAACTATTGGTTTTACAATTGACCGTCTTTTTAAATTTATCTTGTAGATCATAAAACTTCTCTAATATAATTATAGATTTAGGGATCAAGTTTACCATATCCGATGAAGATTCAAGAGTTCTCGGATCTGGTATTACCGTGAAATCGTGCAAATTATCATCGTGCGTGCGTTCATCTATCACCACGCCTTGAAAAGTTTCTTCCATGTGCAGAAAGTTAATAATATGTTGATTGTCGTCAAAGACTCTTCGGTTCGTGATGTTGTCGGGAACAGATGGCCGAAACAACAGCTCAATGGAGAATGCATCTGGGGACAAGCCTTTTGCAGGAAGAAGTTTAGAAGCTACATTAGCTAATAAATCTGCTTCAGAGTTATTCAATCTAGGGATAGAATTTATATTGAAAGTGGAAAATTTATTCATTAAGTTCCATACCTCAGACTGGTAGCTTTTGAGATGCAGAGACAAACAGTGGATAGAATCTCTTACCTGTCTGACCACTATTTCAGAGTCACCAAAGATGGTTAAATTTTGAATGTTCATATCTGAAGCTTTTTTGAGACCTTGCAGTAAAGCCTCATATTCTGTAGTATAGTTAGTACATTCAAATTCCAACCTACATTCCATCAATGTTTTGTTACCTGTCGGATCGATAATGACGTAGCCTGCTCTGGCTCCTTCTTTAGACTTTGACCCGTTGAAATACAGAGACCAAATTTGATTTGCATCGGGTACAAGGGATCATTGCGTGGAAGTTGTTGGCTGCATATATGCTACAATCTCGGACTGTTGTTCTAGATTGGTGATAGGTGAAGCCTCGGCCATGAAATTGTCGAAGAAGGTGTCCATCCCTTGTACTTCAGGTGAATCAGCAGAAGGTGTATATGGTTCGTTGGGATCGTTCAAATCTGTGACTGTGAACTTAAGGTAGCACTCACGATTCACCTTTATTCTATCAGGCTTGCCATTCTCCGGAAGCCATAGATGAGACCAATCTATTGTGTAATATCCCTGTAGCTGCTCTGACCAGTCCCTACTTAAAAATAGACCATACACTTCTAGAATATCCACAACAATTATATCAATAACTTGATGAACCTTGGGGTTAGACGATAATCTAATAAGCACATTCTTTAGTTCGCCTATAACTTTGATATTTGTCCGATCAAGCTGTATGATTTTTAAAGTCGATGGTTCAACTTCTGTGTTAATCTTCTAGAAAGCAGACCAAGGCATCACATTGGATGACGCCCCCGAGTCTACCATACAATTGTGCACGTTTCTATTAAAGATCTCGAAAGTTAATAGGAATGGAGGTACATTTTTGCTAGTACTAAGAGTAGTAGCTTGTGAATTTTTACACGCAGTTTCTAAGGCTAATTTATCTACATTATTTACATTACTTACAGGAAGGCTTCCTTTATCTTGAGGATCGAGATTATTTTTAGTGGAAGTCTTCTGGGGAGCTTTGTTTTGCACAGCCTTATTACCATTAGAATTACCATTTTTTCCATTCTCTGAGATATTCTGTAACATTTTTTGTAGCAGAAATGGGAACTTCAATAACTCATAAATAGAAATGTTAGCCCTTAACTTTTTAAGATCTTCAACTACATCATAATCTAAGTTGGGTTTCACATTACTCTATTTCGTCTCAACTGATTTAGATTGCTTTGGAGGCGAAGTTGTAGTGTTTTCGGTAGAAGGTTTGTTTGTTGTCTTACTCCTAGTATTATAAGGATGTACTGTCTCGAATTTGGCTTGAAAGATGCTATCCGAGAAGTGTCCAAAAATGTTTGGAGAAGGCTCTTCTTCTTGAACTGTTTCTTGTTCAACTACCTCCTCTGGAATCTCAGGAGGCATCAAGTTATCTTGGGCTTCTAGAATTGTTTGAAGGGCACATTGCAGACTTTCTAAATTTAGGCCTTCAGTGTTTGGGTTAGGTCAGTTGGTAGAAAAAGTCTTTTGGAACGGGGGTTTGTAAGGCCCTTTGCTTGAAGAAGCTTCTTCGGTCAACCTTTTCAAGTCTATAACTTGATTTGACAGTTTTTGAACAACTTTAGTTAAGTTTTCTAAATCAAAATTTTCAGGCTGTGTTTTACTTTGAGTGGGTCTGGGGAGGATTTCAATCTTCTTTTTGGAAGAAGAACTAGTCTCAGTTTCGTTGCTAGTAGAGTCTTTAAGACTAAGTATGTCTTTTTCAATCTGGCTGGCCTCCTCGAAGGCCTCTAACAATGTGGCTTTCTTAGATCATTTAACCCAAATAGCTATACTTTGATGCAAAGATTTGGTGTAGTATTCTATTATAAGACTCTCAGCAGGCATAGAATCTGCAGGGATTCGGTTTTTGAGTGTTAAGAATATTTGATTAAAGTCTTTAACTTTTTATTTTGGGTTCATTCTTAAGCTAGAAAGATCCATGACTAGAACTTACGGAGGTTTATTGTCTCTGAACTTTTCCAAAAAGCATGACTCAAACTTTTCCCTAGACACGATGGTATGGGGTTGTTGGGCAAAGTACCATGTGGATGCATTACCCTCGAAAGTATATAGGAACAACCTATAGACAACATCTTCATGTTCGACATTGCGGAGTCTTATGGCTAACATAAACTTTTTAATGTGATCTTCAACGATCTGTTTTGAGTCAGGATCAAACTTGGGAAGCCATTTCTCTGGGTGTTTAGGTAAATGATGTTGAGCTCCAGGTACAACTACGGCATCCTGATCAAGCCAGGGTCTAGCAGGGTTGTTCTGATTTGCCATTGGGGTAGTGGGTGTGGAAGGCTAAGAAGGGGAATTTCCTTCGTGAGAGGAATCTCCTCCAGAAGAGGAAGGAGATGATGGAGGCGATGAAGGGGGTATTCCAGATCATCCTGCAGAAGGATTTAAGATTGGATCTGAAGCATTCACAGTGAGACTAGTGTCTCCTAATTCTTCTCTGATATCGGAGAAGTCCAAAGGTTGTACCCACAGACGGTTAGGTTGCCTCAAACAGGCTAAGGCACTATGTGTTTTTATAAGAGATTGATGGACGATCTCTTGTATGTCATCACCTGTAGGATTAGGGGTTGCTGGCTCAACTGTGATCTATGGATTGTCGGTTGAAGTAGTTGTTGTTTGAAGGGGAATATTATCATTTGAATAGCTTCTAGTCACTATAGGTGAGCGATTAGGTGG
>JZKD02S0057851.1:492407-512262 GCA_000966675.3 Picea glauca | reverse complement strand
TGGAGTCGACGAGTTCGCAGGAGGCTCATGGGGGGGGGAGCTTTCCAACTAGTGGGACGTCAGATATGATAGAAGCTTCCCTAGGAGGAAGGGTATCCTCTATGTTAGTTCCGTTGGATGATACAACACATACTTGATTGGAAGGATGAAGGAGTGGTGGTGCACCATGGTAAGTTCCTAACAATGATGGGTCGTGCCCCTGAGTTCTACGGGGACATTTTGGAAGAGCCCTTCAGGAGATGATGGTCGTCTGTCATAAGCCCTTAAGGTAATGGAAGATGGGATGAGTTCGGGGGAACCAAGTTTCTGCCATACATATTTGGACATAATGCATGTGGATGCACCTTAATCGATGATGCATCAATGAACTGTACTGTTCCAAATTTTTACTAGGATTTGAAAAGCGACCAGAGTGGGAAGGAGAGGTTCTCCACTGTTGAGATCAAATGTGATGAGTTGGGTATCCGCAGGGTTGACTTCCCCCAAGGCAGAAAGTAATGATTTCTGCTGAGTGGGACAAGTTTGAAGGACTTCTAAGACTGACATGGCAGCCGGGGATTGTGCTAAGTCATCAACCAAACTGTAATTATGAGTCGCCCTAGCCTGGGGGTTGTGGACATTCCTGCACAATGGGATGCGAGGGATGTGAAGAGGTGCTTCGGAATTAGGGAGAGGAATTACCAACGGGGGTCCTGTCGGTGTTGGGGTTTTTTCTGGGGGAATGGGAGGAGACTCAGCGGGTGCACGATATTGATGACTACGTGTTTGTAGAAGGATTTCTTCCTCGTTGGTGAGGAGGATGGTACGATCTATGGGATTTTTTGGATTGAGGTACTATCCCAACTAATGTGGGGTAGGTTGCGTGTCATGTTGGGTGTTCATCACACCTTGGTGTGGAATGGGATTCTACAGTATGGTTGGGGGGGGGGGTTGTTGCACATGTCGTTGTGGGGCTTGCTGAGGGGCAGGCTATGCTAGATGATGTGGTAGTCTGCCTGAGTCTTTCAGCTGTTTAAATCAGGGATTTGGGGACAATGATGAGTATAATGGTCGAACTCACCGCAAAGGGCACAAGGGAAGGTGGTTTTAATAGTATTTTTATTTCTCCCTTGACGCCTGTTGTTGTTTCCCCCATGGGGGTTCTGATTCCCTTGGTTCTGGTTGCCCCCAGTAGGTTGTTTTTGTTGGGGTTGATTACCGCCTTGACCTGGGTTGTTATTGTTCCTGTTTCTTCCTTTTTTTTTGGTATTATTCGATAGGTGGGTCGGATTTGTCGTAGTCATCTATTAAAAATTTTGATATTGTTGAATGGGAGAAGGTTGAACAAAATTCACCCCAGCATGAGGGTGTGGGGGGTGCATTGGGCTGTGGAGGACCAGGAAATGGAAAGTACGGATTCTGTGGGAGTTGTGATCCGTAAGGTACATAGGAAGGTGTGGCGCTTTCACTAGTATTTAGAATATAAGATGAGGTAGAGGGGGTACCAGAACTTGTTTGGACAGGTGGGTATATTGGGGGTGTCGACGGTGGCCCACTGATGGGTGGAGGAATAACAACAGGGTATGGCTATTGATAAGGGGGTGGGGGGTAATAAGAGGTTCCCCAAAATGCCGATGGATATTGAGGTGTGCCATACATTATTGGTGGTTGGGGTTGAGGGTTGTGGTGTGTAGTATTACCAATCAATCTGTCTGCTAAGTGAGACATCTTGGGTTTGTCTTGACCGAATGGCATGGGTTTGGGGAGATTAGGAAGTACCATGTATAATTAACCTGATTGTGAATAGATGAGGTTGTATTGTTGAGCCTTACTGATGGCTTCTTCTTCGGATTGAGGGAAGGTGGAAGTTGCATCTTTACTGAGGAGAGAGACAAGTGATCTGAGAAACTATTCAAGACACTGTTGTTTGGCGGTTTCATCTTTGCACAAACTACGTCGTCTATGCCACTCATGAATGTGATTAGTGATATGTATGGCTAAGGTTTTCTTGAAATTAGAGAGTAGTTCAAGACCATTGTTGTGGCAGATTGGTAATTGGAAGAAGGTCAAAAATGCTTTGGTCAAGGACTCGAAAGTCGCATGGGACTCCGATTTTTCGTCTACATACCATTTGGTTGATGAGCCAATGAGTGTGCATTGAAATAATCATAGTCTGATGGAATCATCCATAATGTTGTTGGAAGAGCACCATAGGTGGAAAGTCATGACATGGTTGGTAGGGTCATCTCCTACCCTTCCTTCAAATTTAGGGACATCTGAAGGTAGTTTGGTAGGCATTACAGGCCATGTGGGGTCATGCAATATAGGATCATTGGTGATTTTTCTTAGATCTGGTATGTTAAGAGAGGTTAAATATGGCATCTGTAGTGGGGGGTGAGGATTATCTCTAGACATGGTGTGAGTGTGTTGTGAACCTGACCCTTGAGGGGGGATAGGTGGGTTGGTACTTCCCCTTTGAGAGGAAGTTGGCCCTCTGCTTCCATGTAGAGGAGAGCGAGTGGATGGAGGGGCTTGGGAAGTGGACCCAAGTAATGTGGAACTAAGCAAGGCCGATCCTAAGACAGTGGCACTCACAGGGGTGTGTGAAGGTGTTGTCGATGAGTTGGCAAGACCAGAAACTCACCCTCAAATAGGAGGGAGGTTTAGTAAGTGTCTAGAACGATGGGGGTTATGTGGGTCCCCTATGATGTCCGACTAGCTGAGTGGATGTGTGCAAAATGTGATGAGAGAAAATAAACAAGAGCCTTTGTTGCAAATTTTGAACTTTACACAATATATATATCTAAATCAAAATGTAATAAGAAGTGCATCATACATAAAGTGTTTTGAAAAAGAAGCATATATGTGGATAAGTGGGTTTTTTCCACGTGGGGAATCAAAGAAAACAAATGATCGTGTCCTAAAATACATAATGTCCTTTCTCTCAAATAGCACTGGACCTTCCAATAGTACTCAACAGTGGGGTCTGAAGTCATCAGAAGAGAAACTAGTGAAGGATGAAATAATCAGTTACAATGAGGGGTAAAGGGGGCATATCCAAAAAGAGCTGGTGATATTTCCCAATAGCCACACAAAATCTGATCAAGGTGCAATTGCAGCCCATAATTGCCACTTGGGTAGATGTCCTAAAATTTGGTCACTAGGTACCTCGATCAAAGTGTGGCATTTAGATTTTCAGCCTAAGAAATGGGTCATGGGGTGGATCCCATCGAAAAGGTGGGTGCCTCAAGGGGGGATGCACAGAACAACCGGACCTCAGACTTCAACCCTTCACAGATATCTCCCTGCCTTATGGTGTTAGGAACACTTGACTTGGAGGATTTTCAGTTCCCTATTTGACAACTTTTATTGTTTTGACAATGTGAGAACTAGATAACGGGGAGTTATTTGGATGCCTATCCCCAAAATCCTACCTAGACTAAAAAAATTCTTTTGGCACCTCCTGTGGAGGAAAACTTAGTGTGTTTTTAGAAAAAAATTAGATGTATTTGTTTGAGAGGTTGGGGGTGTGAACTAACCTCGTTGAAATTAAATGGGAGTGGATAGTTTCGTCAAGAAAAGGGTGGGGTGTTTCAGAATCCCTTTGGAGGAAACTTACTTTGACCTCCACGTTTTGAGAAGAAACTATGTGAGTGAAAAGTGAATGTTGTGTGTGGATGAGTGAATGTGTGCCAATGTTTTAATGAATTAGGTGTCACCTTGCTGCATGTGGACTTCGCTTGGTCCTTACAAGTGTTGATTACCTAATTTACTAAGTGCCTTTGGTACAACCTTACGTAATTCAAAAGTCCCTAGGAAACTAGCATGTGCACATGTGGGTCCTTTACTATTCCTTTAACTCCCTATTGTGACTTAATCTAAGAAAATCTTTGAAACTATCCTAGATTGTGATCATGTGGGCATGTATGGGCCCGTTACAAAACCTTTAAACTTCCCTAGTGTTTTAATCTAAGAAAGTAAATTTCAACAATATCCTATCTTTGTAGCATGTGGGCATGTATGGGCCCATCACAATCTTAAGATGTGTTTGAAAAATAAACTAAGAGGAGTCCCAAGAGGGGTTGTTGTCCTCTCCTAAAGGTTTTAATCTTCTTAATGGAGATGTAATTGTCCTGCAATATTTTTATGATTCTCAAGGTCACTTGGAAGCATGAGAGAAGAGCATACTAAGCAATTGTTATCCAACTTCTAGTCCCAATGCAAGTTTTATGTGATTTAGAAATGATTCCAATTTATACTTTTAGTCAAAGCAAGCAATCCATGTGGTGAAAATGAAAGAAAAAGAGGAAATAATGATTTTAAACCCCCTAAGTGCCTATGTGTTTTGACTAATCCCTTTATATGAAGAGGGAACTAAGTGTGGTGCAACTTAAAACATGCATGAAATAACTTTTAAGAAGGCTAAGGGCCTTCCCCAAATCTCAAAAAACCTTACAATGTGTATTTTTTTGCATAGGTGTGTGGGTCTCAGTGTAGACAGAGGCGCACTGAGCACCTATGCACAGAACGAAATGAGCTTATGGGTGCAGGTGCACAAAACAGAACTGTGACTTAGGCGCATGTGTGCATGATACGTGTCTGTACGCCAAAACACCCACGCACAACTGACACACGGCCATGAAAGAAAATTTTGAATGGAATTCTCTCAATTCGACTTGGAATTGGATGTTTTGCAGGTTTTCTTGGGCCGATTAATGCACCTACAGGTTAAATAAACCAAAAGAAGAGCTATAAAAACCCAAATGGGGTAGGAAATTGATACCTTTCCCCAGTGGAGTCGCCAATCTGTTGCGCCTCTTTCGTCACCTTAGTGAGCAAAACAGAGGTGCTTGAAAGCTTAGTTGGGTTTGCTAAGCAGGACAGTTGTAAGGAAAAGGGTTAGAGAAAGAAATATAAAAGAACAACTAAGAAATAAACTAAGAAATAAAATAACAACTAAACTAATGAGCATAGGGACATAAGRACAAAAGAAACAATAAGACYCATGTCACCAATGGTAAGGTTTATATCAGTGAAAGAAAACACCAAGAAGAAAGAGGACTATGAGTCCCTTCTTCCTCCAAGGGAGGGCTCTTGGACCCCCACAAATAAGCTCTTCTTGCGACTTTGAATTAAAATGGTGAAAGAATTCTTTGCTAATCCACTCAAGGGGTGAGATGGATTGCCCAATGTAATGGTGCTAGTATACTCTTGATGAGAATAGAGGATTCCTCAAGAGAATAGTAGCAGCATAACTTTTCTATTGAATTCCTTAAAAAATGAAGTGCACCCATGGCATTTTTATAGCACCTCTTTGAGGTATTGTGCAACCAGCTTGTAGTGTGTAAAGAGGTTAATTAGGGAATTTTTAGGTCTTTGACCAGCCACCCAGTCGAATCTAGTCCATATTTGAGTGTCAAATCAACTTGGAAGCTGAACCAAAAGTGGGTGGGAGGCCAACCACTCTCATAAATGTGTCGTTCTTAGATGTCCGCGTCTTTTAGCGACCACAGTTGCGCATCAGGTGCATGTGCATTTTTCCTGTGTTTTTGTTTTGTGCATGTGTGTGCATGCCCTATGTAGTCATAGCACACTTTAATTTTGTCACTAGTTGTATAGTTTTTTACCCTTTGGAAATGATTTTGTGGTAATTTTGGTCCATGGGTGACCTCATAACTATTTGACGATGATGAATTATTGTAACCATTTGCGGATGAAATTTCATTGATAACAACATTCCAACAATCTCCCCCTTTGCCATTGACTTTGGAATTGATGGCAACCCTAAAAGGCTGCACCCTGCACTGTGACAATTAATGCATCCAGAAAATTAACCACAACTTCCACAACTTTTCTCTCCCTTTGACATTAATGTCAAAGAACACATGCTCCCCCTGATCCATGACAGTACTTTTCGAATATGAAAGAAAGAACCAGGGAAAAAATCACCAAAAATACAATAGATATTCAATAAGTACTCCCCCTAACAAGTTGAACAAATTAGAATAAAGAATATATGACCCCCAACTTCTGACGAAGATATTCAAATCGTGTCACTACTAAAGGTTTAGTAAAGATATCAGCTATATGTTCTGAGGAAGGAATATAATTCAACTAAACAACTCTGTTTGTAACATGTTCTTTGAGAAAATGGTAATTGATTGGTATATGCTTAGTCTTTGAATGAGGTACATGATTCTTTGAGACACTAATGGCATCAGTGTTATCATAGTGAATTGGAACGGGATCAGTATAAGTTACCGTCAAATCTGCAAGAGTTTGTATCATCCATAATAATTGAGTGTAGCAAGTAGTAGCAACAATGTACTCTGCCTCTGTAGTTGATAAAGAAATATATCCTTGTTTCTTACTAATACATGTTACTAACGATTCACCCAGGAAGAATGCACCTCCACTGGTGCTCTTTCTCTCATCCACACAATTTTCCCAACCAGCAACTGAATAAGCAGTTAACTGAAAATTCTGATTTTTAGGATACCAAAGACCATAATTCATTATGCCCTTCAAGTATTTGAATATCCTTTTGAAAGCTACTAAATTACTTTGTTTGGGAGAATATTGATAACAACCTACCATTCCAACAGCTTGCATTATATCAGGACGGGATGTTGTGATGTACAGAAGAATGTCTATCATTGATCCATATGTTCTCTGATCAACATCAAGTAAAATATCATCTTTATTGAGCTTGCAACCAACCACCATAGGTGTACTAACAAGAGAGGAATATTCCATCTGGAACTTTTTCAACATATCTTTCAAATATATTTCTTGAGAGATAAATATTCTTGCAGAACTCTGATTTACTTGTAAACCAAGAAAATATGATAGTTCTCCTATCATGGACATCTCAAAATATGTTTGCATAGAATTAGCACACCATTGAATAGAAGAGTCATTAGTACATCCAAAAATAATGTCATCTACATAAACCAAAACAACTAATAGATCATCACCTTCAAACTTAATATATAGATTGTTGTCAACAGTACCTTTCTTGAACCCTTTGTCTTGTAAAAATTTATCCAATCTATAATACCAAGCTCATGGTGCTTGTTTCAGTCCATATAAATACTTCTTCAACTTGCAGGCATAGTCAATATTATCTGTCAGTGAAAATCCCTCAGGTTGCTCCATATATACTTCTTCTTCTAGATCTCCATTGAGAAATGTTGACTTAACATCCATCTGATATACTTTAAAGTTCTTATGACATTAATATGCAAAAAACATTCTAATGGCTTCCAATCTTGACACTGGTGAAAAGTTTTCATCAAAATCATGTCCTTCAACTTGTGCATACCCTTTACAGACCAATCTGGCTTTATTCCTAACAATTTGTCATTTTTCATTCATTTTATTCTTGAATACCCATTTGGAGCCTATTACATTCTTATCTTCGGGTCTAGGAACAAACTCCCAAGTGTTGTTCTTCTCAATCTGATCAAGCTCTTCATTCATAGCTCTAATCAATCATCATGCTTGCTAGCTTCATCAAAATGTTTAGGTTCAATCATATATAGGAAAGCAACCTGAGATTGTTCTGAATCTTCAATCAATTTCCATCTTGTCTTAACTCCTTTATTCATATCATCAATTGTTTGATTTTAATAATGTTTCTTTATAACAATTTTGAGAGGTGTTTTTGTTTCTTTCTGCATAGTTGATTCTGCCTAAGTATTTGTATCTTCATCTCATTTAGAGTCTTCTCTTTCTAATCCTTGGACATGTTCATCTTCAACTTCAACTATATCCTCTGTAGTTGATTCAACATTGCTTACATTTCGTATCGGGATTTCTTCATCAACTTTTATGTTGATACAATCAACCAATTTATGTAGCCTCTTATTATAGCATCTGTATCCTTTATTGTTTTTAGAATAACTTAAGAATATACCTTCATCATCCCTATCATCATATTTGCCAATATTTTCATCATTATTCTTGATATAACACTTACTCCCAAAGACTTTAAAATGCTTGATTGTGGCAGGTCTTCCAAACCATAGTTCATAAGGAGTCTTGTCACTGTGTGGCCTAAGATGAGCTTTGTTAAGAATATGTACAGTTGTATGAATTGCTTCCACCCAATATTTCTGAGCAATATTCCTTTCATTCATCATTGATCTTGCCATATGTTGAACTGATCTATTCTACCTCTCAACTTCTCCATTTTGTTATGGAGTCCTTGGGATAGTATACTCTCTTTTGATCCCATGTTTATCACAAAAATCTTTGAAATTCCATGAGCTAAACTCTCCTCCTCTATCAGACCTTACCGCCTTCAATATTTTTCCTATTTGATTCTCAGTCAGAGCCTTAAACACTTTGAATTTTTCGATTGCTTCAGATTTTTCCTTCAAAAAGGAAACCCATGTTAGTCTAGAATAATCATTAATAATCAACATGAAATAGTTTTCTTTTCCTGTACCTTGTTTCCTTGATGGTCCACATAAATCCATATGTACTAATTGGAGCGTTTTTTCTATTGAAGGAAATTTCCTAGATTTGAACTGCGTCTGAGTAAGCTTTCCTATTTGGCAAGGTTTACAAACAGAATCATATGGATTTGATATCTTTGGAAGATCTTTTACTACCCTACTGTTTCTAATCATGATTATATGATCAAAATTTAGGTGTCCAAGTATCCTATGCCATAACAAACTTTCATCATACTTGCTTAAGTGAAATTCTTCTTTTTCTTCTTTTAACACATAAACATTGATTTATGTTCTTATGCCTTTTGCAACCAGCTATCCTGAATTCACATATTTTATTCTACAATATTTAGAAGTAAAAACAACTTCACATCCTCTGTCACAAACTTGACTGACACTAAGTAGATTATGTTTTAGATCGTATACAAACAACACATCTTGAGATTTTCCTTTTCCATTACTCGGACTTACCATTCCTTAAGAGACAGTCTACATCTTTATGTCCAAAATTATGATAGATGTAACATTCTGGTTCACTAAATAACATATCATAGCGATTGTTATGCTCATTACTATTGTCTTTTTCCCAGCCATCACATGATTTGTAGTATGTGATTGTTTGTTACTTGCTTGTCCCAATATTTGTTGTGGAAAAAAATTATTCCTTGAGTATCTTGAATGCTCATATCTAAATCTTAAAGAACAATTTACAGCTTTGTGACCAAAGTTAGAACACAAAAAGCACTATCCATAGAAAAATCCTCTGTACCTAGAAAAATGTTGTCTTCTTTGATTTCTTCCAT
This sequence comes from Picea glauca, assembly GCA_000966675.3. NCBI lineage: Eukaryota > Viridiplantae > Streptophyta > Pinopsida > Pinales > Pinaceae > Picea > Picea glauca. The sequence continues at coordinate 503,021 of JZKD02S0057851.1, read as the reverse complement.
GTTGATGACTTCTTTGAGAAGAAGGTGTGTTTGTTTTACTTCTTTGATCTACAGATTCAGTTTTGGTACTTTTTCTTTCATTTCTCATTAGCGCCTGATTATCTTTCTTTGTTTTTGTAGAGTGGTTGTTGTCAAAGATTGTAGATTTCAGAAACTTGATGGGTTTTGTGTTACTTGGATGATCACTACTTGATCCTTCTTCATAACCCAAGCCAACTTTCAACATTGGATTCCTTTTTTGATTTAGAATGGAAGTTAACCCTTATGAGGCTTTAATACTTGACAGATTTTGGTGATACAATGCCTTAAACTTCTCCATCTCTTTTCTGATTTTTACTATTCCTTCTTCCAAGGCTTCACATCTCACTTTCTTCTCTAATAATTGTTGTTTAAGAATGTCCTCTATTTTCTTTGCCTCTTCTAACTCAAATTTTAGCAAGACAAATTCTTCATTAGGTTGTTTACCATTCTTTTCAAACTGCATCAACAATTGTTTTTGTTTCCTCTTCTTAAATTTGAGTCTGTCAATTTCTTCCAAAGCACTAATTAATCCACCTTCCATATCCACCACAAATTCTTCGTCATCCATGTCACCTCCTTTATGTTCATCATCAATATCTCCCATAGCCATAAGCATAAAATCATTCACTTTGTCTTCGCATGATGAATCACTATGAGGAGTTGTCATTGTTTGCACACAAACTTTTCTTTTTACTATATTTCTTAGATTTGTATTTATTTTCATCATCAGAGTTCTGGTCCTTTTTATTATGAGGACACTCGGATGAAAAATGACCTATCTTACCATAGTTATAACATTTGAAGGGAATCTTGCCTTGATATTTTCCTGATCCTTTCTTTAACCTTCTCACAAATTTTTCCTCAATATCATCTAATTCTAAATCAATATTCTTGTCTTCTTTAAAATATGCTTCTCTAGTGATGGATTTATCTTTGCTAATTCTCATTTCATATGCAGTTAAAGTTCCTAGGATTTGATCAATAGACAAAGTTTAAATATCATTTAGCTCTTCTATTGCAGAAAATTTTGGATTAAATATATCAAGCAGAGATCCTAAAATCTTCTGAACTAAAAATGCATCTTCAATATTCTCACCAAGGCCCTTCATGGCATTCACAAGCTCTTAAACTCTTAAAAAATACTTACTAACTGTTTCATCGTCATTCATCTTTAGTTGTTCAAATTTCAATCTATATGTTTGAAGTTTGGTATCTTTTACTTTCTCATTTCCTTCATAACTGCTAATAAGTTTATCCCACATTGCTTTGGTAGATTCAAGATGCATCACCTTTACAAACTTAGCTTCAACAAGTCCATTCAATATAGCATTCATTGTCTTTGCATCGAAGCTAAATTCTAACTTATCATCTTTCGAAGCTAGAACAACAGGATTTATATATCCAGTTTCTACTACATCCCAAACATCAACACCTAAGGCCATTATGTATGTTCTCATTCTAACTTTCCAAAAGGAAAAATGTGTTCCATCAAACAGAGGAGGCTTATTGGTTGAATTGCCTTCATGACTTGTCATGTTTAAGCTTACAAATCTACCTTTAAATAAAAGGAGCCTACTCTGATACCAATTGTTGAAATTACTAAGACAACTATGAGGGGGGGTGAATCAGTTGTTACTGTGATTAAACAATATTATGTATATTAAAACATTTTTTCAATCTTCTCCAAGTGACCATCAATATTATATAGGATAGGAACAATAGAAATAATAAACATCAATCACACATATGATATACATAGAGACAGATTTTCACGAGGAAAACCATAAAGGGAGAAAACCTCTTCTTCTTCGAATGATAGGAAATATTTTATGTTTTGTACATCATCTATATTTGAGCACCAACTCAAAATGAGGCTACAACCTCTTCTTTAACAAGATGCAACTTGTAGAGAGCACCAACCCTCAAGTTTCTCTATCACCCACTAGAAAGAAGCATATTTTCTCCTTATGAACTCCAGCACCAACTGGATGGAAGCACCTACTCCCACTAATACAAGCACGAACTTGCATACAAAAAACTTTGTGTTTTCCCTAGCTCCACCCTGCCACCCTGTTTTCTAGCCACAACTAGATGAAAGATAAAACTTCTAGTATTCAAGCACCAACTTGAATAATAGAGGACTACAGTCCTCCCTAGCACCTGCCTACCTCCTTGATTATAAATAAATGATTGAATAACTGACAAAATAGATATATCAATTCTTACCACTTCTTCTTTGTTCTGCAATTCTTCTTTGCTTCTTTCTATTCTACAATTTTTCTTTTCTTTACACTTCTTTTGTTATGTTCATACTTGGCTCGACTTCCTGTCTCTTTCTATCTATTATTTCTTTGTTACTCTCATTCTCTTTGATATGTGTACATTCTTCTCTCTACACCTTTTCTGTTCTGTTCAGCTTCTATTTCTCATCTCTGAGTTTCATCTCACACTACACATACTGTGATTTCATTTCTCCCAATTCAACTCATTTTTCCAGTGAGAATAGGCAACCTAACTCAGTCACGGCCTATTGTTTTTATACAATCCTTCCATTTAGTTACACTTCGAATCTCCCAAGAAACTCACAAGCAACTGAATCACCAAAAACCCAAGAACTATGATTCAGTTCTGCTAACTGAATCGTAACTGATCAATAGTCTATGAAGTGAAACGGTCACCCTTCACTCAAAATGTTGATTAATCAACACCGTTGGATTAAATCTGCAGAGAATTTCTGACCTTTCAAATATGTTCCTCACAAAATTTACCTTCTCGAACTAGCATGGGCATGTTTCTCCCACATGGCCACTGGTTGTGACCTTATGCTAACCAAAGAGTCATTTCGCGATTTCATGTTTCGGTTGATCAGCTGCGAGTCACCTCGATTTTCCCAACTCACAAAACTCTAATGTGGAGCCTAGAAATGCTATTTCCTTCCCTTCTCTTCCACTGATGTGACCACTAGCTATGACAATAGGCCTATTCAGAAAGGCTTATCATGATTTTGCATGTCGGATGTTTTAATGTGAGCCAACCCTGACTCTTCTAACTCTTGTTATCCGAACTACTCTAGATCAATGATCCATAGCCCTTTATGATTTGACGGACCATATCTTATCATGATTTCACATTTTGGATGTTTGAACGTGAGCCAACCCTGACTCTTCTAAATCCTGATATCTTAAATACTCTAGATCAAGGGTCCACATCCCTATGTGATATGATGGTCCAGATCTTATCGCGATTTTGTGAACTCAGACTTCATATCAGATTAACAGTCCAGATCCTCAATGATCCGACAGCCCAAATCATTTCGCGACTTCACATATTGCGAGTTCCTACAACTCTCACCTTTAACTTCTCTAGCTCGCAAGTCTGCGAAATGTTGATCTCTTGCCACGTGTCCTCTGGATCCAATGACCCATATCATTTCACGATTGCGCATATCAGGAGTTAGAGGATGGATCTTGGCCATTATCCTTAGTTATACTAGATCCGATGGTTGTTGGTTCTCATCGCTCAGATCCAATGGATCAGATATTTACTGCTCTGTTGCGCTTCCTCTGGTCACTAGGCGCTAATCTAACGGTCATCGGGTAGTTGGGATTGGTGATCCAACTACCATTTTCATTCTTCCTTCTAATCTTTTTGATCTCTCTGACTTAGAATATTTTATAAGTGTTCAAAGGTCTTGACCTTTTCTCCTCCTACAAGTCTTTCTTTTGGACCTTGGCTGCACTTCTGGAAAGTGCAAAGTGCTATCTCTTTTGAGTTGTGATCTCTACTTATTGTTTTCTTTTACACTTGAGCTTATGCTTTCCCTATTTTCCATCATTGTCGCTTTCCATATTGCTTCTTTTCTTGCTATAAGCATACCATCGATGTTGTTGTTCATGTCATCAATCTTCTGAATGTCATCATTGTTGTTCTTTCCATCAATGACAAGCACATTCTTTTCCTGAAAAAACATGCCAACAAAGGTCTGTGTAGATTTTAACCTTGTACAATATTTACTGCAAACATATTTTAAGTAAAAGAACAGAAAATATATAATGGCAAATACAAACACTACACAGATATTTTTCCCCTGGAAACCCAAACTGGGAAAACCAACATATTCTATATTCATTCATTGTGTTACATTGTTTACAATAAAATATACATATAGGAGCCAATGACATCCAAAACCCTAACCCAATGACCTGAATTAGTCAACAACCCTAATTCCTTAACTAGAAATAGAAAACCATCGGCAAACAAACCATGTGCCGAAAAACCACCTAAATATGTGACATGTTTCCCGAGGCAGATTTTTTTTTCCTACCACTCATGAAAAGAATATAACACATACCCAACATTCTCCCACATGTTTTTTTCTTTGCATACAAGGGGTTACATGGTTACATAGTCAACAATCCAGGGCAACAATGCCCATGGATCCTCTACACCAAGAGAACTTCTCAGTGCTCACAGATTTTGTTAATGAGTCTGCAACATTCTTCAAAGTGTCCACCTTCATCAGCGATACTTTATTTTCTTCAATCATGTCTCTCAAAAAGTGATTTTGAATATCAATATGCTTTGTCTTTGAATGATAAGACAGGTTCTTCACCAAAAAAATTTCACTATAACTGTCACAATCTATCCTTACATCTTGTTGTACCAACCCAATACCTAAACACAATCTTTGTAACTATATTGCTTCCTTACTTGCATGAGAGGTTGTCATGTATTCAGCTTCTATAGTTTAAAGTGCCACTACAACCTGGCTTTTTCTCATCCAACTTATTGCTCATCCAAACAAGTTAAACACATACCCACTTGTAGATCTCCTACAATCTAGATCTCTAGCCCAGTCTGCATCCACAAAGCCATGTATATCCACTACTTTGTCCAATACCAGTCTTCCTTCATAGCACAATCCATAGCTAGCAGTGCCATGCAAATACCTAAGAACCCTTTTTACTGTTGTCCAATGCTCCTTCCCTGGTTTTGACATATACATGCTCAAAACTCTCACTGCATGTGCAATGTCCAGTCTAGTACATACCATTGCATACATCAAACTGCCAATGGCACTCGCATATGGAACACAAGACATGTCCTCCTCCTCTTCATGTGTCTTCGGACACTGATCCGCAGATAAATTTACACCAACAAGAATAGGAACCTTGAACAGTTTACATTCTGGCATATTAAACCTCTGCAATATTGTCTTGACATATTTTCTCTAATTTAACCAAAGTTTCCTCCTTTTCCAATCTCTTTTAATTTCCATGCCCAAAATGAAATTTGAAGCATCGATATCCTTCATGTCAAATTTAAAGGACAACTGAGTTTTCACATCCTGAATAATCTCCTTGTTGTTTCCTATTAACAACATGTCATCCACATACAAGACCAAATAAATCAAATGATCACCAATTAATTTAAAATACGCATAGTGATCCTCTTTGCTTCTTGTGAACCCAAGTCCCCGCATAAAAGTATGAAATTTTTGATACCACATCCTTGGTGATTGTTTTAAACCATACAGGGACTTTTTCATCTTGCATACTAGCTCCTTCTTTCCCTTCACAGCATAACCTTCTAGTTTCTTCATATAGATTCATCTTCCAGATCCCCATGTAGGAATTTTGTCTTCACATCCATCTTTTCTACCTCAAAATCAAATGGAGTGGCAACATATAACAAAAATCTTATAGAGGTTAACTTGGAAATAGAAGAAAAAATCTCACCAAAATCAATTACCTCAACCTAGGAATAACCCTTTGCTACTAATCGAGCTTTGTATTTCTCAACTTTTCCTTTTGCATTCAGCTTCTTTTTAAATACCCATTTGTTGCCAATGGGATTTCTTCTAGTTGGAAAATCCACTAGATCCCAAGCCTCATTCTTATCCAAAGATGCCATTTCTTTGTCCATGGCCCTTTTCTAGAGATTTCCATCCTTTGAATCCACTACCTCCATGACAGTTCTAGGATCATCATCAGTAATAGACAAAACAAAATTTGAACAGAAATCAGATGGAGTATACCTATCTGGTAGCCTTCTTTCTCGAACTGATATCCTCAATATTAGAGTATGAGGATCTTCTTCTTCTTAATATTGTTCTTCTGTAGAGTCTGATTCATCATCCTTTAAATCAAACTCTATTTATCTGGTTCTTCCTTACTTGGTAGGACTTCCTGTTTAACAACATCCTTCATTTCTCTAAATACCACATCTCGGCTATACACTACCTTCTTAGTTTTTGGGTTCCAAAGATTATAACCTTTGAGACCATCTTTATATCCAATAAAGATACACTTTTCAGCCTTCTTATCCAGCTTACTCTTGTTTTCCTTTGGAACATGAACATATGCATTGCAACCAAATACCTTGAGATGTGTGAGAGAAGGTTACTTACTAGTCCATACCTCTTGTGGAGTCTTGTCATACAATGTTGATGAGGGTGATTTGTTGACTAGGTAACATTCAATACCCACTAGCTCTGCCCATAATTCTTTCCCTAACCTGACACCACTGAGCATGCACCTTGATTTTTCCATTAGCATCTTGTTCATCCATTCTACAACTCCATTTTGTTGAGGTGTATATGGATTAGTCTTCTACCTTTCTATACCACACTTCTTACAAAATTCTTAAAATTCATTTCCTCAAAACTCTCCGCCATTATCTATCCTCGACACTTTAATTATTTTCTCTGTTTGATTCTCAACAAGAGCCTTAAACTCTTTAAACCTGTCAAAGACTTCATATTTCTTCCTGAGGAAATATATCCAAGTATTCCTCAAGAAGCCATCTATAAATGAGACATAGTACACAGATTTTCCCAATGATGGGACTGACACATGTCCAAAAACATCACTGTGAACTAGCTGTAAAATTCTTTCTTCCCTTGTTGCACCATAGGGGAATCTTACCTGATTCTACTTCCCATATAGACAATGTTCACAGAAATCAAAATCCAGAGAGCAGTTTAGACATACCTTCAACCATACCTTTACTGTGTAGTACTCAAAGACCCTTCTCTTCAATATTCCCCAGCCTTTGATGCCACAACATAACCTTTTCTCCAGAGACTGTAAGAGTTATTTCTTCTTCAACTCCATTATCAGGAACAATGGAACTATTACACCCATCACTAATAGTGCTTCCTTGTAGCTTATGCAGAGTTACAAACCAAAATCCCTTCAACAACACCTTTGCTCCTCGAACCATCCTACAGGTTTCCTTTTCAAATATTGTTTCTACCCCTGCATCATCCATTTTTCTTACAAAAATCAAATTTTTGGCCAAACTTGGGATGTGCAGAACACCATGAATTTTTCTAATCCTTCCATCTATGAGCCTTAACTTGACTTTTCCTCATCCTATGATTCTAGTTGTCGAATCATCACCTAAGAAAACATTACCTCCATCATACCTTTCATATTCGCAAAACCACTCCCTGTGGGGAGTCATATGAAAGGATGCACCAGAGTCAACCAACCATGCCTCATGATATACATGTGTTCTCGAAGAATCCAAGTACACATCCCCTCCTTCTTCCTTAGAGGTATTTTATTCTATAGAAGGGGATTCTTTGGATCCTTTCTTTTTCTCAATTTTGGATCTACATTGCTTATTGTAGTTCCCTTCTTTTCCACATATCCAACATATCCTTACAAACTTTCTGGGAGATTTAGATCTACCCTTAGACTTAGATCTCCCACTTGAGAACTTAGATATATTTATTTCCTGGGAACATCCTCTTGCAAATAATGTGTTTGTGCTCTGTCCTTCCATATTCTTTCATCTCATCTCCTCCAAAAACAAGGATGAAACCTCTTCATCAAACTTCAAGGCAGTTGTATTACTACCTATGGCCACAGCCAGACTATCCCAGGAGTTTGGTAAAGAACACAGTAAATTGATACATTTATCTTCATCTGAAATTTTAATCTCAATAGATACTAACTGACTTACCACAGTATTGAAGGCGTTCAAATGCTCTACCACTGAGTCTCCATCTCTCATCCTCGGGTTATACAAGTTATTTCTCAAGAATAGTTTATTTACTAGAGACTTAGACTGATACAACTTCCCCAACTTATTCCATAAATCCTTGGTTGTAGCTTCCTCTGACACATTCAGTAATACTGAATCTAAGAGACACAGTCGGATTGTGCTCTTTGCCTTCTGATCCAACTTTTTTGAGTCATATGTTGAAGTTCCTATAGGTGCAGTACCTAGATCTACCGCGATCCACAGATCTCTTTCCGCCAACAGATATTCCATCTTGAGCTTCCATAGCTCAAAACTTTTACCATTAAACTTCTCAATCTCTAGCTTTGAATTGGTTTCCATTTATTTTCACCTGACAAATCAATACCACATATCTCCTACTGTAACAAGGCTTATCACAGTCCTGAGCCAAACCCTTGACCATAAAGGCGTCCCCCTGAAGCCAACAAAGCTATGATACCAAATGTATATTTTAACCTTGTACAATATTTACTGCATACAGATTTTCAGTAAAAGAACAGAAAATATACAATGGCAAATACAAACATTACACAGAGATTTTTCCCCTGGAAATCCAAACAGAGAAAACCAACATATTATATATTCATTCATTGTGTTACATTGTTTACAATACAATATACATATAAGATCCGGTGAATTTCAAAACCCTAACCCAATGACCTGAATTAGTCGACAACCTTAATTCCTTAACTGGAAATAGAAATCCATCGACAAAGAAACCATGTGCTAAAAAACACATAAATATGTGACATGTTTCCTGAGGCAAAGAAAGAATATAACATATACCCAACAGTCTGGGATGGATGAGATACAAGGAGAAATGAACAAAATCAAGCCTCCTACATTTGATGGTGAGCACAAGAAGGATGAAGATGCAGAGACGTGGATTCTAAGCATGAGAAAGTATTTTCAATTGCAAAATTACTCTTCACAAGCAGAAGTAATAATTTCCATCTATCAGCTCAAGGGAAAGGCATCCATGTGGTGGGACCAATTTGTGTAGGTGCAACACATTAATAAGAAAAATGTTACTTGGAAGTAATTCAAGAGGTATTTTCAAAATAAATACTTAACTAAGAGATACTATGACAAGAAAATGAAGGAGTTCTTTGAACTCAAGCTTGGGAGTATGACCATGGATGAATATGAAAGAAGGTTTTTAGAATTTCTAAAGTATGTTTCTTTCATCAAGGAAAAACAAGTTAAGATTCAGAGGTATTTGAGTGGACTAAGATACAATATGATGATCCCAAAGCATTGTATCCCAAAAAAATTGGAGGAGACCATAAGGTGAGCTAAATGCCTTTATGATCAACATAAAGGAAGGCCAATTTTCCAAGAATATTGGGAAGACAAGAAGAAAAACAAGATGCAACAAAGGAAAAATGGGACTAAGCCACCATTCTTCAAAAATAATCCTCAGGGACAACCAGCTTCTAAAGAACCCGGAATGATTGAGATGGGGGGGGAATACCAAGGAAACAACCTATTAAATGTTGGGGTTGTGGGGGAGATCACATGTATAGAGATTGTCCTCACAGAGGTGAAAAAGTGAGGATTGTTCACAATGTATAGCAAGATGATATAGTGGAGGACATGGACATAAATGTACCTAGGATCTATTCAGCCCTGGACAACAAGAAAGCTAAGTTTCAGTCACATATAATTAAAGTGGAAGGTAATATCAACAACCAAACCATTGCTATTTTAATTGATTCAGGAGCTAGTCATAGTTATATAGATCCTAATATGGTGGAAATATTGCATTTTCCAAGAAGAAAGCTTGGAAAATATTGGTTGGTATAGCTGGATACTAGAGATAAAAGATAAATTAATGAGATGGTTAAGGCATGTCCAATGGACATGAATGGACTAAGCACCAGGGAATATTCTAACATCATACCTTAAGGTTGCTATGACTGTGTAATTGGTATGGATTGGTTGGAACAACACCATGTTATCCTAGATTGTTATAATAATTCATTTAGTTGTTGGGATGAGGAAGGGAACCTAAGGATAGTTTAGGGAATTCCCAGAGCAATAATTTTTAGAGAAATTTTACCATTACAACTGAAGAAAAGTTATAGAAAAGGGTGTCAAAATTTGCAACACATATGGAAGAGACACCTAAAGATAAGGTATCAAATATTGAAGATTATGTACTCCTTAAATAGTTTGAATATGTTTTTAAATAAATACCATGATTACCCCCTAAAAGAGATATTGATTTCTCCATCAATCTAATGACTGGAGCAACCCCAGTATCCAAAACCCCTTACAGGATGAGTACACCAGAATTGAAGGAATTGCAAATGCAACTTGAAGAGCTTATGAAAAAGGGGTATATACGCCCAAGTGTGTCACCTTGGGGTGCCCTAATATTATTTGTGAAGAAAAAGGATGGAATATTGAGACTTTTCATTGACTTCGGGTAGTTGAACAACGTAACTGTGAATAACAAGTATCATTTTCCAAGGATCGATGACCTCTTTGATTAGTTTAAAGATGCAAAAGTATTCTCCAATATGTTACAGGTATGAAATAACTGAGAGGGGGGGGGGG
>JZKD02S0057851.1:456512-485490 GCA_000966675.3 Picea glauca | reverse complement strand
GCATGTTTCAGCATCTGTTCTTTATAAACAATCGATTGCCATCAATGACAACCTTGATTATCTGCGCCTTGATCATCTGCGTCATCTCTGTTGTAGCCATATTTCCAACACAATATTTGTCTCTGGTTGGGTTATCATCAAGTAAGAATTAAATAAGAAGACATCAAGAAGACTTCTTTCATAACAAGGTATGGGCATTACGAGTTCATAGTGGTGCCATTTGGGTTATCAAATGCACCAGTTATCTTCATGTGTTTAATGAATGGTATTTTTAGAGAATACATAGATAAGTTTGTCATTGTATTTTTAGATGACATTATTATATATTCTAAGTCAGAGGAAGAGCATGAACAACACTTGAGGATGGTATTACAGGTATTAAGGGAGCATTAGTTGTATGCCAAATTGAACAAGTGCTCATTTTATCAAAAGAAAATTCATTATTTGGGACATATCATTTGAGAGGAAGGGATTACAGTGGATCCTGAAAAGATTGAGGCCATTAGAGGATTGTTATCACCAAAGAATGTGACATAGGTAAGATATTTCATCGGCCTTGCAGGCTACTATAAGATATTTATTGAAGGATTCTCAAAGATTGCACACTCAATCACTTCCTTCCAAAACAAGGGTGTGAAGTTTCAGTGGAAATTGGATTTTGAATAGATTTTCAAACACTTGAAGCATTTATTAACAAGTGCTCCAGTACTAAGGATTGTTGATCCAAATGAATACTTCATTGTATGTATTGATGAATGTTAAGAAGGGCTTGATGGAGTCCTTAGTCAAAATGGGTATGTTGTAAGCTATGAATCAAGAAATTTGAAGGAGCATGAAAGGCACTATGTTACTCATGATTTGGAGTTGGAAGCCATAGTGCATGCCTTGAATATGTGGAGGCACTACCTCATGGGGAAAAGGTTTGAGTTGAGGATAGACCATTATTTATTTGGACAACCAACTCTAAATTCCAAGAAAAGTAAGTGGTTAGAATAAATGGAAAGAGAACAAGGTAGTTGATGCACTTAGCAGAAGGGTGCATGAGTTGCATTTTATAGTCATTAGCATGTACTGATCATATTTTAAAGACAAAATCTTAGAGGCTACAAAATCAGATTTGCAATACATGGAAATAATAATGAAATTACAACAAGGTATTTTGCAACAGAAAACTGAAGACTAGAAGATAGAAAATGATGAAATTTTCATGTACAAGGGAAGAATTTATGTACCAAATTCCCAAGATTTGAAAAATACTATGTTAAGAGAAATGCATAATGTACCTTATGTTGGGCACACAGGCTATTAGAAAACTATTGTACCTATCAAGATCCAATATTATTGGCCAGGCATGAAAAATAAGTTATCGATTTTATTTTCAAATGTTTGGAGTGTCAAAAGGTCAAGGATGGGCATAGACACCCAACTGGTTTGCTACAGCCATTACCCATTTGTGAGTGGAAATGAGAAGTTGTAAAAATGGTTTTCATCACCAAACTGCCTAGAACAAACAAGCAGCATGATTCTATCATGGTAGTGGTGGATAAGATTACCAAAGGTGACCATTTTATTCCAGTAAATCTCACTCACAAGGAAGCCAACATTGATGATATTTATATGAGAGAAATTGCTTGACTATATGGTATACCCAAGACAATTGTGTTTGATAGACATCCAAAATTTAGATCAAATTTTTGAAAAGGATTATTTAAGAGATTTGGAACAAATTTGAATTTTAGCAAAACTTATCATCTAGAATCAGATGGACAAATAGAGAGGGTGAATCAAGTGATTGAGGATATGTTGAGGATGTATGTTATGGATAAACCATCAAAATGGGAAGACTACCTACACTTAGTAGATTTTTCTTATAACAATGGGTACCAAGCATCTCTAAATATGATCCCATTTGAGGCACTTTGTAGCAGAAGGTGGAACACACCGGTAAGTTGAGACAACCCAACAAATAGAGTAGTGGTTGGGCCAGAATCACTCAGTGAAATGGAAGAGAAAATGTTGAAAATGAAACCGAATTTAAATTTTTCTCAAGACATGCAGAAAAGCTATGTTGATAAGGGAAAAATTCACAGGGAATTTAAAGTGGGTGACCATGTATTCTTGAAATTAAAGGCCAACAGAAGTTCCCTGAAGATGGGAAATTGATCAAAGTTGGTAGCTCGTTATTCTGGGTCATCTGAAATCCTAGAGAGGATTGGGCATGTAGAATACATGCTTGACATGCCTTCATCAATGTCTATTCATAATGTAATCCATGTATCATTGCTCAAAAAGTATATACCTGATGCTAATCATATCATTGATTAGAATGTGATTCATGTGGAGCAAGAAGGCACCTTTCAAGTGCATCTGATGTGCACACTGGACTCGGAGATCAAGCAGCGCCGGAATCGATCCATAGAACTAGTAAAGGTCCAATGGAACTGGTACAATTCTTAGGATGTAACTTGGGACCATGAGGATATAATGCGTGCAGAATACCCGCATCATTTTTAGGATTTTTGAAATTTTGGTGGTATATGTATATGTATTGCATTGAGGAAAGTGGTGCATAAATAAGGGGGAGGGGAATGTAATAACCCTAGGATGAACCCCAACTGTAAATGTAAATACAAATGTACTTAGGCTGGTGAGTCAGGATGCATAAAGGATAGTATATCTATGATGTAAATGTAAATGTATTCACATGAAAATATTAATAAAAAAAACAACAGTGCATGTAGACCAACCATGTAAAAAAGTATGGGGGAAATAAACTACACTAGTTAGGGAAAGGGGGTGAAACGTTAAGGATAAGGGGATAATCTAGAGAGCATAAGCCAAAAAGGAATATTATATTAATATTCCTTAAAATATAAGGTATGGATAATTATTTTATCCTAAGTTCTAAGGATGGGGACAAGTGGGCCAAAGTAGTTATCAACCTAACAAGTGTCAAATTAGGTACATGCATACAAAGAGTTTGGACTTAGTGAATTTTCCACTCATTCCATCATTCCTCCATTCATTCACTCACGGATTTTAGTTGTCAATCGTACTTCTTTGTCACTAGCATCGTCCATGTACCTTACCCGAACCAGTATAGTACATGTACTTGTACTTTTACCTGGTTAACTTAAGAGTTAGATAGAAGAAGCGGGTTGTTGGGCCTATGGGATACTAAAGAGGCAGGTTGTCAAACTCACAAGAAATTCTCTCTGGGTGAGAGAATTGTTGGGAATTTTTTTTTCGAAGGTGCCAAAAATGTAGCTACAGGGCTCTGAGACTTCCTCTCCGACCTGTTGCTAAAGCCCTAGAAAGGAAATGGGGCAACTGAAGGACTCTTGAGAAGAGAAGGGGAACATTTCCTTGGGTGGGTCAGACATGTGGGGAATGAGGGATTATAGGCTATCAATTCGAGTTGGCACATGTAACGGAGTTGTTTCGGTTGTCTGAGATACAACAACCTTGTTAAGAATTCATTTACCCAAGTGGAGTTTAGTCCTAGCTCAGGGGTGACCCACTGCTGAGAGTTTTGAGCAGCGTGGTCTAAGGCTGGGAGGAACGTGGAAGGTCTACATGCATTTGGTGGTATTTTTATCAAAGATAAGTGTCAATTGTGTGTTAAATTATGTGATGCATCATTAACTATGCATTTTTTATGGGCTTTTCTTATGTATGTTGCATGTGTATTTCCATTATTATTCTATATAAACTTCTGTAATTGCATAGTATTTGTATGCTTTAAATTCATATACTATTCGAAAAAATTTCACGTGGCATAGCCCAACAGGTTGTTGGGGATGCTACAAGAAAGTTGTTCAACCTGAATACTACTCTTATTTTTGTGAGTCCCTTCAAACACCTTGTCATTTTTAGGTAGCCTCCCATTTAGGGCTTCTATAATATTGTGTTCCAACTGTCCCATCTTTCTTTCCATCAGTTCCTTATTCTATTCCATCTTTCTTTTCATCAATTCTTTCTTTTCTTCCATTTTTGTTTCCATTAGTTCCTTATTTTCATCCATATTTCTTCCCATTTATGTTTGACTACATATCAAATCAACTTTTTTCACTAACCTATCATTCAATTTGTTGTTTTGTTGTCCAATTTGGATAGATGGTTTTGCATCTCCTCATTTTTTTCATGAGTGATGGAGGATCTTTCTAGAGGTTTAATTGGTGAAGTAAATTTTGGAGCCATGGAAAAATGTTGTTGGGTCCTATGGACAAGGGCGTGCCAAGTGCTATAATCTTTGATATACATGTGGGGTCCAACAATAGCACTTGGCCTAATATCTCAGGGAACTAACTAAGGAGTCTCAATTGTGCCCTTAGTTGTACTACTTGACTATTGAGATATTGTTATAGCCCTAAATTTCCCTACACATGCATACATGGCCTTGACCCTCTTACTTGCATTTTTTGCCAAAGCACTGTTGAGAAGCTCTTCTTAAAAAACCAATTTTTAGAATATGTACATGCCCTGCACCATTACTGCCCATGTACATATGCTTTTTGCACCACTACAACTCACATACATATGCATGTTGCACCATTACAGCCCACGTATTCTTGCCAAAGTTGCAAAAAATAAAAAGTTGCAAGGAATTCATTGAAATTGATGGGCTATTGGAGGTTTCCCAACTAATCCACCTGTTATATCCCATCACCCAACCAAATAACCATCCTTTTGGCATATAAAAGGATATGTTGGGGTCTAATTTCATAAATAAGCATAAGAACAGTGAAACTCTACCCGATTTCACTTCCCCTCCTTGCCCAAGATATTGTTTCTTTTTGCGAGAAATTGCCTCATCATTCCCTCATTATCCCTTTCTATTTCTTCCTCCATTTAACCCATTCACCTCCATAGAAGAGATCATAATGTTGAGAGGATAAGTTCATACAAGGTGCACTTCGAGCATGATGAAGAGGAGCCAAGACCAGGTTCGCGGAACGATAGCTAACTTAGATTGTAAAGGTATCATCTTCATTTTATGAATAAAAGAATTACATTTTCCTGTCCCAAATGATGGTATCTTGGATCCTTTTATTGGTTTATGCTTTAAATTCTAGCATCTAACCCTAACTTATATATGGAATAGCATGCTTGTCATTCTATGTTTGTCAATCTTTGGATGCAAGTCATCCCTCGGAGGAGACATGCATTCAGTGGAACTTCCAAGCACGAGGAGATCATCACCAGACGTGGGATTAGAGGTATATTTACCCGATCTCCTTTCTCTTTTTTTTCTTTATATTAGTTTTGGTATGTTTGAGGTAGTATAGAGAATTAATTAGATTTTAGACAGTTATTTTCTTTGCCTACATTCTGAACCCTGGTGTAGTTAAAGGGGGGTTATTTCATGCTAGAAAAACTGGAGACCATACTAGGGAGAGCCTCTAGAGTTTTTAGGGGATTTTGGGTTGTTTGATTGGTTTGTTTTTCTTTCAAGTTTCTTTGAGTTTTTTTAGTATGTCAAGGGATTTTGGTCACCTTCAGGTGCAATACCAGTTGTGCCTACCCTGTAAGATTGTTTGATCTTTTCTTTTTTTGGAAATATAAAGAGGTGTATGTGTCGTTCCTTGAATCAAACCACATACATATGCACTCTTCTCAATAAATAGCTCCTGTACATACGCGCTCTTCTCAGTAACTAGCCTACGTACATATGCATGTTGCTGATGCAACAACCTGAGTCTTTGTTTCAAGAAAAATTTTGAAAAAGAGGGAGTTTGCCTCTTTCCTGATTGAGATTCACACTTCTCGGGGTTTCTTAGATCAGTCCAGTGTCTCTATTTATAACCATAGCCTGGGTTTAGAATCATTTTACTTGTCTTCTTGATTTTCTTGTGTTTACTTTTAAAAAGGGTTTTAAGGAAGATGTTGAATTCGAGATCCTCATTTTTGGTTTCTTGATTGATTCCCTACGATCTGAAGTGGCATAAATATTTGTTTCAGTCTTGTTTTAATCTTATTTTTACCCTTTATAATTTCTTTGAAAAAAGAAAAAGATTTTTTTTTCAGTTTTTCTCTTTAAAACAATTTAAAAAAAAAAAAATTCCTTTTCAATTTGGTAAAGTAGTTAGAGTTGGTTATTTGTGAAAAAGGAAAAAGAGTATGTTTGTTAAGTTCTTTATTTCTTGAAACATAAGTAGCTTGTAGTCAAGAAAAACTACATTTTAGGTTTTCTTTCCAAGATCTTGAAAAATTTAGTTAAAGAAAAGTTGGTTACAAAGAGTTAGTTATAAAAATTTGCTTTTGGATAAAAAGTAATTTTGTTTTCAAGTTTCGTAGTTTCTCCTCTTTTTAGTTTCTTATAACATTATTAGTTTCACCACCATATACCATGATTAAATAAATCCATTAAAAAGAATGCTTAATCTAAAATAAACCAGACTTTTTCTGGTTGTAGGGTCAACCAACTAATTTATGGTTAAAGCCTTGAATTAGGTTGGAGAGGAAACTCTTCAAGGCTGTTAAACAAACATTGGAGTCTAAGTTAGGGAGTGTTTAAGTCCAGTGTCATAAAATTTATCCGGGACCCCCCTCTAACTAGGGTCTAAACACAAGGTCGCGTGACAAAAGGCAGTGGAGATAACCCCTCCAAAGTTGGAACTTAATGTAGTGGGGAATGGATATTGAGGATCTGTCTTGGGAGTACTACCGAATGAATTTTCCTACGGAGCTTTGTGGACCTCAAATCAATTCGAGATCCTATGTTTTATTCTAGACCAGTTGTTCTCGATACCCTCAATAGGTTTTGGACTTGTTATCCTACTCATTGCGATCCACCCGACTATTGACTATACTCGCCTGGTGACTGACTGTGAGCTGGAAAATTAGTTTCCCATATTATAGGGACTTACACAAGTGACTATGGGGATATACCGCAGTACCTAGGGCATATGTCGGGTCACGCTTCGCAAAGTATACCTGTAGGGTGCTTCCATGTTCGAGTTTCACTTACACTGGTTAGTTTCTCTAGTGTTGACTGATGTAACTGTTCTTCCTACTAGATAGTTGACATCTTGATTTGTCTTATAGGATTTTTTTTATTGTGTGCTTGGTGTTTAAACACTATTTATTCCTTACTATGTCGATTGATATTTTCACAAAGTGGAATATCAAGAGCTTCGTCGGTCACAAAGGCTTCAGGGCCTACTATCGGTTGCATTGGAGACACCTATGCCATCATTATGGCGAATACTTGACCAACAAGGGTCGTTCGAAGTGACTGGGCTGTAGGAAACTGTGCTTGAGCTTGCTCCATGAGGAGACTATTTGACTCCAGAGGAACCTACTATTTTTTACCTTGGGGCAGAATCTCTCGGGCTAGCCAACCCTCTGATCACTAACTTGTCGGTGACGATCTTAGTACAAGTTTCCCCTCCTGAGGTGACACCTTTCGAGCACTAGTTAGTTTTACAAGCAACAATGAAATCAAATGTTGCT
This sequence comes from Picea glauca, assembly GCA_000966675.3. Lineage (NCBI taxonomy): Eukaryota > Viridiplantae > Streptophyta > Pinopsida > Pinales > Pinaceae > Picea > Picea glauca. Next base: position 478,035 of record JZKD02S0057851.1, on the reverse strand, counting down.
ACTTCGTTTGGGAGTCTTGATACTCCTATTTCAGATATTACAATAGGGGCATCTTGCTTCCTAGCCCACCTTTTCGAGTTCGGACCACAGTGGTCTTGACTCCCTCTACCTCGGGAAGTGGTCTAATACCGTCATTGGCAGCGACCACTACTCTGTTTACATAGAGTGCGACGGGCCCTCCATTCTCATATGGGATGACTGGATTCAATTCAAACGTAGTCCTTACTTAATCCACCTTACAAACCATGGGTCTGGGGAAAAGGAGCTCAAACTCTCTTGTGCAAGGGTCTACTAGGGGAAATCAGTCCCTTTTAATGTTATCCCTTATGGTGGGGTTCATATACCTCCTCCATCCCCCTTGCTCAGTAATTCTTTCCAGCAACCTATTGGGCCAAGTGATAACTACAACTTGTTTGGAGCATGCAGCTTAGGACCTTTGTCTTACACAACGTCAGTGGGATCTATGTCATTCTCTTTGTTCAACGCATTTGGGAACAACACTTTTTCTTTGCTTTTCATCTCGACAAGGGGAAACCCCAGTTTTGGGCAACATAACCTCGTGCAGGGTACTATTCCTACACAAGGAGTGACTACATGAGTTTTCTCCTCTCAGGGGCTTTGGAATCCTTGGCAGGGATCAGTTCCCTTGCAAGGGATGTCGATCAGGAGAAACCCCTTCCATACTCAATGGAACCCCGGGCAGGGCTCTGTATCTATGCATGTCGGATCGTTTGGGAGCATCCCCTTCCAAAATCCTTGGACCACCATGTATGGAGCAATCCTCGCCCAAGCCATGTCATCCAATTACGAGATTCATCCAATGATATCCTAGAAAACACAGTTTCTATATGCTAGTCAAGGCCACGGTTTCTACCAGATCTCTGACCAGCAGTCCAACTTTTCTTGGCAACTTGGTGCCAGTCAAACTCCAGGACCCCTTTTTCCTATACATAGTGCTCAACCTAAACTACCATTTCTGGAAATTCTACATTTTATAGACTTATCAAGATTGATTAATGACCCAATTTGTCATGATTCACGTTGGCACCCCATGGAAACTAAGTTTCCATCAGATATTCCAAAATTTGAAGGCAAGCCTAGTGAATATCCAGGTGGTCATGTGACTACCTTTCACTTATGGTGCTCATCAAACTCACTATGAGACGAATCTGTCCAGTTGCACCTTTTTCAACACACTCTTATCGGGGGTGCTGCGAAATGGTATATTGAGCTCGACCGCTTGAGGTATTCTTACTTCAAGCACTTGGCGATGGTCTTCTTGAACCATTTCCAGTTACCCGTGAGATACAATGTCGGCACCGAATTCCTGGCCAACTTTGAGCAAACCAAGGTCAACCATATCTTCGATCACATCTAAGAATGGAGACATCGAAAAATATTGATTAAGGTTCAAGTCCCTCTATATTTCTTGATGGAATGGTTTCTGAAGTCTTTGGTGCCTTGCATCTCCAAGGACGTAGCAACTTTTGGAGTGTTTTCAAAGGAGGAGGTGATAATGAGAGTGCAACATCTTGAACTAATCTACTCTCAATCCGGCATGCTCTATGAGATTTTTTTGGATGTGCCACAGTCTATCCTAGACAAAGACAAGAAAAAGTATAGACCCCGTGCCGATGGAATTGTGGGTTGATCACAAGGAAATTCCACTGATCTATTTTCAGATCAATTGCAACAATTGTCGATACAACAAGTTGTGTCCATCCAGACCTCGAGTTCGACTTCTCCCTCTACCCAAACGTCGAACGTACACAGTGTGAAATCAATGAACCCTAAGGCCAACCAACGACCTCAGGGAAATAAGAAACAAAGGAACAAGAAGGGTAAAGGGGACAAAAAGGCTACTAACAGTGTTGGCGGGGGGAAAATGGAGAAGAGGAAGTCGAAGTATCCATGTAACCTTTGCACAAAAGATTACCCAACTCGTCTATGCCCTCGACTTGTGGAAGCTTAAAAGCTATTATCACAACAACAACCTATTGTGCTGACAAACCCATTCCCACATGGGGAAAACCTGGCTCAAGCTTCAGCATCCTCGAGCACAGAAGGAGGCAATCAGGGACCCCCTGTGCCTACCAGTAATAACCCAGCTACAAATGTTTACATGATGAAAATTGAGGCTCATATAGAGACCAGGGCTCGAGATTACGGAATACCAGAATCTATCTAAAAGGGAAAATAAGACAGAAACCCATCAATTCCTCTCCATATTGAGAATATGGTAGGAGAAATAATGACACGCATCTCGAAAGGGGCATTCAAGAAAGATTATAATTATCTGAACATGAGGGCTTCCCAAAACTACTCTGTTTTGGAAGATTGAGCACAAACCCCTTGTGCAATGTATGCTTTGGTGGTCCTCAAAAGTTTCCCTTCATAGAGAAAGGATTTTTTATCCGCCTTGGGATCAGCAGAGACTTGTAACACAGGAGCAATCATTCTTGATCCAACGGACTTGAAACCTCATCTTCCTTACCACGTTGCATTTCAGATAGTAGTGGCTTACACCACAAAATATTTTACTTGGAATATCTTACGTAATGTGGTTGACGAGGATGCCTCGACTTGTGTGATGTCATTGGCGTGTTGGAAGGCCATTGGCCAACACAGTTTATCTCTATCTCCTATGTTTCTTATGACGCTCGAAGTTTAGTCATTCATACCACATAGAATCATTCCTTCTTTCCCCATGTAGTTAGGAGGAAAGATTGTGTGCATTGAAGTTGAAGTGTTCAATGCACCTCTCGACTACAACATTTTGTTAGGGGGGAGTTGGACTTATGATATGCATGCGATGGTTGCTACAGTTTTTCATCTCTTGTTGTTTCCGCACGAGGGCTAAATTATGACCATTGACCAGTTGTCCTTTTCCCATCTTGACTCTTCATCGAGGGCTTCCACGGTCCTGATGATAGATAATCCTCAGCCCAACACTGTCAACTTAGGGGTTGGCTTGTGTCCATCATTGATGGGTAGTTTTGATTACCCACCACCTTCTGGAAATGTCAAGCTTATATCGGTTTCCCCGACTAGCCTAGGGATAAAATATTTCAAGTGTCATCATTTCGAATGACTTACTTTCATGATTTGTGGACTCTTCCTTCCCCATCGGCTTCGATCGAAGGGATAGGGAATCTTGGCATGGCCATGCTCTTGTTTGTGGTTGAATTTGTGTACAGTGTTGTCCAACAAGCTTCGGTCGACCTTGATCCAACTCCAGCACAGGATTTAGATCCAGTTATCGAGCCTATTTGGGCTCAAGGTTCTCTTGACACTACAGATCCTTTAGACCTAGTATTTCCCTCTGATGAGGAAATTCTTGAGGAATTGACTAGTCCAGATAGACCCTGGGTTGATCTTCATCATAGATCCTAATTTTTTCCAGAGTTAAGGAGAATAGAGGCGGGAGAATTTGTTTCAACTGTGAATGGAAACAGGTCTTGTCCTATTAATCCTTTGGCTACGTATGCAATTTATGTTGAGGGTAATATGGCGAGTATCATTGAAATGATTCCCATAGATATCTCCAGAACCCCTGGCATTGTGGAGAATGTTTTCTTCGGAGCAGACTGCTCCCCATAAGAGATTCAAATTTATACAGATTTATTTAAGGAATCCTGTGACGTTTTTTCCTGGTCTTACAAGGAAATGTCAGGAATAGACCCTAGAATCGTCAAACATGAAATAACATCTTATCTTGACACCAAGTCGATCCGGCAGAAGATTTGTTCAGTTAATCCTAGAAAAGCAGCATAAATTAAGGTTGACGTAGAGAAACTGCTTAAATTTGGTTTTATCTTCCTCGTGCAGATGACGCAATGGGTGTCAAACCCTGTTTTGGTTAACAAGAAACAAGGTGTGATTCGCATGTGCATGGAATTATGTGATTTGAACAAGGCCATCATATAACTAGATTCAGATCAAACTTGAAGGCCATCATAACACAACTTTTATTTGTTCTTGGGGAAGGTTCTCATATCATAAGATGTCTTTTGGCCTGAAGAATGTTGGAGCCACTTTTCAGTGGGCCATGTCATTTTCTTTTCATGAAATTAGACATTTAGTCAAGGCATATCTTGATGATATACAATCATGCTCTCGCAAGGGATTTGATCATCCTGCACACCTCCGACTAATATTTGAACGATGTTGCTACTATCAGATTCGCTTCAATCCTAAAAAATGTAGTTTTTTCATGACGTCAGGTCATCTCTTAGGTTTCATTGTTTCGAAAATAGGGATCATGGTCAATCCTCTCAAGGTTGAGGTGATAGTTCAGTTCCCTCCCCCGTGGAAAATACCCCAACTTCAAATCTTACAAGGGAACTATAACTTTCTTTAAAGTTTTGTCGCGAATTGCGCCAAGATCACTAAAGGGTTTATGCATCTGTTGAAAAAGGGAGTCCCATTATGTTGGGACGAAGCCGCTCGGTGCTCTTTTGAAGAAATGAAATGCACCCTTATGTCTATCCCTATGCTCTGACCCCCTAATTATAACAAATATTTATTGTTGTATTTGGCTACAGTAGAGACGACCATCGTCATGGTCCTGGTGCATGAGGATGATGTGCTCGAGGAACAAGTTATTTATTACCTTAGTCGAGGCTTGGTTGGGATGGAACTCAACTATTCTCACGTTGAGAATCTTGCTTTGGAAATAGTGCATGTTGTCCATTAGTTATGTCATTACATTTTGCTTCACAAGACCACCGTCATTATCGTTGTGAACCCTTTCCAATATGTGTTGACACGATGGGTCATTCATGTAAAAATCAATAGATGTATTGTAATCCTCTAGGAATTTGACTTGGATTTGTTTTCCATGAAATCCAAAAAGTCATTTCTCTTTTCCAAACTTATCTTAGAACTTTCGGTCGAGTCTATTGATATCACGCCCAAAGAATCGCCTATCAAAGGAGATCTTTTTCTAATCATGTATTTAGACCCTTGGTATGGAGATATACTAGTCTATCTCCAGACTTTGAAGTTTCTCACTTCTTCTTACCGTGATGAGCATCAACAAATTCGCCATCAGGCACGAAACTATCTCATACTCGATGACACTTTTTATTGTCGAGGTGTAGATTTCATTCTTCGTTGGTGCCTTGTCCATGAAAAAGAAGAGCTCATTCTGAACAACTGCCACACTGTAGCATGTGGTGGTCATTTGTTTGGGTTGGAAAAAACCCAAACAATTCTACGTGTTGGTTACTTTTGGCCTAAATTAATAAAGAATTATGTTGAGGCAGTCAAGAAGTGCCACCTATGTCATATCTTCTCTCGAAAGATGTGGGCACATCCTTCTCCTATGTTTCCTGTCATTGTTGTTGGTCCTTTCACCAAGTGGGGGATTGATTTCAATACATGTCACCCAGCCTCATCCAGGGGGCATCGTTATATCATCATGGCAATAAACTAATTCATGAAGTGGGTCGAGGTTATGCCAACATTTAACAATGATGGAAAAACAATGATTCTTTTCATTTTTAACCAGATAGTAGCAAGGTTTGGCATCCCAAAGGAGATTGTCACTGACTACGACAGTCACTTCCAAAACAAAATGATGACCAAGTTAACATCAAAGATTGGGTTGAGGCAAGAGCATTCATCACCTTACTACCCACACACAAATGGTTAGGTTGAAGCTGTGAATAAGTCCCTCAAGACTAATCTACAACAAACAATAAATTATGCCAAATCAAATTGGCATTTGATGTTGTATTAGGTGTTGTGGGCCTATCAAACGTCTATGAAGACTCCCATCATTTTATCACCTTTTCAACTCGAATACAGGATAGAAGCAATATTACCTATTGAGTGTCAGATCCATTCAATAAAGTTGGCAGTGGAATTACTTCCAGACACTTCACTGCTTGAGGAACACCTACTATATCTCAAGCACCTCGATGAGCAGCAGCGTGACGCAACCTCGGCCAATGAGGCTCATAAGAAATGAGTCAAGTGTTAGTATGATCAGTTAGTTCATCCTCAGATTTTTTTCGAAGGCGATCTTATCCTAGTCTATGATCAAGACAAAGATCCCCCAGGGGCGGGCAAGTTCAAACTCATGTGGCTTGGATCGTTCATTGTGAAAGAGGTCTTGAAGAAGGTAACTTATCGTCTGGTTGAATTTTAAGGAAATTCCTTGGCAGAGCCTAGAAATGGACTCTACCTCAAGAAGTATTACTCTTAGTTTGGTCACATGGGTGACTTCTTGTACATATGTATAGTACTTATACAATTCTTTGTCTCTTTTTTTTATGAACGTGTAGTTATTTATGTCTTCTTTTTCAATGTGGCATATGTCAAGTGAATTAGAGGTGCATTTTGGGTTCATGGACGAGGCTAGCCAACACACTCGGAGGCTTGCTTCTGCATCTTGGGTGATTTTCACACCTGGAGGCCAGTTGCTATCTTCTGGAGGTATTTGTCTAGGTGACGCTACAAACAATGTCGTTGACTACAGCACAATGATAGAGTTGCTTCGTGATGCCTTGTTGCATGGCATTTCATACCTTCAGGCTTACCTAGATGATCAACTAGTTGTGTCCCAATTAAATGGAGTTTACCGCATTTATGATCCTACTTTGCACTAAATTTTCCTTAGGGTACGTCTCTGAGAACGTTACTTTGATTACATTATGTGTGTCCATGTTCCTAGGAGATTTAATCATATGACAGATACTCTAGCTAATCAAGTATTAGATTAGAATGTTGCACACACATACACATGTACATACATTTGAAAATAATGTGATCCATAAGACAAATAAGATGTAGATATATATATATCAAAAGTGTTACGAGTACATAGGTGGGCACGAATGCCTCAAAAATAAGGTTCAGTATACATCGGTGGGCTTAATCCCTCAAAAAATACATGTACAAAGGTTCCCTCGGCACATCTAAATTCTATCCTATCTAAGCTCAGGGCATATTGGCCCTACCATAATGAACAACAGTGTTGGCCAAATGCCAAAAAAGGTGGACCCAATTCCGTGGCACCCCCACTACATGAGGTTGCATGGCGGGTGAGAGATCTTCAATCTCATCCATGCATATTGTGTGAGCGAGCATAATGAGGTTGTGCTCCACTCATCTCAAAAGCCTCTCATCCTCTTCAGTTGGAGGTCCCCCTACAGTTGTTAGTCTGTTGGTTGCTGATGGTCCTTCCTTTGATCAAGGACATCGTCGAGTCCTCACAAAGTCTGTTGAGCACACTAGTCCCACATCTGTACATAGTAGATAAATGAAAGTCAGTACTCTATACACACATAAAAATGATATATACAAAATCAATTAAAAATTTAAATAACATTAAAAAACATGTTACCTATCTCTCCTAGCTCCTCTCTGGGAGGCATAGGCATGTATGGATCCCTGGAAAAGTTGATTCTAGCATAGGGGTAGTCCTCTATCGTTGGAATCTGTCATGCCCATCATTCAAAAAATGTGTTATTGAAGGCCTCTATGGTCCTCCATCCCCCCTATCATGGCAGCAATGCATCCCATATACACACTTCTAGGAAGGAGGCCACATGCCCCCGCAGAGTCTCTCTAGGAAAAAGGCTCGGTACTCTCGAAGAAGAAGAATGAGAATAAAATAGTACCAAACCTGAAGTTTTTGTTGCTGTGTTTCTGACACTCTATCAGTTGTGTCTTCATGCATGTGAGCATGGTCGTACTCCAGTCAAACATATGGGCCTCCAAACATGGAATAACATAATGCATGTGTGCCCGAGAAGCTTGGTGAAGGGTCGTGGATCTAGTAATCTGCCCAATAAGTAGCAATATCACTCTCAGAGATAGACTCGTGATCTTGTGAATATGCACCTGAGAACCTACCTTCTCAGTGTCAACCTCATAGTACATCTGAATGTAGTCCTCAATGTTAAAAGTCTCGAGGGGAAATGTTCACAGATTGATTGGTTCCCCTCTCCTCGAGAGGCCAATCAGGAAGTAGATTTCTTCTATCATTAGATTCAACGACTATCCGTCTATCATGAATGCCTCTGCATCTGGATTCTAGTAGTCAACTAGGCCATTCAGTAGCTTGGGTTGTACCCTTATAAATGAACACTAGAAGAACTTCCAAAACCCGCATTGTTTTAATGTGACAATGGCAGCAGGGTCATCTTCGACTAGTACATCAATGTCCTCATGTTCCCTCTCCCTCCAATGGACATACATCATGTTCCATGGCAAATAAAAGGGAGTTATCTCTTGCTTTTTTTTATTAAATTCCAATCTTTTGAGGGTGTAAGCGGGTTTTTTTGGCCTCAGTCGCATATGTATGTGGGCATAGTGTTTTCTTCCTAAGTACATACATAGGTTGTCCTTGGACAACCCGCGTACACATAGGGCCGCCCTTTTTAAGAGAGAACGCCCCCTCAAAAACAAAACAAAAATGAATAATTAAGGAATTGAAATGCAAGAGGGATGCATTTGTACTTACTTGGTCCAAGCGGAAGTTCATTTCATCCACTGAATCTCCCAGAATCAACTTCTTTAGCAAAGGGGCTTTTTCTCCTTTTGGTCAATTTTCAAAATGCAATGGTGAAAATGAGTTATCAGCTTCTATTTATAGACTTCTTTAGCCTTTTTTTCAATTTTTTGACCCCCTTTGTCATTTTCCCGCGCTTGATTATCACTTGATTCTATTTATGAGTTTCTTATTGGATGTTATGATACGCTTTTCCTTTGGTTTGGTAACCTTTTGGGGATGGGTCACTTTGGTATCCTTTGGTAAAAGTCATTTTTTCCAACTTTTTTCATATAAGTTAGGATTTCACCTCCACTTTCTGCATATCGTTGTCTTTTCTGCTTTTCCATAGGATCGACCTCACCGAAGTACGACACAGAACCTTCATTGCTGCTCTAGAAGTGTCGTAATTAAGTGGTAGAGCCTACCTTTACATGGATTCCCTAGGTAGATCCTTATTGCATTTTTGCGTCCATCTTGTCAATAATGACTATAGGCTCGGGAGTCCTTTTTAGCCCTGTCCTGATGATGAGATTGAGCCTCATTCATCTTATGCACCATCATTTTTTACCACACCCTCAGGACTCCCAAATGAAAACGCTTTGTTGTCTTTTAAGATCACTTTATAATTCGAAAGAAACATTCGACGAGACTGTATTTATGATTTTTGATATTTTCTGGATTAACTAAGAAAAGTAACCCCCTGCAGTCTTCTTTAATCCCTTTTCAGACTCTCTAAACATGAAAATATTGTCTAGCGATATTTTTTCCCTTCATGCTCGCAAAACTCAAATTTGAAGGCATGTCTTCCCAGTGGTAGTTTACCACTTTTTCGGTCTGGACGGTCAATTGCACGAATAAAGGTATGCTCTAGGAACTTTGGTTTGCTAGAAGAGTATTCTCAAGCGTAATTTTAACCCTTTTTCAGGCCTGAGGGACTAAATTTTCGAAAAAGGAACATTCTCCTTGGTTTTGGTTTATCACCTTTTTTGGGCCTTGGAGGTTACTTACAAAAAAGGAACCCCCATGGAGTCCATAGTTAATCTCTTTTCAGACTCCCTAAAATTCAAAAAATCACCGAGTGACCTTGTTACTTCACACTAATTAAATTGGTCGAGAAGAACATCTACTGGCATGAGTTTAACCATTTTTCCAACCTGTATATTATAGCGGAAAAATATATGCCTCGGGAGATTCATCTCACTGGGAGAGTTATCCTCATTAACTTTTATACTTTTTTGGGCTAAGGAGACAAAACCTAGAAAAAGGTTGTGAGTCCATAGTTAAGCTCTTTTCAGAGTCCTTAAAATTAAAAATATTACAGAGTGATCTTGTCTTTTTCACACTCATTAAAATGGTTTTGAATAGACGTCCTTTCAGTGCAAGTTTAACCTTTTTCGAACTGACCAGACTATATCCAAAAAAGGTACTCCGTGGAGTCTTCTTTTACATTTTTTCAGACTCTCTAAACGTGAAACAAATATTGAGCTTACCTTCTCTGGGCTCGTTAAAATTTCATTGAAGGGGATTTCGTTGTGTCTTGCTAATTGCATTTTCATATCCATGTCTTTGACCTAATGTCGGCTCCATGTTTCTCTCAACTGAACCTTTGAAGCATGCCTTATACGCAAGCCTTGTAACATGTTTTTCCTCTGCGACCTAACACCTTGACCCATGGAGGAATTTTCCTCGAGTGTCCTTTTCCTACACATGTCTCCTTGCTCTAAGCATTAGTATGTTCCTTGTGCTTCGAACTAGTATGCTCACCTGCGACACTCATTCCTCCTTTGTAACGTGTCATTCTTTTATTATTTTCCAATCTCTTAAAAATTTGAAAAAGACAAAAAAATCAAATATCCCAAAAAGAGGGGATGGGAAATACGTATTCTTTTTTTGGAAGCACAAAGAGTTTCCCTTGGACAAAGCACATCCTTTCATTTGTTCGTCAAGAATTGGGATCTAGTATGACCTTAGGAAGTTGTTTTCTCTACATAGAGTTGTGTCCTCCTTCATTTGGTTACTCTTCCAAACTCATGGGAAGTTTTTGTTGCCTCCTGCATCGTGAACTTATGTCAATGTCATGCTTCCTGAGTCTGATCATCTTTCATGATTTTTTCCAAGGGAAGTTTCACCCAACCTAAGTCGTTCTTTAAGTATTTTGTCTCTTGACCTCATGACTCAGCCATCTCGAGAGTCCAGTCAATTCCTAATTCAAAATCGACGAAGTTATCTGCCTGATCATCGATATCCTCTTTCTTTTTCCTGACGAGTTGTTGAAGACCTCAGGGTAGTGAATTCATACACTTTAATTGTAATCCCACCTAAGTTTTAAATATCTTGAAGTAGTTGTTCAAGCTCTAAAGGCCTCATCTCCAGCCATCGGGCATCATTGGCTTATTGAAAATGGATACTCTACTTGTATATCTTCGACTAGTTTTGAGATGTAGATCCATTGTGTATTGCTCATGGCTACACTTTATATAGTTATATGACATGGATCTGCAGTTTATTTGATTGGAATCCATGATTTATTTCATCCTGAGCATGGGTATGCCCACCTCAGAGAGACATTTGTTTTTTTACAGATGGCACCTCCCAAACTCTGGTCTGAGGATCACTCGATCTCATACATTGGTGAAGATATTGTAATGTATTTCAACCATCAATTGATATTTTGACCTCACACATTAGGGGACATTTGTTATAGACCTAAATTTCCCTACACATGCATACATGGTTTTGGCCCTCTTACTTGCATTTTTTTCCAAAGCATTGCTGCGAAGATCTTCTTAAAAGAATAATTTTTTGAAGATGTACGCGTCTTGCACCATTACATCCCACGTACATATGCTTGATGCACCACTAAAACTTGTGTACATATGCATGATTCACCATTACATCCCGTGTATGCTTGAAAAAGTTGCAAAAAAATAAAAAAATTGCAAAGAATTCATTGAAATTGATGGGCTATTGGAGGTTTCCCAACTAACCCACCTACTATATCCCATCACCCAACCGAATAACCATCCTTTTGGCATATAAAAGGAGGTTTTGGGGTCTCATTTCATATCTAAGAATAAGAACAGTGAAACTTTGTCCGATTTCACTTCCCCTCCTTGCCCAAGATATTGCTAGATTTTGTGAGAAATTGCCTCAGCATTCCCTCATTATCCCTTTCTTCCTCCATTTAACCCATTCACTTCCATAGAAGAGATCAGAAGGTTGAGAGGAGAAGTTCATATAAGGTGCACTTGGAGCATGGTGAAGAGGAGCCCAGACCAGGTTCATGGAATGATAACCGACTTAGATTGTAAAGGTATAATCTTCATGTTATGAATAAAAGAATTACATTTTCCTATCCCAAATGATGGTGTCTTGAATACTTTTATTGGTTTATGATTGGAATTCTAACATATAACCCTAACTTATATATGGAAAAACATGCTTGTCTTTCTATATTTGTCAATCTTTGGATGTAGGTCAACCCTGGGTGATGCAGATGATCAGTCCAACCTATCACCCCACAAGGTTCCTTCACTTGACCTCCTGCTCACAAGATCGATTAAATTCCCCTTTTGTTAAGCCAAAGCGGCTCTTTAGATTCCTAAATGGAATCACTGTGCAATACCCATTCCACAGGTCCTTATTCCCGCCCCTCGGCCTTCCACACTTTACCGAGGCTATCCCCGACTCAAGCAACGGGATTCGGGGTTTCGCGGTCCCCGCTGTCGAGAGTCACAGTCCTCTTGAATCCCCGATTTGCGATGAGATCCTTTCACGCATGAGCTCTCCTGAGCTTAGCTCCAGTCGCATATGACCACGCCTCCGTGACCATGGCCTTACCTCCCTCACGCCCTTGTGACTTGGAGTACCCAATGTTTGGGCCTTTACCCTGCGAGCTCCTGAGTTTTTGACATCCTTAGATCTTCGACACGCGTCCTCTTCAATGGACGGTCACGATCCTCTCGCCACTTCGCCGCTTTGCACCCTCGCGCTTCGTGACTTTGAACACCCAATGCTTGGGCTTTCAAACCTGCAAACCCCGAGTTTGCGAGATCTCTTGGTCTCTGCCACCTGTCCTACTCAGATGGACAGCTACAATCCTCTTGCTCCTTCGTCGCTTTGCATCCTCACGCCTCGTGAATTTGAACACCAATCTCTCAACCCTTCCACTTACGAGTTCCTGAGATGCGAGGTGCCATCTATCCTCTTGCCGACTCCTGTGGCCCCCACACTATCCTCGGAGTACCAATATCCCGAGATGACGTCAGCTAGGCCCCACCACACGGATCTCTCGCCTCCTCACCACTCGTGAAGTTGAATAGCTTCCTCTTCCAACCCCCAGTGCTCGAGTTCCCGATGTGGGTAATCTCATGACACGCGTCCACTCCCAAATGAATGGCTCAGATCCTCGTCGGGATTTATCCTCCTATCCATGACGACTTAATCTCCGTGTAACTTTTGTAGATCCAACAACTGTCGAGATTTCTGCTCGGATCTAATGACCTAGATCTGTTCTCCTTGTGTGCTCTTCTCTGGCTGCTCCCTAGATACGAAAACCAATAGTCCATATTTTATCGACAGATCCAATGGCCAATGTTGCTCCTCCCCAGAGCCTCCTTGTGTTTTCATCCTGCCTTGGGAGAATTTCCAAGGTTCCAAAGGTCTCAACTATTACTGTCTTTCTTCCCTGTGAGCTCCTCGATTTCGAGCCTCGCCGATGCGTGTAAAAGAGCTACCCTTCCTGAGCTTCTCCTCAACTCTTTGGAGATTTTGACCTCTACCTCCTGTAGAGTCTTCGTGCATGTACTACACTGTCTCTCCTGAGCTTCTTTGAACACTCAGACCCCTTGAGGGATTTTATCCTTCTTCTCCTTCATATGGAGAATGAAATACCTTCCTGGCTCTCTGTTGCTCAGGCAACCTCTTGCTGAGTTTCTCTGGGTGTTTAGCAACCCAGTGAAGATCCTCCCTTGGACTCTTCCTTCAAATGACAGAACTCAAAGAGTTCTCTGTTCTCCTGTGCCTACTTGCACACTTTCTCAATGCCCTCCTGGCGGAGTCTCTTCTCCATAGAACGTTCAGTAGTTCTGGGTCCTTGTGCACCTATGTACTTGCTCGATGCCCACCTGGCAAAGCCTTCCAGAATCCTCAGTGATATTGTTTCGTTGAACTCACGGCAGAGTTCCTTCCTCTTGTGCACTCCTTGCACACACACACTCAATGCCCATCTAGCAGAGCTTCTCAGAACTCCTCAAAGCTTCTGACTTCTATCTTCAAACTCTCAGCAGAGTTCTTCCTTCAGCACCTCATGCTTACACTCAATGCCCACTTGGCAGAGCTCCATAGAACTTACAGGAAAGTTCTGTCTGCAACTGTGTTCCAGCTACACAGCCTTGCCTCCAATGTATTCAACAACCTTGAGGTCTTCTTCTTCTTATTTGTTGACTTCAGCTTCTGTGCCTCAGCACATCTTTGTCTAACTCCTCAGAGTTCAGAAGTGCATCCTCAGTGCACCAGCTCTCAGAAACCTCAGTGTTCTGTCACACCCTCCTGGTATGAAGCCTCAAAGACCTCCAACCTGAATCAAATGAACTCTTGCAGAATGCGCACTACAGTATACATTCACAACATATATATGGAACACACACAGACATGCATATAAGATAGAATAATGTAGGAAACATTTCTCTGTTATATTAACAATGGAAAATGCCTATATTTTACAATGGTGTTCCTCGAGCTCTCTCCGGCTCTCTCATACAACCATCCTCTCTCAAAATGAGATCTAAAAATCTCTTTTACCTGAGGGCTCCTTCCTCCAAGTTCACCTACTCTAATAAATTACATTCAATGGATGTCTAGTCTAGGATCGGATCTAGATCTCAACCATTCTTGGCATTAAAGACGATCCTATCTAACACCTCCTCAAAGGCACGGATTTCATGGCTCACCGGCCTAAGACATTTAATTACATTCATTTCAAATTTCAAATGAGGCTAAGCCTCCCTTCAACTTTGAATGCATGCACGCTGACGTGGCTGGCTGGCTAGCTGGCTGCATGGAGAGATGCTCCTGCATCACTCGGAGGAGGCATGCAGTCAGTGGAACTTCCAAGCATGAGGAGATCATCACCAGACATGGGATTAAAGGTATAGTTACCCAATATCCTTTCTCTTTTCTTTCTTTATATTAGTTTTGGTACATTTGGTGTAGTATAGAGAATTAATTAGCTTTTAGACGGTTATTTTCTTTGCCTACATTATGAACCCTGGTGTATTTAAAGGGAGGTTGTTTCTCGCTAGTAGGTATTGGAGAGTAGTGTCCCTAAGTGGTGTTCTCAATGTACTATAGAGACAAGATGGTCGAATTTCTTATCTAATGATGGTTTCATGTATACCCAGGGAACTTCCTATATACCCAAAGGTACGTGGAAGTGAGATTCCTTTTATAGGCACTGTCTAATGCAGCACTACTCAAAAGGGTGCCAACAAGCATTTCCAACTAGGTGAAACAATGTGTTTTCAACCACATGAAACCATGTTTATTTCCTACATCTTGTATTCCCCAACTGTAGTTTTAATCATTTAACGATAGATCTTGTGTTATTTAAAGACACCAAAACATGTCTCTAAATTTTCTTTTTTCAAATGAACTTGATAACCATGGAAAAATCTCTTAAATCACCAGAAAATAACTTGTTCAAAAACTCTAACTTCCACAAGCAATATATCATAAAATACAATCAGTATAAATCTAAAAATATTTCCACATGTACTTCACTATATTAATTCAGGATTMTGAAAATTTCARAGTCTGAAACTTCATTAAAATAAAGTTATAGTGAAAATATCAAGATATCTAACTTYAGGATTATTCACAAACCTTGTYTTCRATGGACTATATCTTAGAAAATAAASCAAACTAGAACCTGAAATTTTGACCACATGTGCTATGAAATTTATACTTAGTCTCCACATATTTTGTGTCTGAAAMTTCTTAAAATAAAATTATAGAAAAAATTCAAAGATGACTCATTTAAAACAGATTTCAGGATGAGTCAAAAACCCTATCTTCCATAGTCTATATCTATGAAAGTATAACAAACCAGAACCTGGAAATTTTACCAAACCTACTATGATATGTCTTCTTAACCTCCAATTTTTTCTGTATGAAACATCCCATAAAAAATGATATAGTGAAAATGTCAATATGACTCTCTTGAAGCAGCAAAACCCTAGGATCTGCAATGTTCCCCAACCCAGTTGAGGTCCATTACATGCGGAAAATTCATGAAAATGAAAATTTTCTACTAATTGGTTTCCTATAGCTTACGAGCTATAAATTACAATTGGGTTTAACTACTATCTATTACCATTACTTAAATGAATCTACATCATGCTAAAAAAACAACATGAATGCATCTTAAATAACTCAACACAACAACATATAATATTTCTCAAGCATGGATTCAATACACAACAATTTAACTCATAAATACAACACATAAATAGATAAAATAATTATCTTTTAATTTAGTTGTACAACCAGCTACTTGGGACGTACATTCCACCCAACCAAAAAGTTTCTATTCCAAATCTCAAAAGCAAGTCACCCCCAAGTTGGGGCTAGCAATCCATAAAAGAGGGAGGCATCTCACTGTCCACTCACAGCTCAAAACATCCCACAACCTAATGGTATTCTCCTACAACTATCATGATTTTCCACCAACTATCTTCCTCTTGACCTACCCAACCCAAAAAATATACCCCTTCATTGATCTCAGTCCCTCAAGAATCCCATTTGTTTATCAGGGTCTCTCTGGCACATGTAACCAGGAATCTCTATATTTGTAACTCAAGGGAACTCACTACTAGGAAAACTACTAGAAAACCCTTGTTGTTACAATGCAATTCACATAGGAGTTCACTCTTCAATCCTGAAAACTTAGCTCTTCAGTATTTCGCTCTAAAATGATACAAAAACACTCCTACATGCTCCATAATTCACCCTCCATGGTTGCTCCATCTCCAAGCTCTTATTTTCTTCTCTCTTCTTGTTGTTCATGCCAAAATATTGACTATCTAAAACTATTGTAACAACCCATACAAATTTGCCTCTCTTTGCTTGTTTGCTTGACTTACACACTTCCCCAAGTTGATTGTACTCAACCCCATGCTCCCAATAATTATGGGATGTGACTTCTCACACCCATCCTCTTACATGTATTCAATAATTGGCTTTGGGAACACTCAATAAAAAAATAGAAGGTTCACATATCAATAGTGATTTTAGGAAGTGGGTTGAATTAATAGACATGGGTAACATCCTCTTGTACCTCTCTCTTAGACATTCTCTTACACTCTCCCCTCTCTTGTGGATTAATTCATCCCCCATCTATGTCCATATCCCCTTAGCAGCTCGCACCACATTTTATTATTGAGCTTAGAAATGAAATTCACATATACATCGCTTGGTCGTAACCACACATTATATCTACATTAAGAATCATTTAAACTGAGGATTATAGCAGTGATGTTACATTCCCCCTCTCTTACAATTGTGCATCATCCTTGGTGCACACTATGTTGATATACATATATATACAAATTTACATCACAATGCTTAAAGAAATAAGTTCTACAATTTCACAACCCTGGTAGCAGTTCCAACCAAAATCTCTTATTCCTCTTAACTCGTTGACTCAAGAAATATACCCCCTTCATTACTCTTATTCCATTGGGTTGTACCATTATTTTATTAGGGTCCCCAACATAGGTTGGTTAGGACTCTGAGATGTGCTTCTAGAACTCTAGCTACTCAAAATGGAGTCTTGCATTCTTATTTTTTGTTTTCTTGAAAATTGTCAAATATTTGTGGGTATTCTTCCTTAATGTTTTCTTTATGCTCCCATGTTTCATGTTAAGGACCATAGCATGTACATTGAACATTTACCAATCCTATGAATTTGTTCCTGAGCACTTTGACTTTCGAGTCTAGGATGCATACTGGTTCCACCTAGAAATCCACTTCGTGTTCCACCTGGATCATAATCCAATCAATTATGTGGTTAGGGTCATGCACATATTTCTTTAAGAATGATACATGGAATACATTATTCACTCTCACAGATGCAGGAAATGCTAGCATGTATGCAATCGGCCCTATATTTTATAAGATCTCAAAAGGTCCACAATATCTTTCTCCCAACTTTGAGCAACTTCCTAATCTTAGCGAACTTTTTTTTTCCTTCACTTTTAAAAATACTTGTTCGCCCACTTTAAAATATCTAAAAACTATGTTCCTTTCTGCATAAATTTTCTTCCTATTTGAGTAGCCTTTAAATTTTGTTTGATCTTTTCCATTTTCTCCTCCATTTCCTTCAACAAATATGGCCCAATAATATCTACGTTGGCTAGATTATCCCAACTCACTATTGTGTTACACTTCCTACCATACAATGCTTCAAATGGACTCATTTTCAATGAAGATTGATACCCATTATTATAAGCAAATTCAACTAAATGAATATAATCTTCCCACTTTGATGGTTGGTCCATCACATACATTCTAATCATTTCCTCAATCATTTTGCTAGTTCTCTATGTTTTCCCATTTGACTCTGGGTGATACGTTGTACTAAGATTTAGATTTGTCCCAAATCCCTTGAACAAACCTTTCCATAAATTGGATGTAAAATTTGGATCTCTATCGGAAACAATTTATTTAGGTAGTCCATATAGCCTAGCAACTTCCTTCATGTATTTTCAATATTTGTTTCCTTTTTTTTTTTCTTCACGAGAATAAAATGCGGTGTCTTAGTTAATTTATCCACCACCTCCATGATGGAATCATGCTATTTTGGTTTTCTAGGAAGCTTTGTAATAAAATCAACTGTGACTAATTCCCACTTCCATTCTGGAATTGGAAATGGTTGTAATAGCCCCATTGGATGTCTATGTTCAACCTTCAATTTATGGCATTCTAGGAATCTAGCTATATAATTAGCCACTTCTTTATTCATACCTGGCCAAATTATTGGCTTATTATAGCTGCAATAAGATTTTGATATCCTAGGTGCCCAACATATGGCACATTGTGAATTTCCCTCAACATTGCATTTTTCATCTCATTGGAATTCTACACATATACTTTGCCTTTATACATGAGAATTCCATCTTCTTTTAGCTCAAAGTCTTTAAATTTATGTTGTAAATTTCCTTGATGTAATGTTTCTTTTATTTTTAGATATTGTTGATCTGAATTTGCATCCTCTAAAATTTTGTTTTTAAATATTTGTTATACATGCTAATGGATGCAATATGCATTCCATGAGCTCTTCTACTAAGTACATTAGCCACTTGATTTTTCTTGGTTCTTATATGCTTTATTTCAAAGTCATATTCACTCAGAAATCCAATCCATCTAGTTTTTATGGCATGTAATGTGGGTTGTCCAAACAAATATTTCAAACCACAATGATATGTCCTCGGCTCAAATTTCCTCCCCATGAGGTAATGTCTCCACATTTGTAATGCATGTGCAATTGTTTCTAACTCTAGATCATGGGTAGCATAATTCCTTTCATGCTCTTTTAACTTTCTGGACTTGGCATACAACATGATATTTTTTTGTGAGAACTCCACCAAGCACTACTTTGCATGCATCAGTGCACACAAAAAAATCTCCATCCGAGTTTGCAATCTTCAATATTGGCGCACTGGTCATGATGTATTTCAATTGTTGAGAACTCTCTTCACATATGGAAGTCCATTCAAATTTCACTCCCTTCTTTTGCAAAGAAGTGATTAGGCTTGCAATATTTGAAAATCCTTTTTTGAATCTTCACTCATAATTTACAAGTCCCATGAATGATATGACCTCCATGACATTTCTTGGCTATGGCTATCCTCTAATGGATTCTATATTCTCAGGATCAATTGTTGTCCCTTCTGCTGAAATTATATGCCCCAAGTAGTGAATCTTCTTTTGATAAAATATGTGCTTACTTAGTTTGGCATAAAATTTATGCTCTCTTAAAACTTTTGGCACCATTCTTAAATGTTTCTCATGTTCTTCCTCTATCTTTGAGTATATGAGTATATCATCTAGGAACACAATCACAAACTTTTCCGGGTACTCCTTGAACACTCCATTCATCAAGAACATGAAAAACGTTGGTTCATTTTATAGCCCAAATGACACCACTATAAATTCATAATATTCCTATCTTTTCCTTAATGATGTCCTGATGATGTCTTCTTCCTTTATCCTTACTTGATGATAACCTGATCTCAAGTCAATCTTGGAAAAAATTATTGCACCTTTCAGTTGATCTAATAAATCATCAATTCTTTGCAAAAGATATTTGTTATTTATGATGACCTTATTTAGTTTTCTCAAATCAATACGTATTCTTAAGGTTCTATATTTCTTATTTACAAATAGAACTAGGGCTCCCTTAGGTGACACACTTGGGCATATATACCCCTTCTTCAAAATTTCATCAAGCTAGATTTGCAACTCCTTCAATTATAGTGTGCCCATTCTGTAAGGTGTCTTGGATACTAGGGAATATCCTAGTGCCAAATCAATAGAGAAATCAATGTCTCTCTTTGGTGGAAATCCTAGGATTTCCCCAAAAACATCTTCAAAATCCCTCAAGACTGGATGGTGTTCAATGCTTGCCACTTTATCTCTGGCTGCCTCTTCCATGTGGGCTGCAAAAATATGACATGCCTTCTTGAAGCTCTTTTTCAACTACATAGTTGAACTTTCTCTTACAACTACAACTCTTGGAATTCCTTGAACCTTGCCTTGTTTCCCTTCTTCATCAAGACATGTGATTTTCTTGTTGTAGAAGTCTAGGAAAACATGGTGTTTTTCCAACAAATCCATGTCAATTAGACGATCATATGAACCCAATGGAGTGGTGTTCACATATACCTTTGTGTTGAGTCCATTCATGTCTATTGGATAATCTTTGACTAACTCATTGATCTTCCTCTTAGACTTTGTGGCTAACCGAACTAACCAACATTTCTTATGCTTACTCCTTTACAAGTGAAATATTTCAACAATGTTATAGTTATTGTAACTATGGCTAGCTCTAGAATCAATTAAAATTGTTATGGGATGGTTACCAATCTTACCTTCCACTTCAATCACGAGGGATTGATCTTCTGCTTGCTTTCTACCCAAGGCTGCATAAATACTTCGCATGTTTCTTCCCATATCTTCCATTATTTCAGGCTCTTGAATGTTGTGGAAAGTTCTCATTATTTCTCATTTGTGAGTTCAGTCCCTATTTAAGTGATTTCCCTCACATTCCCAACATTGTATAGGTTTTTGCCTTGGCCTTTTCCCGAATGAATCTATAGTCTTGTGCTCATTTTGGGTTGAATGACCCTATTAATTTTCTTAGGAGTTGTTCTTGAAAAAGGATGGCTTAAAACCTTTCTACCTTTGATCATTTTTACCCTTCATCTTGTCATTCCAAGCTTTTTGGAAGATTGGCATTCCTTTAGTCTTCTCATAAAGATGTTTTTCTCTCCTTATGGTTTCCTCCAAGGTTATGGGGTTTTCATATTGTATCTTGTCACTGTAGAAAAAAGGTAACCCACTTAAAAACATTTGAATTTTGACGTTCTCATCCTTTTTGAAGTTAGCATATTTCAACAACTCAAAGAATCGCTTCTCATATCCATCCATTTTCATGCTTCCCATCTTGAGTTTAAATAATTTCATGCTTAAGTTAATCCCAATGCATGGTTGTCTTTCCTTGCAAGTGGTAGGTTGTAATTCTAGCTTCTACCCTTTAGGGATAACCATGCAGCTAGAAATAGTCATTCATTTCCAACAACTAGGCCTCGACCTCTTCTCCTTTCCTATGCTCTGTTAGGATATTTAGACACTTAGGAGTTAGCTAAGATCTACTTGGTCTAATGTGTCGATTAGGTAAAAGTGTGTTTTTTAGTGTGTTTCTTTAGTATGCATTAGTATGCATTTGTAGTTAGGAACTCC